>LOEQ01000213.1:564700-577032 GCA_001685075.1 Bramus lutescens | reverse complement strand
TCTTTGATCTCTAGTTTGCCCTTAAAGTTTCATGTTTTTGCATGTTTCAGATTAGTGCTACTCAGCTTGTGGGGTTTCAAATCCAGAGTGCACACTGACACCTGGTGGTAGTGGCTCGGGATGTTGTATCTATAAAAAGTCATGTTGCGTTCCCAGAGATTTTTAAAGAGAAGGTTCCAGCTGACACTTGAGTATCTTGAGATGTGGCTCTCTAAGGGGTCACCTGATGAGTGGGAAGAAGACCGTGGGCAGAGCATGAGCTGTGCATGTCCTAGAACGTGTGCCATGCCCTTGCTTATCCTTCCCATCCTTCTCTTTTCCAGGTATTTTGCACTAGGACTGCTCTATCATTACAATAAACAGGATGCCTCTGCAGTTCAGGTGAGTTCAGAAAGGCTTTTGTGGGCTAGCAAGGTGACTCGACGGGTAAGAGCACCTGCCAATCAAGGCTTGACACCCCGTCTCAGCCTTAGAACCTATGGTGTTGGGAGAACCAACATTGGAAAGTTATCCTCAGACCTCCACATGTGTACTGAGGCACACAGAACTTCCACATTTACACACACACACCACACATTTTTTAAAAAGCATTTTAGTGTTGTTAAAAGGCCAATAACCTTTAATTTTTCATTACTTTTTAAGTCAGTAGAAACCACTTTTGCCTGATCTGACCTTTTCTACAGAGAGCAAACATAACACCATTTTCAAAAGTGAGCTCCTTGGAAAGGGTTGACATGAAGTCTCCATTCTTGTTCCTGACAAACAGGCCAAGAAGTGATGTCTTTATAAATCTCTGTGAAGAATATTCTGAAGCTTGAGTTTGTGAAAATTGAAGAAATGAAAAAAAAAGGCTGATTTCCTTTTTAAAAGTGACAAGGGGCCCTGGAGAGATGGCTCGGTGACTGAGAGCAACTGCCGCTCTTCCAGAGTCTGTTTCCGCACCCGTTTCGGGTGGATCCCAACGTCATAGCTCCAGATCCTAGGGATTGACCCCTCTTCTGGCCTCTATGGGTGCTGCACACATGTGGCATCTGCACACAGACATATACATACATATCAGTATGTATTCAGAAAATTGTCACATGGTAATGTACACATTTATTGTATTCAGTGCCCCACTTGACATGTGCTTACAGTGGAAGGTGATCTAGTCATGGTCATTGGTGTCCCCACCTTCTTAATTGGTCACCATCTCTGCACCGGGAAACTTGGAGCTCGTCTGTTTTAGAGATTTATTCATTCCAGTGAATAAACTAAGTATTCTTTTCTCTAACCATATTTTAGTAATCAATATCTAACTTCCCCTTGCCCACCCTGTCCCTGACTTCCTAACTGCTAATACCCATTGCTTTTCATGACTTTTATGAAATGAGCTTTAAAAATGTGATATTTTTGCTGAGCCAGCAGGTATATGACATCACCTTAGAAAATTAGGGCAGCAGGTAACAGTTGGATTTGTAGTTTCCAGTAGTAATAACAGCAAGCATTGCCAGTGAACTGGGCAGGTTCTTCCCATACAGCACACTGTAGAACCACAGTGGTGAAGTTACTGCTCTGTGGTGGGGCTGCGATGTGAAGGCCGGCAGGGCTGTTGGGCCTCAACTGAATGGCATTGATCTGTTAGCCTTGTCTCTTGGCTCTCACCTTACAGCTTCCCATTGATCTTTGCAGAGATCTTCTCACACCCTGGGGAGATGTGCTCCCGTCTGCCCTATTATGCCTCAGATTGCATTGGGTGCTAGTTTCCTCGGGAGACTTTTGTGTAACATCAGCTCCCTGGCTTTGGCCGTGCATTCATGAGTTCAGTCTGCAGCTACTTTGCTAAAATCACAATAACATAATTGCAGAGAGAAGAGAACAAGAAAATGAGTTTCCATCAACACATGCCTCAAGGCCAAGAACAGATTTGGATATTACAAATAAAACATTTATTTTTAAGACATGGTAGCAGCATCTTTAGATTACTGCACGTGTGTTTTGATGATGTTAGCACACTATAGAGAAAGATTTGCATGCTTGAATAATATGGAGTAAATATTCATAAGTGGCAAAAGTACCATAAAAAAGTCAATATTTTTCAGTGGACCTTTGATTCAGTTATTTAAGTGGTGAATTCAGGACTCAAAAAACTAGTACACATTAAGCATCCTAATCCGTTTTAATTGGGGGGATCACCACTATTTTGAATTGCAGATTATTTTAGATTTTATTGCAGTATTTGCATGTATAAAATGAAATATCTTGGATGTAAGACCTGATCCTAAACTAAGTTTCTCTGTGTCTTACACAATTAGCATGAAAGTAATTTATATAATACTTTTTATAAGTCTGTGCTCAAAACCAAGTTAGATGGTGTGGAATTTTCCACTTTTAGCATCATCTCACATTGTAAAATAATTATATTTTAGCACATTTAGGTTTTTAGATTTATTTCCCCAAAAAATATTAAAACTGATCTAAGAATTTACAGCTTTCTGTAGTATAGGTGGGGCACCCTTTGTTCAAAATGCTCAAGACCAGAATTGTTTGAGATTCCAGAGTTTTCCGATTTTGAAGTAATGCATGGGTAGAGAGAGCCATCACAGCCAGCCACCCCGTCTGTAGCCCTGAAATCCAGGCCGCACTCTCAATATGCTGGCCTGTGTTCAGATTCTAGACTCGTGTGAGTGATGCTTCATCCTGTGTTTTTGAAAGTCTTAGGAGAGTAAGAAAACCAGGATTTTCTGAGATAGCTCTACAAGGTATTTAACATTCTAGATTTAACATTTTTTGGTTTCTATTACTTTTCAGTTGTGGGTGAAGATTGTGAATGGGGACATCCAGGATTCCACACGCTCAGACCTGTATGAATACATTGTTGATTTTCTTACCTACTGCTTAGACCAAGAGCTGGTGTGGACCCATGCTGACTGGCTGTTGCAGAAAAGTGAGGAGGTTTGTGTTTCATAATGCTTTCTCTTCGGAATGTCTGGTAAAAGATACCAAAGCCCTAAACTGTGGGCAGTTTTAGGTGCAAGGGTGGGGAAGCTACATCATATCCCCCCAGCCCCATTTTCTGTGTGCCATTTTAAATCCCTCCCTTTGAGCATGAGCAACTGCCACAGTCTGCTGCTGCTGCTGAGATCCACAGAACCCTCTTTCTGCAGAGGCCCCTGTAGAAATACAAAGAGCCTAGCCTGCACATGCTCCTAGTGTTCTTTTTTTTTAAAAAAAAAATATTTATTTATTATATATACAACATTCTGTCTGTGTGTATGCCTGCTGGCCAGAAGAGGGCCCAGACCTCATTACAGATGGTTGTGAGCCACCATGTGGTTGCTGGGAATTGAACTCAGGACCTTTGGAAGAGCAGGCAGTGCTCTTAACCTCTGAGCCATCTCTCCAGCCCCCTGTTCCTAGTGTTCTTAAAACACTCCACAGTTTCCTCTTCCCCTGCTATGGAACAGAAGTCTGCGTTTCGTTGTCTGGGATGGGTGTAGGTTGTTACCCTGCACAGCCCAGTCTTTTCCAAGTAGTCCCCAATCCGGGCCACATCAGGAAGAACATCTTCCTCTTCTGTTTCCATCACCCTTCTTAGAGGCTGTGACATGGAGGTGTGAAGTGGCTTGAACAGGACCTGGCTCATCTTGGAGGCTGGAACAGGACAATAGAGAAAAAACAACTGTTGGCTCTTGGCTGTAGAGCAGGGGTTCTCAACCTTCCTAATGGTGCGACCCTTTACTACAGCTCTTCACGTTGTGGTGATCTCAACCATAACATTATTTTGCTGCTATTTCATTACTATAATTTCATTGCTGTTATGAATCATACTGTAAATATCTGATATGTGACCCCAAAGGCGTCATGGCCCACAGGTTGAAAACCACTACTCGATAGCTAGGCAGCAATGCTCAGAACAGAAGGACACAGAGCTTAATGAGACCCCACAGCTTACCCCCACAAAGGCAGCAAGCTTAACAGACCCATTTCCTTTCCCCCCTCCCCTCCTTGGAGAGACAAGGTCAGATAGACAGGTTCAAGGCAGAACTAAGCAGACTCCTCTGCTGTCCATCCTACTTCCTGAACCAGGTCAGAGCCTTGCATACTGAAACATTTGAAAATTACATTTATTTAATATATGTGTACTTATGGACATATATGTACATACTGTGTGTGTGATGGTCAGAGGACAGCTGAGGTTCTCACCTTCCACCATGCATGTCCCAGGGATTGAACTCAGACATTCAAGCTTGGCAGCAAGTAAACTCCCTGCTGGGCCAGCTCACCAGCCCCGCCTTGTATAGTTTTTATTCCATTCCTCCTCTCCCTCTACGCATGCCTACAGAACACAGCAGCACATGTTCCCATGGTGTAGATGCAGTGTCACTGAAAGGGTTAGGTCTCTTTCACTCACCAGGCAATCAGCCAAACTCACAGAGATTCTGTGCCACGTGGTAACCTACCACTTGACCTCTGTCATCTCTTGAAGGATGGTTCACAGATAGGGTTAACAGACCTTTTTTCTGGGTGATGGTGGCACACACCTTTAATCCCAGCACTCAGGAGGCAGAGGCAGGTGGATCNCCTTTGGAAGAGCAGGCAGTGCTCTTAACCTCTGAGCCATCTCTCCAGCCCCCTGTTCCTAGTGTTCTTAAAACACTCCACAGTTTCCTCTTCCCCTGCTATGGAACAGAAGTCTGCGTTTCGTTGTCTGGGATGGGTGTAGGTTGTTACCCTGCACAGCCCAGTCTTTTCCAAGTAGTCCCCAATCCGGGCCACATCAGGAAGAACATCTTCCTCTTCTGTTTCCATCACCCTTCTTAGAGGCTGTGACATGGAGGTGTGAAGTGGCTTGAACAGGACCTGGCTCATCTTGGAGGCTGGAACAGGACAATAGAGAAAAAACAACTGTTGGCTCTTGGCTGTAGAGCAGGGGTTCTCAACCTTCCTAATGGTGCGACCCTTTACTACAGCTCTTCACGTTGTGGTGATCTCAACCATAACATTATTTTGCTGCTATTTCATTACTATAATTTCATTGCTGTTATGAATCATACTGTAAATATCTGATATGTGACCCCAAAGGCGTCATGGCCCACAGGTTGAAAACCACTACTCGATAGCTAGGCAGCAATGCTCAGAACAGAAGGACACAGAGCTTAATGAGACCCCACAGCTTACCCCCACAAAGGCAGCAAGCTTAACAGACCCATTTCCTTTCCCCCCTCCCCTCCTTGGAGAGACAAGGTCAGATAGACAGGTTCAAGGCAGAACTAAGCAGACTCCTCTGCTGTCCATCCTACTTCCTGAACCAGGTCAGAGCCTTGCATACTGAAACATTTGAAAATTACATTTATTTAATATATGTGTACTTATGGACATATATGTACATACTGTGTGTGTGATGGTCAGAGGACAGCTGAGGTTCTCACCTTCCACCATGCATGTCCCAGGGATTGAACTCAGACATTCAAGCTTGGCAGCAAGTAAACTCCCTGCTGGGCCAGCTCACCAGCCCCGCCTTGTATAGTTTTTATTCCATTCCTCCTCTCCCTCTACGCATGCCTACAGAACACAGCAGCACATGTTCCCATGGTGTAGATGCAGTGTCACTGAAAGGGTTAGGTCTCTTTCACTCACCAGGCAATCAGCCAAACTCACAGAGATTCTGTGCCACGTGGTAACCTACCACTTGACCTCTGTCATCTCTTGAAGGATGGTTCACAGATAGGGTTAACAGACCTTTTTTCTGGGTGATGGTGGCACACACCTTTAATCCCAGCACTCAGGAGGCAGAGGCAGGTGGATCTCTGTGAGTGCAAGGCCAGCCTGGTCTACAGAGTGAGTTCCAGGACAGACAGTCAGGGCTACACGGAGAAAGCCTGTCTCGGAAATAAACAAACAAACAATATAAACAAAAAGAACCTCAATAAAAGAAGACTGAAGACAAAAGGAAAAAAACAAACAAATAGCAGACCTTTTCAAGGTCATGTAGGCAAATAGTGCTGAGACACAAATCCAGAAGACCTGTAGCTGTATTGTGTTTCTCATGTTTGTGGTTCACAGGGTGTGGGGGTGTGCATGTAAACCTGTAGGCATGCAATAGTACTTGCACATGTAAGTGCACAGGGGAACCCAATAATGTGTAATGGCCTTCTCAATATTTCCTTAGATGGCAGAATTGGCCCAGGGAGCTAGCTCCTCATGGCAGACATAGGAAGGCAGCCTGACAGTTGTTCAGGGACCACAGGCTCAGATGGTGGACTAGCTGAGCACAGTAAATAATCTGCTAGCCAGACAATGTGTTCAGAGAACCAAGAGCACACTGTATTATCATACTTTCTGGATTTCTTCCCTTAAACTTTGCAAGGGACAGTCTCTATTTAGGATAATCTTCATAAACTATTGTCTGTTGCATGGCTGTCAAAGCCTATTACCAGTGGCTCCTGTATTCCCTGGTTTCCAACCATTCTAGAAGAAATCCCAGCAACGTGGGGGATTATTTCAAAATACCAGCCTCTTTCCTGTCTGCATTGTGCCCTTTGTTTGCTCTTTCTAGGGACTTCTTGCTAGACTGTTTTCTTCCATAGTTTTGAGATAAGTGTGGCATATGAAAAGCTGCACCTGCTTAATACATTAGCATATTCTGCATGATTTTGGCCAGTCCCCGAATGCTAAGTGACTAAAAGAAAGATGAGGAAAACTGAATTGCTGCTCTTTCTGCAGATTGGAGTTCAAGTTTTCACCAAGAGACCTTTGGACGAGAAGCAGCAGACTGGTTTTAATCCAGATGACATTATCAGTTGCCTTAAGAAATACCCTAAAGCCCTGGTTAAATACCTGGAGCATCTTGTTATCGACAGGAGACTGCAGGTGAGCACTCAGAGCCTGGACTTAAGGTCTCTGGCTGCAGTGTCACTCACAACTTAGGAAAGGGAACCTGAGTGTCACTTTTCGGGCAGGCCAAGTCCCCTGGTCACTCAGTCTGTGCTTGTTGATTGTCTGAGGGATGTGAGCCTTCGTGAAAGAGACCTAGAGGCTTAGAGCTGATTGTCTTGGTCTCTGTCTCATCACCACCTCACTTCTCTTTTCTTTGTTGGTGTCCTCCAGGAAATGGGGGAAGCTATGTCATCTATAGGATACCTAAAGCCTTTGCCTCCCAGAATGAAAATGTGCTCCCCCACCAAGTGTTAATCAGCTTTCCAGCATTATGATTAAGCCCCAGGCAATTAACTTCTGAAGAGCAGATGGTTCTTTGGCCCCATGGCTCTAGAGCTTTCAGTCTGTAATGGGTTGTCCCATTCTTTTTGATGAAGAATCTTGGCAGAAGAGGGCAGGGCATTTGTTGAGGTCCCACTGTCCCTGCTGTGGTCCTACTCCTTCACCTTGGCTCCAATCTTGCCACATTTCACCCCAGCGCCCAGTAGCATCCCATGGAGGCCAGGCCTTTAACAGTGGACTTTGGGGGCACATTCAGCTTCCAACTATAGCAACGTGGCTGTAAACCCTCCCTCCTCTGTGTTGGGGCTTTTGGGAGTCTTCCAGTGCCTTGACGGTGTCCTTACCACTTGTTTGAGAACCTATCACGGCCTCCCTCATGTGAATGCTGTGTCTGGCTCATCCCTGACTTCTGCAGAAAGAAGAGTACCACACCCACCTGGCCATCCTCTACCTGGAGGAAGTGCTGCGACAGAGGGTGGCCANACAGAGGGTGGCCACTGGCGGCAAGGATGTAGACACCACTGAGACGCAGACCAAACTCCGGAGGCTGCTCCAGAAGTCTGACTCCTACCGCGTCCACTTGTTGAAAGGTGAGGATAAGATTGTGTCCCAGTGAGAGACTGGGGCTGGGGCAGGGAGCCGTTGTTCCAGAGTTGAACAGTTTGGTCCCATAGGGTGCTTGCTTGAGCTTCTTTTCCTCAGAGCTGCCCTGATGAGTTTTGGATCGAGCTTTAAAGCACCAGTACCTTCACCACTCAGTATCCCTGGGGTATTGGACCCCAAGGAATCCCCAGATCTGCAGTACTCAGGCTCTGAAGGGAAATGTCATAGTCTGAGCACAGAATCTGTGTAACTCACATCTTACTTTTGTACCTTTGTCTGTGCCTTAAATATGGCAGCTTCTTAGTAATTATTTCCTGACTCTGTGCATGTGTGCTGTGGTGTCTGGCTGCTGCTGCTGCATTTGACACAGGCTATGTAGCCAGCCCTTTACCCCCAGGCCAGTAATATCTGCTGCAGGCATCAGGCCTGAGGAGAGGAGCAGCCCATAGTGACCAAGCTACAGATACCAGTGCCTATCATTTGCTATTAACCTTGGCCCTCAGTTGTCCTGGGAATATCCCATTGCAGCAGGGAAAGATCTTCTGTCGTCCCCTATTTCACAGCCCACAGGGGAGCAAAGTGATCTCGATAATGAGCCTCAGCCCATCAGCCTACTAAGAGAGAGCCTTGATCAAGACTGGCACTGCCCCTGGGCTGTGTCAATTTTTTTGGAAGCTTAACTGCAGGGGGAGCAAAGAAAACGTTTTTGTTTCTGTTCTGGAAACTCATTGGATACAGATAATACAATTAGGATTTTTTTTTAAAAAAAATACTGTGAACCCATGTTTCTTTCAGTTGAAATAAAGGGGTTGAACATGGATTTTTTTTTTTTTGAGTAAAGTGGATATTTGGATTTTATCCATGGGTTCCGCATCTGCCGATTTAACCAACTGTGATTTGAAAGTATTTCCCCCCTAAATACCATAACCTTATAGTCAGCTGCATTTAAATCCTCCAGGGGTGATCTCAAGTATAATAGTGTTAGTTACTTGAAAATAGTACAGGGGATTTGGGGCTCTTTCTGGGAGGGTCTTGACTCTAGTCCCCCTGAAGACACAGAGGAAGGAACAGTTGTTCCCCTGTGTGTTAGTCATGAGATTTCGTACTGGAAAGACAGAGTGATACTATGGTAACAACAGACCAGGAGCCCGGGCTCCAGTGATGCTTAGAGGCCTTTTGAGAGCAGACACACCCACTGGTTCATTTCCTGAATGTGAGCAGTGGAGTCTGTCTTTGGTTTTTCTAAGATTCTGAGTCACCAGGAGAAAATCCAAGGAGCCACTTCCATCAACCATCTAGGTGGCAGTATTTAGCAATGTCTAGGTGGAACAAGCAGGTGAGCTCAGCCAGCCAGCCCAGTCTGTTACTGAGTGCCAATTTTGTCTGACAGAGAAGATCCAAGGTGCTGGCCTGCCCATGGAAAGTGCCATCCTCCACGGGAAGCTGGGCGAGCATGAGAAAGCCCTGCATATCCTGGTACACGAGATGGGGGACTTCTCTGCAGCTGAGGACTACTGCCTCTGGGGCTCTGAGGGTCAGGACGCAGCCTGCCGTCAGCGCCTTTTCCACACACTGCTCGCCATGTACCTCCATGCGGGCCCCTCTGCCCATGCACTGACTGTGGCCGCTGTGGACTTGCTGAACCATCACGCCAGGGAGTTTGATGCCACCCAGGTCCTACAGCTGCTGCCTGACACCTGGTCAGTGCAGCTTCTCTGCCCGTTCCTCACAGGAGCTATGAGGGACAGCATCCATGCCAGGAGAACCACACAGGTGGCTCTTGGCCTGGCCAAATCAGAAAACCTGATTTACATGTATGATAAGGTGAGTGCCTAGCCCTTGTGCCAGCTTGCTTCTCTGCAAGCCCTTGTTGCATTAGAGGTGAGTCTTCAACCTATAAGAAAGTGGTCTTCATTAGTTCTTATTTTCTCTACACGTATTGATTGCTCCCACCAAGATACAGAGATCTATATGGGCAGAGGCAGAGGCTGCGCTGGCAGGCAGCATCAGTGAGACATCTTCCATTTGGACACCAGTAATCGTGAGAGACATGTGCTCCCTCACTGTAAGTCCAGCACTTGGGAGGCTAGGGCAGAAAACAGTCAGGACCTCAAGGTTAACCTGTGGTGCAAAGAAAGTTTCAGACCCGTTTGGTCTTCAGTGCAAGACCCTGTCTGAAAACAAACAAAACCAAATCAGAGAGAATGTGTAGGGAAGGTGAGTAGTGTCCGAACAATGATGCTCCCCAGACACATTCTTTACACCTTCAAAGCACTTTATAGCATTATGCGTGGTATCTTCTGCTGTCCTCTCTATTGCACGAAGGAGAAAACTGAGCCTTGTGACAGTTACATGGAAGAGCCCAGAAGTACCTCCTAGACCAGTTCAGAAACTCTTCTCCAAGATGAAATTCTTTCCTGGAAACCCCATGTGGCTGGCTAGAAGAGCAGAGTCATTTCTTGTCCCACACATGGGTCTTCCTTAAGATCCTGTGGCCTGGGGTATTTAGTCTCACCTCTGTCTAACTCCTCGCTTCCCAGCACATGTCCTGGCCTTAGTTGCCTGGCCCTGTGGCATGCTGTCTTTCCTCCTATCCTTGGCACATGCTGACCCTACACCCTGCAGTATTTTACCTTTTCTTCGTGAACACCCAGCCAGCATTTGGCCTACTTGTTTTTCTCTACCTCAAAGCCTTAATTAAACTTTAAGTCTTTTGCCTACACACATCCCTTGTGTGTGCACTGACAACTTCCTCTTTTCCATATAGATTTTGAGGGCAGGGACTTTTATTTATGTTTTCCTAGTGCCTATCCTGGTAGGCTACAGGACTGCATGGTGAGGGTACTAGTTTGTGCAGGAGAATCCCCTGAGTTGCTGCTTGCCCCTGTCAGTGGTCCAACTTGCCCAGACTGACAGAGATTGTATAGAGAAACCTTAGCATGTGCAACTCAAGTCTAAATTATCGGACTAGGGTCAATAGTGACAGGTACTGTTTCTTACTGACTTCCAGAAAATGAAATTGTGATGTGGGAATGTGCCACTAATCAACTGAGGAGCTCTGACCAAATCCCTGATTAGGGTTCTGCTTTTTTATTTGCAAGTGAGCATCCTCCTTGGTCCCCTCAGCTCTGATAGTCTTGACTTTGTAGCAGTTCAGGGTTAAGACAGTCAGGGCTTTGAGAATGCTGAAGGGAAGAGTTTGTGTAGAAATTTCCAAATACACAGTGGTTACTTTAAGAAAACTAACTGCTGGGGCTGGAGAGATGGATGGCTCAGATATTAAGAGTGTTTACTGCTCTTGCAGGGGACCTGGGCTCAGTTTCCAGCACCCACATAATTGCTCCCAGCTCCAGTCCCAGGAGTCTGATGACCTTTTCTGGCTTCTGCAGGCATGTGATGCATGGAAACCCATGCAGGCACGCACATACACATGGAAAAAGGAATAAATAAATCTCGAAGAATAAAAGGAAGGCAGCTCTGCTGCTTTCTCTGCTTGCTCATTAAGAATAGCTCTGCTCATTTCCATTTCTCAAGTCCCATGTCAAGAAGTTGATGGGGCGCAATCCTGTGGGCGGTCGTAGTGCCCTGTAGACTGTGCACCCATCCGCCCTGACTCAACAGACTCCTCATGATTGCTTTCTATTTGCAGGTGAAGCTGAAGGGAAGCGCAGTCTGGCTCTCAGACAAAAAGCTCTGCCAACTCTGCCAGAACCCTTTTGGTGAGCCTGTGTTTGTCAGATACCCAAATGGAGGGCTTGTGCACACCCACTGTGCTGCCAGCAGACACACGACCCCCAGCTCACCCAGCCCTGGCACTCGGACTTGAAAAAGCATGGTTCCAGGCTGCAAAGGGGATTCTGGGTTCTTTTCTAAACCTGCTTTGTGCCAGCCAGAACAAAGGGAAGGCATCTGGGTGCCAGGGAACTGCCAACCCTGGGAAATGAGGGCACCGTAGCACTGATTGTTCCTTGTGTGAATGTGAAAGGAAAAGGCCTGAAACCTCAAGACTCGCGACAGGCCAGAGACTCCCCGTCCAGGCGGTTACGGTCCTTCAAAGCACAAGCCAACTTTGAAAAGCAGGCGGTGGAGCCTGGGCGATCCGGACACAGGTGGGGCCAGGAAAGGAGCTCAGCTCCACCTGGCTCAGGCAGGCATCCAGGGTGCAGAGTCCTGAGGTGGGCGCCTTGCCTTCTGGGGAGGTGCACTCTTCACATGGGTCCACATCTGCTGCCAACGTGGACAGTGTCTATTCTTCCCATCCCTCTGTCAACCTCGGGAAGCCACTGCCTTGTCATGGAAGCACTCACTCGGTGTAAAGGCCTATGCTCTGACTGCCTAGCACATGGAGATGGATTTAGAAACAGAAGCTTGAAGCAGGCGGGATGGTGACGTGATTGAGTGGGCAAAGGCACTGGCCACCAAGCCTGACAACCTGAGTTCAGTCCCCAGATCCCAGATCTTACATATGGAAGGAGAGAACCAACTCCCACAGGCTGTCCTGCGTGTACACACACACACACACACACACA
>LOEQ01000213.1:548642-564418 GCA_001685075.1 Bramus lutescens | reverse complement strand
AGGGGCTGGCATTGGCCTCCCGCCCTGTAGCCAGCAGCCAGCAGAGCTGCTCGCCCTGTTCTCCCTGCATGACCTCCGGAGGCAGTCTGGCCAGGCCTGTGAAATCTGCCAGCACTTTCTTGCCTGCCTGGACTTTCCGGAACCTTCAGAGGAAGGGTCTTCTCCGTGGCCAGCTGGACTTGGTATTTCTGTGTCATGCAGCAGACAGGCTGCAGCTCTTGCCATTTCACTGCCCTCTTCCAAGTCACCCAGTCACCCCAGGAGGCTGGCTTAATGAGGACCTCAGGGTGGACAGCACACCCTCCACTATGATACCTGAAAAACAGCATCTCCTGGGCTGGCCGGATGGCCCGGAACACCCTCCCTCCGCCTGCCCGAGCTCCCCTCACTGTCTACTCTTTACAGGATGCTCCTGTACTTACAATGATCCGTGTATTTCTTTTCCTTTCGGGGTTCTGAGTAAGCCAGGAAGTAAAAGCGTCTGTCACTGTGTCTGAGAATAGTGAAGTCCCCTTGTAGCTCCAGTGTCCCAAGGACACCGAGGACACTCTTCTCACTGCTTGTCATTGCACCCAATGAAGTGGCGTTACAATTCCCAAAGCACGAGTTACCGTATGAGCGGCGTCTGACCTGAAAGCACTGTTCTCCCTTCCCAAACTGGGTAAGATCTCAGAAGGGGCTGTGTCTGCTCACTCCTAACCTGGGGACACTGACCTCTTCTCTGAGTGTTGATTGACAAAGTTGAACCGTCCAACTCCCACCCAATCCTTTACCATAAACAGTTCTACAAGGCGGAGACTCACCTCATCTGTTACAAGTCCAATTCCTTCACCTTCCTCACTCTCCCAAGGGCCGCTTCTCAAACCCCCTTTTAAAGATGAACCCGTGGTCGTATCACAGCCCGTGACTGTCCACTGAGTGGTGCAGTGACAGCTGGATTTGGGCCTTGTTCCTCCCTTCAGGCTCCGCAGCCGTCCTGGTTGGAGCAGCATGGGCTGAGATCATATCTGCTGGGTGGGAGGGACCGTTTAGTCTGGGGAACCGTTTATCTGCTGTTGCCTGCCAGGTGCCACCTAGGCTGTGGGCACCAGGTATGAGAATGGAGCGGAGAGGAGCTTCCTGAGCCGTGCTGGATGCTCCTGGAGCACAGGGAAGCGGGCACTGGGTCCCGCTGTCACATGGCACCTGTTACACAACTGGGCAGTCCTTGCTTTCTGCTTGCTCTTCTGTAGGAACCTCTGTCCTCACAGCTTCCTTTGCCTCCTAATGGGTCCCAAATCCTCACGATGTACAAATGTAAACTTGTTGATTTTATTAAAATTCCTGTAATTCTTTTTTGTCATTTTTTTTAATAAAAGTCACCTTACGAAAGTGCTGGCTTCTACATATGCTGCCTCATTGGAAGGAGTTCTAGAGTCCAGCTGCACTCTGCCTTTTCCCTGTGACCGTGGAGGTACCTGCAGCAGCTCAGGTCCTTAGCCCCTTAGGCTCTGCTACGGGTGACTGGGTTTTAACCTCTCCACCTCCGCATTTATTTCCTGCATTTTCTTAGAGCACTGCTGTATACCCACTGTCTTCAAGTGAGCCACGCACTCAACAGTAACGCACCAAGAGGTTGGATGACTTGGCCCATTCTCCTTGAAGCCGAATGCTCTTCCTCAGTGGGTAAGGGTGCTCGCTGCAAACACACGAGAACCTGATTCGCGGCCCCTGGACCCACGGGGAAAGCCAGGAGTAGCTGGCTTGTAAGTGCCGAGGTATGGAAGGGCACAGACAGCATTGCTCCAGGTCCAGTGAGAGCCCCTCCCTGCCTTCGAGGGCATGAAGCAGAGTGGTAGAGCCGGACCCCTGAGACTGTTCTCTTGCCTCCATGATCCCTGCCCTGAAGTGGTACACAGGCGTGCACCAAGTGTTTTCAGATCAGCCCCCCTTCCCTGCAGTGGTCACAACAGGTCGTTGAGCAATCCTTTTGGATGTCTGTACTCATGAACTTACATCGTGGGTACCGCTTACTGCTCCATCCCTCAGCAAAGGGGACTACAGGCATCTTTTGGACTCTTCTAACCTTCCTCTGTCATGTGGTCAGGTGAAGCTCACATCCGTGGAGTGAGGCAAGCTGTCGGGGCTCATATTTCAAGCAGAAAACTGGGATATTGTGGTAATTTTAGTTGGGCACCAGTGCAGCAAGATGACCACCTCACCGCCCCNCCCCCCCCCACACACATCTGAAAAATTCTCTTGTCTGGCACTTCGCCAAGCAAGGAGACCCCCAAAAAAATAAAAACTAGCTCAGGTTTTACTGTTATTCCAATTACCATGGGTGCTGCTTTCAGAGAAGCGAAGCCACAGCTGGGATTTTTTGTTTTACACACGGGTATCCTAGCATCTGTTAGCATATTAAATAATAATAAAGCTAGAGATGGTGGAGGCTAAACTGGAGCCTGGAAAGAAGAGGCTACATTCACACCGAGTCACAGGACCTACTGCAAAGAGAAGAGACAAGGCTAAATGGCAGAGAAAGAGTAAATTGTCCTAAATGTGTCTTGTGGAGGCAAAGACTGGCGTCTGCCTCAGTTAAATGGACTGTGACTTGTGTTAGGAGTAATTAGATATTAACCAATACCCCATTTGCTCCTAGCGGATCTATCAACCTTAGCATTTGAAATGAAAACCTACAAGCATCTAGACCATATGGACCAAGAAACCTCACCTTCTCAGCAAAGCTCCGTGGCCGGAGCTCCATCTAAAGGCTTGTTAGCATGCTGTTTGGAGAAAAGCACTGAATTAATGATGCCTGCTTTTCTTTGGCTTGTAACCGGGGAAAGGAAACAAACAGCTATAATTCAGTCTGCAGCCTAGAGTGGTAAATTAGCTAAATGAGATCACGTGGCAAGAAAGAATTAGAGCTACTGGACCACGTGAGACTTTTTACCAAAAAGATGTTCGATACCAAAGGACTTGGGTGCCATTGACTCTGCTACTCTACCTGGACACAGCCATGTCCCATAGACCTTGGGGTCTCATCCATGATCAGGGGGTACAGCTGGGTAGCATCTGAGGTCTCTTCAGGAGTTAACTTTCTGATCAAGGGAATCAGGGTAAGGGAATGGACGTGATTCAGCCTTCAATGCTCAGTTCTGCCCTTCAGGGTTTGGGGAACCCCAATAGCACCCAGCACAGAAACTCCTATTTGGCTGCATGACTATGGGTATGGCTGTCGCTATGAGCTGTCAGCACTCCCATAACTCACTGCATGGTCACTGTCCAGGAAAGTGACCCACAGCCATCCACATGGGTTCTAGCTTTCTGGTGTTCAATTGTTCCTGTTCTCCAGTCTGTGCTAAGATGTGTTCTTTTGCTTCTGGCATCTTCAACTCCTTCACCACTCTGGTCATCTTTCTCTACAGAACATTTTCCATTTGTCTTAGTTGAGACAGTAAGTTTTTCCTCCAGATTTCATTCGCATTCTTCTCAGCTCAGCAGACAAATCCCAGCCTACTCTCAGGAATATGAGCAAAAGTGACCTGGTTTTCATCATTGCCTAAAATTAAACTGACTTGCCCTGCTTCCCCCTCAGTGGTCCACACAAACATTTGTGATTTACCTGGGTCAGCTGATACATATGACAATTAGGGGAGCCCGGCTGCCTATTGTCCTTCACTCCCTCCTCTCTAACTGGGATGTTACAGGAAAATCCTCTAAATCCATTCTAAATTGTTTCAATACATTGCTGAGTTACAGGCCACCGTTGACTAAAGCCTATAAATACGTATAGCCAAATGCTAAACTTTTGCGTTCTTGGGAATTAGAGAACAAGAAAGCGTTTCCTTGATTATTTGCATAATAACGCACACCTCTGAAAACAGTTTCTTTGATTTCAAATAATTTACCAGACTATATTTATTTTATATGAATAAACCACATCAAGAATCAGTGTTTTGCCCCCAAAAAAGCAATAACTGTTACTATGTCACCAATGTGACAACATTTAAAAAGTGTTCCTCTTTCAAACCATAAACATACATCTCATAAATATTATTATTAATTTGTGTGTGTGTGTGTGTGTGTGTGTGTGTGTGTCGGATCAGGGTTTGCAACCACACATCCAGGAATCAGAGAACAACTCAAGGGGCTCAGTTCTCTTTCATCAGCTGGGTCCTGGGGATTGGAGTCTGTAGATGGAAGTTTCTGTCCCATATGGTCCTCCGGCCATTCAGTCCCAAATAAACACACAAAGGCTTATATTAATTATAATCTGTTAGGCCTGTTGCTCAGGCTTATTACTAACTACCTCTTCAACTTAAATTAACCCATAATACTTAACTATGTTTAGCCTTGTGACTTGGTACCTTTTCTCAGTGAGGCATTGTTATCTTGCTTCCTCTGCTTCTGGCTTATGACTGCATCTCTGCCTTTTGTCTTCCCAGAATTCTCCTAGTTTGGTTGCCCCACCTATATTTCTTGCTTGGCTACTGGCCAATCAGTGTTTTATATTGGCAATATGAGTGACAAATCTTTATAGTGTGCATGAGCATTAACCCACAGTAGGACTCTGTTCATTAAACTTGGCAGTAATCATTTCCAACCACTGAGACATTATACTAACCCTGAAACCACTTTCCTTTTCCATTCTATTTTTATTTTATGTATGAATATTTTACCTGCTTGCATGTCTGTGCACCACATTCATTCAGTGCCCACAGAGGCCAGAAAAGGATATTGGAACTCCTTGGGATGGGAGTTACAGATGACTATGATCTGTATTATGCCATGTGGTGCTGGAAATTGAACCAGGGCCCTCTAGACTAGAGCTAAGGCCCTTAACCAATGAGGCACCAGGCCCCTGCAGTAACTTTGGAAAAAGAATTTTTCTTTGAGATTTATTTGTTTTTGTTCTGTGTATAGGTGTTTATTTGCAGGTATGTTTGTGTGCCACATGTGTGCGATACCCATGAAGTCCAGCAGGGGGTGCCAAATAGTCTTAGAACTGGAGGCATACACAGTTGTGAGCTGCCATGTGGGTGCTGGGAATTGAAACCTGGTCCTCTAGAAGAGCAGTGGATGCAATTAACGTCTGAGTCATCTCTCCAGCCCATGCAGCCACTTTTAAGTGTATCTTTCAGTGACATGAGTATAGTCACGTTGAAATACAACCATTACCATCACCCATCTCCACATGTTCTTGATCCCAAAGATTCTACATTCAGTGGTGTATAATGACTTCCCGTCTCCCCTTGGCCCACTGCAACCACCTCTTTTTCCTGTTTCTGTGATTCTGATAATGCCAGGGTTGCTCAAATAAGTCAAACCATGTGGTTCTCTGCCATGACTGAATACATTTGGCCTATTGTTGTGTGACTGTGTCACAATTGCCTTTTAAAAAGCAAACCTACAATTCCTTTCATGATTTTAAATAGTGTGTTACCAACAGTGTATGTGTTTGTGCACTATTTACATGTATATGTATTTGATATTAGAATTTACTAGATTAGAAATCATTGGATTGTATTAGAATTAGAATTTCTATTTCCTATATCCAGACCATGTAAAATATAACTTTCTATCAACTCATCTAAATGTCCTCCATCTATGGTCTGGATCAAATGACTAAAACACACCAATAAGCAAAGCTGGTGTGTGGTCTGCTGTGGGTCCTTAAGAA
The DNA here is from genome assembly GCA_001685075.1 of Bramus lutescens. Lineage (NCBI taxonomy): Eukaryota > Metazoa > Chordata > Mammalia > Rodentia > Cricetidae > Bramus > Bramus lutescens. The sequence goes on along the minus strand of LOEQ01000213.1, from coordinate 558,756 downwards.
TGGCTTTGGATGTTGTCAACACGGACTCCCCACCACCCATCTATGATGTGACACTTGCTTATCTACAAAGGTTTGTGCCAAGTCTATTCAGAAACAAGAGCCAGACTAAATCATATAGGGAAGTAGAGCAGGGGCGGGTGCCTACGGGTTTCAGTGTGTGACAAAACAGGCAGGGGTGTATTTCACAGTAGGTCTCCTAATGGATGCTATGTTACCATAATTGTCCCCAACCTCTCTCTGTATACAACCACCCAGTCATGTGGGGAGGGGCGATACCCCACTTAGATTCTAGATCCTTGGTCATGTCCCTCCTTGTAGAATAGCTGAAGTTACCGTGACCCCCATTTTTACCTTTGAGGGGGTCACTACCCCTCCATGATGTTGATATTCACAACAGCCTGATGAACTGGCTAGGATAGGGGGTTTGGGTGCAGATTTCTCTGCTTTACTTTGTTGGGGGAGCAAGGTGACCTTTTGAAGAGTGTAAATGGTGGGGGTGGGGTCTGGTCTGGGATGGGATGGGCTGGGCTGGGCTTCTCCACAGGCATGAGCTGAGGAACAGTATCTGAGGAAGTCAAAGCCAGCCTGCTTCCTTTTCCTGCCACCATGGGGAGCCTGGAACTGCAGAGTCCCCGGCGTGCTGGCACACCTGCGTGGCAGGCCTGTGTCCTGGGTAATCTCTGGAATAGACTGAAGCAAAGGTTATCTAATTATAGAGGCCGGGCATGCCAAATGGGTGAGCATCCTGTGAGCGAGCACATCATTATCTCTGTCCCGTCACTGTAATTTCACGCAAGCGAACACAAGAAGCAGGCAGGGCACTGTCTGTCCTGTGTGAGCTTAATCTGCCACCACTGTTGTTGTTTTCAGATGGTTTTCTGTTTACCTAGATGCTGGGAAATGAACTGCTTCGTTAACAATGGACGGAAGAGGTCAGCTATTCCCAGCCAACCGTGGCCTTGCCAGGGTGCTTATTACTTAGGGGGAGGGGGGAAGCGAGCTAATAAAGCTACTGTGTGTGTGTGGAGAGGGGTGGGGTGGATAAGAATTAGCCGATACAAGAAGTCACAGGATATACAAGAGACGTGGAGTGGATGCTATGTATGGCCTATAAAGGTCATGAGCTTTGTGGTCCAGTGATTTTGAATGTATGTCTTTCCCAGCTCACCACTCCATTTGACCGAGTGTTTTCCTTTTCTGTCTCTATTTCTTATTCTAAGTATGGGTCTCTGGTGCAATTATTTGTCTTGGGAGGCAACCTTCCCCCCCCCCAAAAAAAAACCCTAGAAACTCCAGCAGGTACCCTCTGGGACTCAAATCCATGCTACAACAAACAATGCAGCTTTCCCAGTCTTCAGAACCGGAAGCCTTAACACATCTGGTTCCTCATAATTTGTACAGTCTGAGGTGGGGGTATAGCACTGGATGACAAGACCCCCGAGAAGAGGACATGTCTGCCGATGGCTCGGACGAGGTGGGACCGATTTGGAAAGTACAGAGTGGGAATGTGGAGGGCAGCCAGGAGCACTCGGTCTGCCTGATGGGAAGAAACCAAACCCAGTAGTGACCACAACCCCCTGATAAGTCATAAGATGATGCCCAGAGGTCTGCGCATGGGGAAAAATGTGTTGTCAGTAGCTTAGGCTAGCTGTTCTAGTGATCCATCCCATCTCAGGCAATCTGGAAGCCTTGAGGGAGAAGAGCTTTGAGGTTCAGATAATGTTTCTCCCTTATTGTGTTCACCACTGAACACATTTCTCTTTTTTTTTTTTTAAGCTCTCCACTTTTCCTTACGCACACTTGTCTTTCATGGTGAGCAGTGACCTCCCTTCATGGTATAATAAAGCATTCAAAGGCTCCCTGATACCAGTGCAAAGTCCCGAAATGGAGAATCTGGCAGCAGCGTTGCAATGAGGGAGGAAACTGGAAATTCATTCCCCCTGAGGACTGTGCATAAAGAACAGTAAGCCTTTCTGATAAAAATGCTGAATGAATGGGCTTGGTCAGTTTTTTTTTTTCCCCTAGGGAGTGCTTGGACAGTGGATGCCGGAGGCAGCAGCAGAGAGGGTGGAGATGAAAGACAGAGCTACAGGGGAGTAATTTGTTCTTCCTAACTGGGCCGTGGGGATCTGCAGGTGCTTATTTACACACTAAGGGAGGCCAGGCTAGAATATCAGGGAGAAGCGACTTAAGAGACAACAATTTTATCTCGGCCCATGGTGTGAGGGTATAGTCTTCCATTGTGAGGATGGCACGGTGGTGGGAGTGGCTCTCAGCTGTGGCATCAGAAATAGAAGGCTGCTTGATTCCATCCAGGTAGATCATAACACAGAGCATGAGAGACTTGTATGCTCAGCTGGCTCTCCTGCTATTTAGTCCCCGTCCCAGCTCACAGCATGGGCTATCCACATGCAGGCAGACTCCTCCTGCCTCAGTTTACCCTCTCCCAAATCACTTTCACAGACACACCAGAAAGCCTGTCTTCCAGGTCAGTTCACTATGATATGAACCCCAACAACCGCCATTAGAGTTGAGCTCTTCTCATTAAAAAACAAAAACAAACAAAAAAACCTCTTTCTGTCTCCATGAGACTAGCAAGGGTTGATGAAGCTGTAGAGTGACCCTCTGAGGAAGCTGTGTGTATGAGCCCTCGCTTGTCCCCTCTTTGACCATGCCTTTCGCTGGCACCTCTCTTCTTCCCACAGTCTTGTCCTTAGCTTTCCCGGGACGAAGGGCAGGGAATGTGAGGGAATCTGGGACTCTCTACTGCTGTCACCTGGGACACCTGGTCAGAATGACACACACCCCTCATGCCTTGCCTGTTATTAGTATAAAATCCAGGCACTGAGATAGCAGCAAGAGCCCCCAAACCTCTCCTTAAAGATTTAAATTACCTCGGTGTTCTGGTCAGCCCATGATGCGCTCTATCAGGAGCATGCAGTCTCTACTACACAGCAGCTGGGGCTCCGAACTAACCCTTTCCTTCAACATAGTCAGATTCTTAGAGTTCTGCCAATTAGTTTTGCATTGATTTTTTTTCTATTTACGTTAGTGAAGTTCATCCCCATGTGGCTACAAACTTTCGCTTTCACTTTTATGTCTCCCATTGTCTGAGAAGTCTAAACAGCCCCCTTTCTCCTCCTTGCGGGTGTAAATGCATGCAGTCTTATGGCACTACACATAAGACTATGACTTTTGAGGGCTTGAGGTAAAAAGAGAGCCCACCTTCTTCAGTTGATGGAATAGAGATATGTCTGTTTGCCAAGGGCAAAGGCTCATGTATGAAATTCATACTTAGGACTTTAGAGATGCTGTGCATTCTGGGATCTCTCATCTATTTTTAAGTTGTGTGGCACACTGGGAGACACTATGGGGAATGCTCTAAATCCTTCCTTTTCTTCTAGGGGTTGCAAATTATAGCTAGGCATATAGCCTCCTGAGAAATCCCTCCAGTTCCCAGCCTTCTTTGGGGGTTGCCCATGTGTGTGTGCCCATGGAGGACAGGTTATGCTTTGAACATTGATCACACATGCTTCTCCATTCCAGCCCCACCCTCCTATGCGGGAGCACAAAGTAGTGGCAGCCCTGACTAGCCCACACTACGAAGGCCATGACTATGAAGAAGATAACGGGGAACTAGGTCAAGGGAACAGCCTGAATGACAACCAGCATGCCTCGCCACTTAGTAGTTAGCATTTGCTTCCCAGAAGCCCTTCAGTGCCGGCTGTCTTTGCTGTATGAGCCCCGCGCTTCACCTAGACGATGGCTTCCAGCTCACTCTGCCTCCCTGGTTTCCCATGTGCTGTAGTCGTCAACACGGCCCGCTAAGAGCAGGTGTGCACATGCAGCTGTTGTCTCCAGGTGTAGGGATGGGGCTGCACTCAGTGTCCAGGCCATTCTTCCCATCACCCCTATAGGTGGGCTCACAGCCCATCAGAAATTTGCGTGGAGAGAAGGCATGCTGCCGAGGCCATCAGGCAGACATTTACCTTTGACTCCATTAATGCTTTGAAATCTTGAGCCATCTGAGGGCGAACACCACGACATAGCATAACAAATACACATTGTGGGCTCTGCCCCTTGTTTTGGAATTCTCAGATCAGCCATTTCTTATGTCTGCTCTTGTGTGTGGCTAGGGCCTCCAGGTTGCTTCCAACTGGCCCTGGCCCCTAGAGAGCTCAATACAGTCTAGAGGAAAGGAACTTTTCAATCCTACTCCAAGCCCTGATGAGAGGAGAGTTGATCACAGATGGCTAGTGGTGTCATTGATAATGGTTGTGTAATCAAGTCTCCAAAGAGGATAGGTGCAGATGGACTTCCGGGGGCTGCCTAGTGGCTTTGCTGGATGGTTATTCCATAGAGAGGGCAGGGAGGCAGAGTGCCCTTCACTTCAGGCATCATTCCACTTGTTACCTCCACCCACCTGCCCAGCTGTACCCTTTGCAGTTTCCTCTGTGAAAACAGGATAAGTAGAAGCAAAATGGCTCCCCAGGTTCTGTGAGCAGCTGTACCAAATTAATCACATGTAGCAGGGCATTATGGGAGCTCTGGCTTATAGGCCGTCATGCACTTCTGCTACTCTTTGGGCTGTTATCTGAAATGTGTGGAGGGGGGTTGTCTAGTCTTAGGGACTGAGCCCCCAACCTGTGGAATTTGATGTCACCTCCAGGTAGACAGCACCAAACCGAATGAAGCCAGATGCTATTCTAATTGGAGAGCCCTTTCTGTTCTATTTGAGTTCAGAAAAATTCATCTGCCTGCCTCTCTAACCATTTTCTACCTTAGTCCATAAAAAGGACCAACTGATAGGAAGAGGCAAGTGCTCAGTCTCTCTGAAACAGTTACAGTCTCCAAATCCCAGTGCCTACCATGGACTAGGCCTTCTTTGGGCTCTGTCAGATAGATACGTAATTTCTTTTTGTTTGTTTATGTTGATGGGGCTGGGGGTGGAAGCCAGGGCCTTGAGATTGCTAGGCAACCATGCTCCTACCAGCTACACCTCATCCTTTGCTTGCTCTTCACCAAGGCTTTGTGTCTGGGACGACTCTATTTCCCAGATGAGGGGCATGAGCTCAGGGTGCTCCGTTATACTCAGAATGAAGCGGGGAGTGAGCAGCTGTATGTACTCTGTCCCAAACTGTGCTCAGTCCTGAACTCAGTCCCAAGTGTCCAGAAATAGGAGAAATTGACCTACATTTCCATGACTCCTTTTAATGCTCCCAACATTCTTGGGACTTTGCTGTTTTTTCCCCTAAAGATTTAGTTACCTCTATTGACATGTGTGAGTTTCTTGCCTGCACATATGTATGTACACCATGTGTGTGACTGATACCTGCAGAGGCCAGAGGATGGCACAGGAAGCCCTGGCATTGGAGTGAAGGACACCTGTCAATCATCACGTGGAGTCTGGGAACCAAAACTGGGTACTACCCTGCAAGAGCAGTAAATACTCTTACTAGCTGAGCCATTGCTTCAGCCCAGAACCTTTGCTTTTATTTTACTCCAACAGTGGAGACCTAGGTTAAAGGTGAAATGGTGGGGGCTGGCGAGACAGCCCAGTGAGTAAAGGTGCTTGTCACCGAGCCCGACAGCTCAGCTTCAACTCCCTGGACCCACACAGCAGGAGACACCTTTACTACTGCAAATTATCTTCTAACTTCCACACACACACACTGTGTCCTGCTTTTCTACCGCACAGACACAAATAAAGGCAAGCAAAAAATTGAAAAATATTTGGAATCCATTATAATTAGAACAACATCCTTGGGTTCCACATGCATGGAGTCAACCACCCAGGGTTGGAAAATATTTGAAAAAAAAATTTGTGCTAAATACGTACAGATTTCCCTTGTCATTCTTTTAAAAAGAAGTGTAATATGTTGTGTACTTGTACAGTATGTGCATCATTTAGTTTTAAATCATCTACAAGTGTTTCAAAGTACCCAGAAGTGTGTGCATTGGTTCTTTGAATAGCATAGCACTTTATATAAGAGACAGAGCATCTCTAAATGTAGCTATCTGTAAGGAACTGGTTCCCAGACCCTTTGAGGATATGACACTGTGTCTCATGTCTAAAGCCCTTCCACATGGTCCAGGCATCTTCATGGGATGGGAAACATTTATTTCTGTGGCCAAGAGGTTTCTTTCTCTTCCTCAGGCCTTGACAGAAAAAAATATATGTATGGAGCTGTTCTGATGTCACAGAGCCCAGAAATCCCAGGACCTGGCTAAATTGTGGGCCAAAGAGAATGAGAAAGAGAGGAATGATTCCGAAACAAAGCAGCACTCGCCCCATGAGCCTTCGTGAAGGACACCAGGACTCAGCGTTTACTCCCAATCTCAAGAATGGAAGTCCCTTAAAGGATGATAACTCTGAGTCTACAGTGGAGGTGGCCAACTGCAGCCAGAGTTAAGACAAGTGCTTATTGGCTCAGCAGAACCATGCTAAAAACAACAACAACCACAGCCTCTGCACTGAGATGCACCTGTGACCCCAACAATCTCTGTCTTCTTGATGTTACAGCCACTTCCATCTTGTCAAACTTGCTGGTGCCTCACCGGCTGTCCACTTCGGGGAGGTCACTGTGTTTTTGGAATTGCTGCAGTTTTAAAGTGTTTCCCCCAAACTCTGAGGTTGCAACTTCACACCAGTGTGATGGTATGAGGAGATGGAGCCATGGGGACATGATTCGATCATGAGGGTACACTCCACTCTCCTAAATAGAATTAGCATCTTTATTCTATGTTTTTAAATATAGAGAACAATAGAGACGGACAGCTGATGTCAACCTCTGGCCTTCTTATGCACACATACATACACACACACATACACAAGTGAACACACATGCTCATGTACACGTATATACACCCTTCCCACACACACATAAGGATCCTCCCCTTCTGCTTCTGCAAGTGATAACATCGCACCAAGGCATCTTCTGAATTGTGGGAACAGCAGCCCCAAGTTGTGATATCCCTGCCCCCATTTGAGGTGCTTANAGGTTACAGTCCCTTCGCAGCCCCCTCCTCATTTGGCGCCATGGTATAAAAGCCAGCCCTAGCAGAGCAATAAAGCAGAAGCTATTCCACCTCAACCTCGTGCTCTGTGTCTTCATTCAACCTGGACACCCTTCACCGATTCTTGGACTTCAGGCTGCGCTGGCGCGACACTTCTGTGACTCAAGAGAGTGGTCCTTTCCAGACTCTAAACCTGCTGGTTCCTTGATCTTAGACTTCCCAGCTTTTAGAACCATCAAGCCTGTATTTTTGTGGTTTGTAATTACATAGTTAAAGATGTGCCATGAACAGCCTGATAAATAGGTACTGGGCACAGGATTCCAGGTTTGTAATAGTAGCTTTGGTACAAAACAAAAGTTTTGGCAAAAACATGACTTTATACACTGAAAGAGCCATAATACTTTATTTAAAATATATACAAAATTATTACTTTGAAACATATATATTACCATCCAACATATATCGTATAACACACATTGATGTAAATTTTGGTACCTTCACTCAGTTTTGTGATTTCTCTTTGTTCAAGGTTCCTGAATAAAATTTATCTAAAATACCACTGGAGAGGAGGTGCCCATAGGCTTGCCCCTCACAGCAGTCTGGCAATTCTCTTGGGCACCACTGGGCCCTGTGAACTTGACCCATGGAAGCCCAGACCAACCCTTGCCTTGCGGATCACTGGGAGAGGCATAGGATTGGTGGCACCAGCCTTAATAAGCTACATGCCAGTCCCACCTTCTCTCTCTTTCCCTCTTGGCTGATAAAAACTGGTCAATCGTTCTCTTGACACACCCTCCCCTGGCCTGAGGTTAACATAAGTTATGGTCTCTTCACACCCCACCTCCCTCCACTGCCTCCATCACCACTACCACGGGAAGAGGGTAGGAGAGTAGGGAGCTGGTCTCTGAGTATAAACTCGGGAAGAAATAAGAAACAAAGCCAACTGGAACTTCTGTGCTCTTGGGCTGTGTTCTCACACTCCTGAGATAAATCAGACAACTAGTTTTGGGTGCATTTCAGCCTTCTTTTGGTCACTGTCTCTTGCACAGCACATTTCATCCATTACATTCTATCCATTAGGCACTTACTTGATAGATGCCCATCATATGGATGAATAAATCAATGCAAGAGATCTGGCATTTCGGCAAAAATCACCCCATTTGGAATCAAGAGGACTTATCTCTTCCAGGTCTTTTGGCTATGAGCAAGTGTAGAATCAAGGGGACTGAAGTCATGTAGACTTGTTTCCTCCTTTGACAAATGGGTAAACTGAGGCTCACAGAAGATGAAATGAACATGATTACTGACTGGTCCCTGATAGAGTCAGACCTGGACTCATATTTCCTTAATTTCTCCCTCTCTTTACATTTGACTTTGCAAAGAGAGCTCAATAGACCCACTGCTATGTCCTGGGCATGCAGAACTCTCCTTCCTACACCGGAAGCTCTTGGTCATATGGGTGGCCATGAGCATAGTGACCAAGTCAAATGTCTCCTCTAAGGAGCTTCCCTCCCAGGATCAGGTCCTGGGCAAGAGGATTTGACAGCAGCAGTGGGTATGAGTGAGGTAGGAGGATCAGAGATGGACGGGTGTAAGCCCAGCTTTGAGGAGGGCCTATCTGTTCTGTCCCTGTAGCAATTCTGGTGCTGATGTGGATTTGGTGTCTCACAAGGCTCTGGGTCTTCCAGAGGAGAGGTGTAAACAAAGCTAATCCATTGGCTGCTTCTGCTTCGGAGAGCAAGTCACTAGATACTTGCCCAATGGACAAGTAACACTAGGTGTGTTCTTCGCACACTGGAAAGGACGAAAACCAAGTGGACGAAGAATGGACAGGGACAAAGGAGACTGTCGTGCTAGCCAGATGTGGGAGGGCTGGTCACACGCCCAAGTGGACTTCTCGTTTCAGTTCTGCTGTCCCAAAGTACATTTCTGAGCTCTGGACCACTGTCACCTCCCCACCCCCACCCCACCCTGACACACTGGCAACCTCAAGAACAACCCAATGTGATTTCCAATTCTTTCCAGAAAGGATAATTTGTCATGATCAGAAACACTCAGTTGAACGTTATGGAGACCTCTGGGCCACACCCAGGCCCTGCAGATACAGGTGTCAGCGTGAATAAGGGCACCACAACCAGCCACCAGGAGCTTCCCCTGAGCATGTGGAGTGGGGCTGGGATGCAAGGGATATACACTGTTGATAGGCCCTCCTCTTGCCCCACCCTCAGCCAACTTCACTTTCCCCTTCCCCTCATCCCCTCTCACTTTTTGGGCCAGCTCCTGCAAGCCCCAATTCCCATTAGAACTATGTATTTTTTTTTCTGAGAGAGAAAAATAATAATAATTCGTCTTATGGAGATCGGAAAATTGAAAGCCACAGATCACCTGGTAACAAATGAGTACCTTTGTGCTTGTGTGGTCACCACAAAACGCAGACAACTAAAAGCTAGAGAGCAGAGTCCGGGCTGGGACCATTCTGAGTGGTCCATTGGCCTGCTCTGACCTGCTCCCTATACGGTGGATTGGTTTTCGTTGCACACGTAGACGGTGCTCGGCTGGATTCTCCGCTGGATCCGCTCAGGCACTTTAGGGAGGATTTGGAAAGTTTGGGGAAGTAACTCTATGCAGGCCTCACGGAATTTCTTGATCCTCCAGCAGTAGACAATGGGATTGAAGACGGACTTGAGGTAACTGAGCCACAGGACGCACGTGCTGGTGGTGTAGAAGGAGGCGCTGTAATAGAACCGCCGACTGAACGCAGACAGCAGGCTATAGACTGAGTGGGGCAGCCAGCACAGCGAAAAGCCCACGAAGAGGATGAGGATGGTGGTGAAGGCCTTGGTTTTGAAGCTCAGGTCCAAGCTGACCTGCTGCTGCTGCCGCCGGATCCGTCTCAGGCCAGCCTTGGACAACTGTCTGAGGTCCAGGCTGTCTGACTGGTTGTGCACGCGGACGGCATTCTTCCGCACCGTGTTGAGGATGCACAGATAGGAGCACAACATGACGCCGAAGGGTGCAAAGAACACAGCTACCACCAGCGTCACCACGTAGGCGCGTTCGGCTGGGAACTCGGTGTAGCCCAGTACACACTGTGGGG
>LOEQ01000213.1:527634-548579 GCA_001685075.1 Bramus lutescens | reverse complement strand
GCCGATGAAGGAGGGCGCAGAGATGAAGAAAGACAGCACCCAGGAGGCTGCGATGATCACCTTGGCCCTGCGTGGGTTCAGCTTGTCCTGTCGCTGCACGATGATGAGAAAGCGGTCCACACTAATGATGAGCAGGATGGCCACGCCCTCTAGGACAAAAAACCAATACAGTGTAGCTGAGAGTCGACAAAAGTGGTCCCCGAAGTGCCAGCGGACAGTGATGAGGGTGATGGCGGTGAAAGGCATGCAGCATAAGGACAGCATGATGTCAGAGAAGGCCAAGGTGGCCAGCAGCAGGTTGATGGCTGAACGCATGGCCGGCCTCTGATACACGATGATGCAGACCACCGTGTTGCCGAGGAATCCTACCACAATCATTAGCAACATCGTTATTGCCAATGAGATCCTGAGCGGTGTGGACAGTGGTGTGGCCCCTGGGTCCGAAACTTCGCTTCCATTCAGCAGCAGATGTTCGTATGTCCCAGTGGATGTGCTGTTACAGGCCATCCTGACGAGAAACTCAGGACCCGGACAGAAGTGGCTAAAAGGGCACCCTCCAGCGCTTGGGTGGCTTTCATTTTCTGTTTGCTGGCTGCATCTTTTCATTTGATGCTGAAGGATCTCTAGTGCTCTTGAATCGTTGGGAGAAATCGTCCTTTGGAGTGGCTAGCTGGGGTTTGCATTCTTGTCCTGTCTCTCTGGGAGCCATGTGTTTGCACATCTCCCTAGTAGGACACTACAGCCTAGAGCAAGAAGAGAGAGAGAAAAGAATCAGTTATTGGAAACCTGGCGGAGTGGAGCATGGTCTAAAGTTTACAGGTACGAGTGGTTTAACATGTGAGGGGTTCACATCTATGCATTTAGCTAGCCAACCCAGGAAATACTCAGAAAGCCCCAGCGGAGTCTGAAGGGAACATATGTAGACTCCTCCTTGCCACTCCTCCCTAAGCAATATGATTTGCATACTGCCTTCATCACATGCTGCATGTCATACACAATCTGAAGAGGAGTTATAGGGTTATATGCAAACAGATCCCTATTCTCTATAAAGGAGTCTGTAAGTGAGTGTTAGGATCAATTCCTTGTGAGTTTCCAGGGACAGGAGAGCATAGAGAATAATGATTCCTTTTGGTATTTACAAAGGTTGAGTCTTGTCAAACAGTCCAGGAAACCTAAGCAGCTAGCTATCCTCTGGGCACATGGAAGCTCTGCCTTGTAGGTACTTCAGAATTACCATTTATGTAATGATATGGGATTCCCCTCTGTATGCTATGAATACCATTGGTTAATAAAGAAACTGCTTTAGACTTAACAGAATATAGTCAGGCTGGAAAAGAAATAGAGAGCAGGCCAAGTCAGGGAGAAGCCATGTAGCCTCCACAGGAGACAGACGCCGAATGCTGGATGGAACCTTACCAGTAGGCTACAACCATGTGGAAATACACAAATTAATAGAAATGGGTTAATTTAAGATATAAGAGCTAGACAAAAAGGTATGAGCTAATAGGCCAAGCAATGTTGTAATAATACAGTTTCTGTGTGATTATTTCGGGTTTGGGCAGTCAGGAAATGAACAAGCAGCCTCTGGCAACAATGTAATTTGAATGAATTTTCATGAAAATCAAAGGAATGGGGTCTTGAGCAAACCACCTGCTTTGGAATGCTGGCTTCAAGCAGGCAGGGCTCTGGTCTGCTTTAGTCTGTGTGTCCCCAGCACCTAGGACAGCGCCAGACTGACAGGCAGGTGGTACTTCCCAGCTCCTTGATGAAGAAAGAGATGATTAGTTTTTTATACTGTCACTTTAATATTTATTTACTCTCTCTAAAAAGAAGATTATGGACTATCTTTTTTTCAGAGATTTTTATCTGCTGAGTTAAAAGTGGAGATATTTTTCAAAAGTTAACTTTATTATAAAAAAAAAACCACACAGCAAAATTAACCAGACCTGAAGTCTATAACCTCAGTCTTAACTTGAAAAACAACAACACCTTCTCAAGGTGTGAAAGGCAAAGGGGAGCAGGTGTATGTGTTTACACCTCAATAGTACCAGGGACAAGTGTGTACCTGGACACCATCACTACCACCAAGGCCATAAACACATCGATCATTTCTGAAAGTTGGCCTTCTACCCATCTTTATTGAGATCTACCTTCAGAGAAAAAAAATTGAAATGTGTTCTTACTAAAAATGTTAAATACATTTGCTTACATTTGAGGCAGGTGTAAGCTCACACTCACGTGGAGCCATAAGACAATAGTGACCTTGTGTATAACCTTTGCCTTGTTTCCCTGACAGAAACATTTCAGATGAGTTTATAAAAGCTGCTGTAAGGTTCTTCTTGGAAACACAAAGGAGGGGAGAGGGCCAGTTCTTAAAAACAGTGTTAATTTTTCTTGCTTTTCTCAGAGATGTGGGAGGAATGGTGTCTAGGAGCTGAGGTCTGCAGTCAGAAGTCATTGCTGGGTGAAAGGAATCCTCCCCAGCCCTGGCCCAGGCTCCTCCCATGTATTCATTTCCTGGGTATTCTCACTCACTAATCCCTTCTGTTGCACTCCCTCTTCTAGAATGCATCAGGCCATGTCACCACATCTGGATGGCAGAAGGATCTCTGGAGGTGGCACTGTTAACCATTTAAGCCCCGAGACAAACCAGTCACATTGCTACAATGGTTACCGTTTCATGTACATGGTAGAGTCATGTGCACATTTGCACATGGAATAGGCCTGATGGCATTGTTTTGAAGTCCTACTGTGTCCACTGCAGCTGATTGCACCAGGATGGTGGCCCTAGGAAACTGACCACAATGAAGCAGATTCCAGGCACCCAGCTGGAAATAGGAACTGGGAGTTCACAGCAGTCACAGCTGCTGAGAGATGACAGAGTTGTGTGTGCATGGGTCCGGAAGATGTGTCTTGTCCCTTCCAGATTCCCTGCCCTCTCCATCCAGCCCTTACCTGGAAGGATGGACCCTAGTCCATGAAGTAGGGTGAGAAATGAGGTCTCTTCTGCCCCAGCTTCCTTCTGCCTGGTTGTGGTTGATCCTTCTGCAAAAGCCCCAGCTACTGGAGACAGCTGTGTCCTACAACCTGGCCCTCTTCTCAGGTTCAACGTGTGTTTCTTGTCTCCCAGCAGGCCTCCTCACTTCCCTCATCCTAGCTCACCATCAACAAGAAACTCTCTATTAGAACTCTTGAGTATCTATTTTCAGCACCATGCCGAGGGGCAATCCAAACAGAAATTACCAGGAAGCAGAAAACAAGAGTAAGTAGATAGTATGGGCAAAGGTGTGTACATATACGTGCGTGCGTGCATGCGTGTGTGCGTGCATGTGTGTGTGTATGTGCGTGTATGTCTGTGTGTGTGTTTTTCAAACAGTTACACGTCCCTATGTACCTTTATAGTATTTACTTCTCTTCCAATGTGTAATAATGGATGCTTTAGCCTTTTGTTTTTATCTGATCTGTTACCTACCTGTATCTTTGGGTACCCACCTCAAACAGCCACTCCCAGCAGTTTCTGGCTTGTGTTATGCTGATGACGCTCACACAATGCTGGAGGACAAGCTTGTTGTCTTTGTTCCTGACTTACTCACTTTAAACACTATTGTTCTCACCACAGTAGGCAAGGTTGAGCTTGTTTTATTACCTCGCTGTGGTGGTTTGAATAAAAATGCTACTCCATAGACTCCTAGGGAGTAGCACTATTAGGAGTTGTGGCCTGTTGAAATAAGTGTGGCTTTATTGGGGGAATTGTGTCCGTAGGGGTGGGCTTTGATGTTCCGAAAGCTCAATTCAGGCCCAGAGGCTCTCTCTTCCTGTTACCTGCAGATCCAGATGTAGAACTCTGAGCTCCTCCTTCAGCACCACGTCTGCATGCATGCTACCATGCTTCCCACCACGATAATGGACTGAACCTCTGAAGTGTAAACTAACCCCAATTAAATGGCTTTCCCTTAAAAGAGTTGCCGTGGTCATGATGTCGCTTCACAGAAGTAAAATCCTGACTAAAATGCTAGTGACTTCTTAATGACTGATGACGAAGTGTTTTGAAGTCACCTGAGAAGCTCTGTAACCATAAGAAGATAATCTCTATGTGATAGTCCATTGAGCATGGACAGCATCCCTTTTGCCTCCACCATATGAGATGCACAGTTTAGTAGCTCTTGTCTTTACCCACATTCTCTCAATCTTTTGTGTCTATTTGGCTTCAGCTATATTTTTATTTTTGCCTAATTAAAGCCACCTATTTATCACCTGTTGTTCTGTGATATTTTTATAAGTAGAATTCAATAATTTAATCCCCAAAAAGCTATTTACATTTTTATTACAGTGTAATATTGTACAATTTTGGGTATTTTATCTGCTAGAATCCTATTTTTCTGACTGGCTCAAGATTATAATCTACAGGGGCTAGATATACCAGGAGTACATTCCTAATATAAATGTTAATTTACGTATAAATTTTGGTAACTTATCAAAACTTTGGGGCTAAAAGAATCACACATTACAGCTTGTTTTCTTCATATATGATCCATGACTGTCATGTACAAATTTTTGTGTTTCCCTTGAGTTCTTTTTTATTTTTCATACTACCATGTACTTTGGTCTGGTATTTTTGATCGGGCTTGCTGTCCCTCCTGAAGATTTAGCTCTGCTCCACTTATGGGCTCTGTCCAGTGGGTCAGTAGCATGCCTGCTCATGATTCATTTGTTCCTAAATGCACTGCTGTCTCTTTTCTGGAAAATGACTGTAAACTGCTTGCTAAGAAAATGTTCCAGGGAAATGGGGAAAGCTTCAAGCTAAGAAAGCATTCTAAGCTTTTGTGTCTCTGAAAAGAAAAAAAGTATTTTTCTTCTACCTTCTCACAAATGGGTACTTTGTCTGACTATTGAGACAGAAGGATTTACAGCCAGAAATGGGAAGCTTTGCCCCTTCAACAATTGGTATCACTGATGCTGACTTTAAAATAGATTCATTATTTTTCTTCATTGATGACAAGTGTTTTTCTTGCTAGTTCTTTTTTTTTTACTGGAAATGTAAGTGAAAGATGTATATCCCAGTTATATTTTTATTATGTGAGGCACTCACTCACTGAGCCATTTAAACCCAAAGGTCCACAGAGATCCACTCTAGAAAAATCCTTTCCTCTGTAGGTTGGATATTCCCACTGATCCTGTGGTAGAACACAGACTGGTTTGAAAGCTACACCATTCGTCCAGCCTCAATTTTCTTTTCCATTAAAAAAAATCTTTCCCTTTTATATCTTATGCTCTGTGATGATTAAAAAAAAGCTTTTATGTTTAGTGATTATTTTCAGCCTCATGTAGCTCATGATGGTCTCAAAGTCACTATGTTGCCTCAAGTCCTAATCCTTCTACCTCTACCTTCCAGATTCTAGGACTGTGGTCAGGTGCCAATATGTCTAGCTCATTTAGCTTTAGTTAATTCTGTTTTTTGTTTGTTTGTTTTTTGGTTGTTTTGTTTTTCAAGACAGAATTTCTCTGAGTAACCACCTTGGCTATCCTGGTTTGCCTCCAACTCACAGAGATCCACCTGCCTCTGCCTCCTAATGCTGGTCTTAAAGGTGTGTGCTACCACCACTGTCCAGCTTTATTTTTGTTTTCATTTTTTTCTTTGAGACAGGGTGTGTGTGTGTGTGTGTGTGTGTAGCTTTGGCCATCCTAGAACTAACTCAGGCTGGCCTTGAACTCACAGAGATCTGCCTGCCTCTGACTCCCCAGTGCTACAATCAAAGGCCTGTGTCACCACTGCCCAAGGTCAGTTAAACCCATCTGTGAACCATGCCCTTCCAGAGATGGCAGAGGTCAAGTGCTGGATCACTGGCTTTACTTCTGGTTTTAACAATCAATCTTTAACAGCTAAGAGTATCTTTATGTTCTGTAACAACTGCATTGTGCTGCATTCCTGCTTATGGCTGTATGAAATTCTCAGATGCCTCCAAAGTTATGAAATATTTAATTGAAGTTTCCTTTCATTTTTCTGATTTATATGTGATTCCTTTAGAATCCCTTAGTTTAGTTTTGTCTGTCTCTTAAAGATTGCCAATAGTTCCTGAATTTTGGTCATCCTTCATGTCTGAGGCCCAGGAGTCGCTATGGGCCAGTTTCCCCACAGACTTTCTGGTGGGTGGCAGGATGATGGTAGGCTTTGCATCATGGCAGGGGACAAGAAGCTATCCCTTCATCTGGGGTCATCATAATAGCTCCTAGGTGAGGGCTTCCTTCCTCCCACCCATATTGTCACCTTTCCCTACCAATGTGAGGGATATAATCACGGAAGATTCTACATACAGCTTAGGGGAAGAGAGCTAGCCAGAAATTCAGATAAAATGACTATATTTTAAAATCACACACACACACACTCACACACACACACACACACACACTCACACACACACTCACATGCATGCGCGCACACACACACACTTAAGCAACTCTCTGGCCTTTTTCAGTACAGATGTTGAGTATTTCACAAGTAATTCACATATAAGAGTACCAACTTCATCAGCTCATCATTAAGAAGTGCCATTGTGGGCCATCTCTTGTAGGCAAAGCTTCCAGTAGCAGAACTAGGCTGCCTTCATTTGCATTGTTGGCCAAGGGGGTCCCGTGGAAATCCCCAAAGAACTCAGGCTGATGCTAAGACAAAGGATTGCTCTCCACAAAGTGACAGAGTGGCCCCATTGCTGAGGACAACATCACACAGCTCATTGAACAAGGAGTTGAGCTGGTACTGGCAGGGGAGCTTTCATCCCTACGTTCTTGTCTTTTTGGTGTGGAAAGGTACTCTTCAGTACCAAAAGAGAAAAATGGAACCCATCCATCCACAAAACCTTTGGCCTATAATCTGTCTTGCCTGAAAATATGCTAGGGCAGCGGGACTTGTGGGAGTAGCTGACTGACTCAAGGCTTACTCCATGAGAAAGAACCCACGCCTGTCATTGCTTGGGTAACCAAGAACCAGAGATTAGAGAGTTCAGAGAACTGGGGTAAAACTAAACATGACCAGTATTAAAAAAAAAATCAATAAGATGATTCCTAATGATTTTCTGCTATCCACATATGTCAGTGCCTTATCCAGTCATCATCAGATGGTTTCCTCCAGGGATTGTCTGTGAGGGATTGTCTTGACTGAGTTAACTGATGTGGCAAAACTGCTTCTTGATTATGGAGTTAATGTGGCTGGTTGCTTCAGACTCCCAATGCCTTGGCTTCTGTGTTTTAGACCTGTAAACTGTGAGATGAAGTAAACCTTCTCACGTGACTTGCTCTTGTAATGGTGTTTTTATCCCAGTAACCAATATAGCTTCATTTACAAACTCTGTAAAAGCATAGTGGAATTTAAAAACTCTGATGAGTTAACAATTTGATTAAACTTTAACCAGCTGCACATATAACTAGAGATAGGTGTATAGTGTTTTCCACAGCTGGGTATGGTGGTACACCACTGTAACATCAGCACTAGACAGACTGAGTAAGGCACGACATTGTAAGGTCAGGGACCAACCTTAGCTATATAATGAAACCTTGTCACAAAAAATAAATGATGATAATAATTTCAACAAAAAGAATGTTGTAGTTGAGAATAAGAAAGCTATTTGAGTGGCCATCAAATCAGGAAGGAAGAGCAGATGGCAGCTTCGAGCCCATGTGTATTGCCTAACGAATCTCCGTGAGCTGGTAGTACAGTCAGAAATCAGCTGGGGTGGGCACCAATAGGCTTCAAGAAGTTCTAAATCAGAGATTGGAATTGGCTTGTTCTGTCCTCCACTCAAAACAAAACACAGTCATCACATAACAATGGGGATATTTATTCTATCTATCTATCTATCTATCTATCTATCTATCTATCTATCTATCTATCCTATTTGAGAAATAGCATTGTTAGGTGTCTGTTATTTTGGAAATATCATAAAGTGTAATTACACACACTAGGATGAACCTGATGTCACTAGGTAATGTAAGCAGTGAGACCGGCATCATATGCTTGGTCCACCATTGCTTGAAACGTCTTTATTCAGTTCTTGTCTGTGAGTTCGAGGAAACTCGATCTGTACAAAGCTCCTGGAATGCCAAGGGCATACTGTCACGTACCGTCGTTAAGCTCATTATTCTGCTTCACTCTCACGCAGAACCTACTTCTCTCTGCACGTCAGGGGCAGCTGGATAAGGTTTGAATGAGAATGGCTCCAATAGGCTCAAATATTTGAATGACTGGTCCAGGCTGGTGGACCTATTCAGAAGAATTAAGAGCTGTAGCCTTCTTGGAGGAGGTGTGTCACTGGGTGGGGGGCAGCACTTTAAGGTTTCAAAAGTCTCCTGCCGTTCTCAGTATGCTTGTTCCTGGGTACTCTTTCTCTGTCTCTGTTTCTCCCTCTCTCTTTGTCTCTGTCTGTCTGTCTGTCTGTCTGTCTGTCTGTCTGTCTGTCTGTCTGTCTGTCTGTCTGTCTGTTGCAGATCAAGACGTGGGCTTTCTCAGTTGCTCCTTAGTTTCACCATCATATATGCTAACCCTCTGTCTGAAATGATAAAATTGAACACTTTCTTCAAGACAGTTGCCTTGGTCGTGTTTTTTTTTTTTCACAACAGCAGAAACGTAACTCAGTGACCCTGGGGAGGGACCTAGTGAACCCTAGAGGCTCCAGCAGCTTTCTGAGCTTTGTAAGTTGTGTTTACTTCCTGACATTTCTGAGTTTTGTCTGCTTTTTCCATTTTGTAAGCTTCCCTTCTTCTTTGGAGACAATGTTTCGATGCAGGAGAACCAGCTACACAGAATCCCATCCTTTAGTTTGGCTCTTGCATTCTTTCAGATTTTTCTTTGATGAGCCCTGAATCTTGGGGGACATGATAAAAATATCTATTTTTTTCCATATGTGGCTGAGAATGGACAACAACATCATAAACACTGTCTGTCACTCGGTCCACAGAAGTTGGCGGGCTCTGACTCCCGGCAGTACATCCCTCATTGCAAAGAAGAAATGTCCATGCACGGGTTCATGCATGGCTAGTCCCAACAGTGCCAGCCATCTATGGCTGTAAACACGGACGTTTAGAAGGGAATTTCCCTCAATACATCACATGCATTTAACAAAATATAATAATAGTTGGGACCTTGGCCATTCCCTGCCTCAAGAGATTCACCCTGGCTTATCAGAGGTGAGTTCTTTTCTGTGGAATAGCCTTAAATAAAGCCATAGAACAGCTGACTGTATTTTAATAGTCATACTGCAGTTATGCCAAAGGGCACACTTTCCCCTGGCCTACTGATCCTGCAGAACGCAGGATTCATAACTGTCTTAGTCAGGGTTTCTATTGCTACCCTGAAACACCATGGCTAAACAACAAGTTAGGGTGGGGGGAGGGTTTATTCAGCTTACACTTCCACATTGCTGTTCATCACTGAAGGAAGACAAGGAAAGGAACTCAAACAGGGCAGGATCCCAGAGGCAGGAGCTGGTGTAGAGGCCATGGAGGGGAGCTGCTTATTGGCTTGCTCCCCATGGCTTGCTCAGCCTGCTTTCTTAAAGAACCCAGGACCACCACCCATGATGAGCTGGGCCCTCCTCCATTGATCACTGATTGAGAAAATGCCTTACAGCGGGATCTCATGGAGGCATTTCCTCCACTGAGGCTTCTTATTCTCTGATGACTCTTGTGTCAAGTTGACATACAAAGTCAGCCAGTACAATAAACAAGGAAAACTATGGTTGCCACTTCTTTCCCAGCAGCCTGCGCAATGCTGTCTAGCATTGTGAAAGGCAGCCATCAGAGAAGGAAGTTCTAGCTGAGTCCCAGGAAGCTGAAGCACACAGGAATCTTCATAAATGAGGTCTTGATAGCTAGTTCTGGCATGCACCACCCACAGTGACAATAGCTTTAGGGATTGTGGGGTTCTGGTGACCTCTCTAGCCAACAACTCACAGGGATGTGTCTGTGGTGCTAGGATTTTTACCCAACAATCTTGGACCTCTTGGGAGTGCTTTTTTGTATTCATTTAGGATGTTCTTATGTGAACTCCTTAGCTCATCTCTACTTTTCTCCCAGATTTAATATAGATGGCTCTCAATGGATAGCACTATATAAAGAAGGCCTTTTCACAGAGAATGAGCAAGATTTCTGAAGGCTCGCCCATGCCTGCTCCAAGCAAGTACCAACTGGTCTTGGGTGGTGTCTTAGTTAGGGATCTCTATTGCTGTGAAGAAACACCGTTACCTCGGCAACACTTACAAAGGAAAATATTTAATTGGGTCTGGCTTACAGTTCAGAGATTTAGTCCATTATGATCATGGTGGGGAACACAACCACATTCAGACAGCCATGGTGCTGGAGCGGGTTTGAGTGTACTACATCTGGATCTGCAGGCAGCAGGAAGAGAGAACGAGCTGCTAGGCTTGTCTTGAGCTTCTGAAACCTTGAAGCCCACCCATAGTGACACACTTCCTCCAACAAGGCCACATCTACAACAAGGCCACACCTCCTAAGAGTGCTGCTCTGTGAGTAGATGGGGGTATTTTATACTGAGAATACCATAGGTGGCTAAGGAGATACTAACAAAGAGACATTGACAAGGTCCTATATAGCACAGAGTGATCTCATCACTCATGAGCTGTTTCATCAAAAGAACACACTTGGATACCATGCCATGGCTAGGGGACATCACTCCATTTAGCCCACTGTAACTTATAATCATTTTCTGTAATCCATCTGGGCTTCTCACATTTGAGTATTGCCGCTGCTCGAGTGGTACTAGGAATCTCCCCAGCCCTGGTCATCTTTGCTGAGCTTCCCTGTATGGTCCTGCTTGGCTCAGGCCCAGAAGGGAATGTGGTGTCCGCTGCTAGAGCTTGACAGGTTCTGTTAGTTTCTTCTCCCAGCTGTGAGCTTCAGGAGTTGTCCTCTGCATCCAAGCACCCTGGCACATTGGTTACTGGCACATTGACAGTAACCAATAGGGCAGAGCCACCACCCGCAGATAAGCGAGCAAACCATTTGTATGCACAACATTATGGTGCATGTGTTGGCTTTAAAACATGTAGTGCGTGCATGTGTGTGTGTGTGTGTGTGTGTGTGCACATGCTTGTGAACAGCCTACTTGTGGAGGTCAGAGGACAACCCTCCAGAGTTGACTTTCTCCACTATGTGGATTCTAGGATCAAACTCAATATTCAGGCTTGGAAGCAAGCATCTTTACCGACTGAACCTACTCACCAGCCCAGTGTTTATAACCTTTTAGAACTATTTTTTCTAAGACTGGAGAAAAGACAGGTACACTGGATACACAGCACACAGACACACACAGACACACACAGACACACAGACACACACACACACACACACACACACACCCCTAATAGAATTTGTTTTCTCTTTACTGGTCCAGTTCTAGCTAAGTGGCGGGAAAACTTGACAGGCTCTGTTTCCACAGCATCTAATAATTAATAACCCATCGGTGTTCAGAATATTCTCATTCTCTCCTCCAGAAGAACATATTGTTTCTCAAATGCCAAATCTGGAAACGGAGTCAGTTTTGGCAGATGGAGAAGTGGGAAACAGCCCTTTGCTGTGGAAACAGCTTGACTCTATCATTACCTGCAACCTTGTCACCTGCCTCTTCGACACAAGCTCAGACAGATGGCTTATTTCAATCTCAATAACTTTATCGGCAATTACAAAAATATGTAAGGGCTGCCAAAAGTAATACATCAAGTAGCTGTGTTTAGAAACAGGTGTTGGGCCATGTGTCTCAACTTCTGAAAAAGGTAAGCTGGAAGGAGCCTGGAGTTTTTCAGTCCTCAACTCAGGTAAGGCTCTTGGGGTAGGGTTTCCAACTAGGGCAGAATCGGGGATATTTTTAATGAAGCAAATCTTTACTGCTTGTTCCCCTTTGCGGTGGTTAAACTTCCTTCTGTGCATCTCTTATGCTAGGTGAAGCCCTTTACGTAGTTGGGCAGCTCTGGAGCTTGGCCTCGTGTTGGCTACATTAGCATCCCCAGCATTTGTTTTATGTTCAGGGCCCCCTACTGTTGTGGAATATTAGTTTAAGATGTGTTACATTTGTTTATGCTGTGGAATATTTGCTTAAAGGTGCACAGATGTGTTGTATTCTTTTATGCTGCATTTGTTTAACTCTGTGAAGCTGTGTTACTTTGCCTGTCTCAAACACCTGGTTGGTCTAACAAAAACCTGAATGGCCAATAGCTAGGCAGGAGGGAGAAATGGGGGGGGCTGCCATCCAGATAGAATAATTAGAAGTAGAGAAGAGGAAGAAGTGAGAAAAGGAGGGGAGGAGGACGCCAGAGGCCAGCCACCAGCCACACAACCAGCCATGGAGTAAGAGTGAAAGTTAGATATACAGAAGTAAGAAAAGGAAGAAGAGGCGAAAGGTAGATGGGATAATTTAAGTCAGAAAAGCTGGCTGGAAACAAGTCATGCTAAGGTCAGGCATTCAGAAGTAAGAATAAGTCCCCTTGTATTTATTTATGAGGCACCAGTTGGCCTTTAATAAGCCTTCTAGGAGGTTGGGCGTTCTCAGTGAGAACTCTAAGCAAATGCCTGGCATAACTTCTCTTGTTTAATGCTCATGCTAACTCCTTTTTACTGGTAGCATTTAGTACAGGGGACCCTCTGTGTTAAGAGCTTCCGAATTTATTGATTCAACCAACTGAAGATTGAAGCTATTTAAGGAAAAATTTGTATCTATGCTGAGCATGGTCAGCCTTTTCTCCCCTTGGCAGGCTATTGAATGAGCCACAGTAACAGTGTTTATAATAGCATCACAATAGTACCAAGTCACCTGGAGAAGATCTGCAGTGCATGGGATGATGCAATCACCTTGCCATTCTACACAAGAGACCTGGGCTTCTGCACAAGGGGAGGAGAGTCCTGAAATCATTCCCATGTGAATTCTGATAGATGAATGCTGGGGGATTCAGCATCAGGACCATGTGGCCTGACTCTAAGACTCGGGGCCTTAAGACCTAATTAGGCCACTTACATAATCACACATTGGGAAATCACACCCAATGTTTACATCAGAAATGGACCACTGGTTTGGAGCAGCATCCGTGTCTTTTACAGGAAAGATAGGAACAAGAAAGTATTCAGGGACTCTTAAGGGAGCACACTGGATTCTTGATGCCACAGGCAGACCCTGGACCACCAGGCTTCTTGCAACCCGGATCAGACCCTCTGCAATAGAGGTAGAACATTCTTGCGATATGGATTAGACCCATATAAGTCCACTTTTCATCACTATGGCAATATACATTAGACAGTTAACTTAAGAAAGAGAAAAGGTTTATTGGGTTCATTGTTTTAGAATCTTGGATTTGTGGTCAGTTGACATAGGTGGCTTGTGACCCTAGTGTAGCCGTACCAAAGTTCATGGAGCTAAGGAGAAAATAGCTAAACTTCCTAGCAGCTAAGAAGCAAATGCTGAGAGGCAATGTAGTGATTTGGGTGTGAATGCCCCCCCATGGGCTCAGATATTTGAATGCTTGGTCCCCCATTTGGTGGTGCTGTTTGGGAGGCTGTGGAACCTTTGCCAAATTGAGCCTTGCTGAAGGAAGTCCATAACTGAGGGCAGGCTTGGAGGTTTTAAACCTGTACTTAACTTCTGGTTTGTTGTCTGCTTCTTGCTAGCATTTGAAATTGTGAACATTCCACTTCCTGCACCTGCTTCCATGCCTCCATACTTCTCCACCATAATACACTCAGATCACTGGAACTGTATGCCCAAATAAATTCTTTCTTCCCTGCAACTGAAAAGTAAGACAGAAGTTGGTACCTGAGCATTGCTATTTCTGTAACAAACCTTGACCACATTGGTATTTTGAGGAATGTGGAAGATTTATGAATGCTGGACTAAGAGTTTCAATGCTATAACATTTCAGAACATAAAATGCCACATGAGTAGGAGCCTAGAAGATAGTGGTTCTGAGAGCAATGTGGACTATGGAGGCCTCGCTCAAGAGGCCTCAGAGGGAAGCCAGGACTTTCACAGTTACTCAGGGAGAAGTCTTGCCGTGACAGTCTGGCAAAGAATCATGGCTGTCTTCTGCCTGTGCCTTGAGAACTTGCCCAAGGTTAAAATAAAAAAAAAACAGACTATTTTTTTTTGGTAACGGAGATTTCAAGACAATGAAATATTGAATCTGTGGCCTAGTTGTTACTAAAACTGCTTGTGCAAGCCTGTAGTTAGAAAAAGAGAGAAAGGGGAGAGAAAGAAGACAATGTACAATCTGTAGAGGAAAAGCTCACTAGGAAGCTTATGTTACAGCCAACGTTTATGCAGAAGAGACACTGTAGGAGTTCAGTTTAGTGCCAAGAAGGAAAGGCCTGCTCCACACTGGAATAAAGGGAAAGGTGTCCTCAGGGCAAGACTCCACCCAACTACTTTTCTCACTTGTGAAAGAGAGTATAAGGGGTTTTCCACTCCTAGCAAGACCGAGTGAAAAAGCTGCTGTCGAGTGTTTCAAGGAGGCCAGACCCCATCCCAAGCTGGAAGCCAAGATTGGCAGTGTATACACATCGTGTTGGTTGGATGGAGAATGCAAGAGTGATGGGATTCTTCCTCTCCAGTTTCAGAGAGCTGCAACTGAGACCAGGCTGTGCATGGCAGGGGAGCACCTGTGTGAAGGCCCTGAGGAGGCAGAAAGCCCTGAGATGCCATTGTGAAGCTGTGAAACTGAAGCCCCCAAGATATTGGAGATGCCAGAACTGTGACATATATGCTGAGAAGAGCTGCATACAAGGAGTGGAACCAGCTAGAGGAGAGAGAGAGAGGAGAGAGAGGTGGGTGGGAGAGGGTGGGAGAGTGGGGGAGTTGCAGTCTGAAAGCTAGGAAGAGAGAAGCTATTAGACATGAACATTAGACATAGAGCTACAGGATTTGGAGTTTGCCCTGCTTGTTTTCAGTTTGCTTTGGTCCAGTATTTCCTCACAATGCTTCCATTCCTTTCCAATGTATGTCAGAAGAATGCAATTTGAAATTATTTTTTTATTTTACAGGGGATGACAATTAAGAGATTGCCTTGAGTCTCCAAGAAGATTTTGTACTTTGAATCTTCAAACAGTGTTGAGACTATGGAAGACCATGGGAACTCACAAAGTTGGACTATGTGTATTTTGCACTATGATATGAACATGAGACTATGGGAGCCAGGGTATGCAATGCGGTGGTTTGAATGAGAGCATCACTGTCTTAATTAGGTTTTTATCTCTGTGAAAAGACAGGGGCCATCATGTTGTTTCCATGGCTGATTGAATTGACGGCTTAGGCATCAATAGCCCCAAGGCCATGGATGATGCGACCTATCCTAATAGCCAACTGAAATCATTCATCAAGCCTCTATTTACACAAAATCTAATGATCAAAGAAGCACCAGAACATCTCCCATTTGTAGAAGGCTTTCAAATGATAAAATGCTCTAAAACTGCGTTCTTTCTTCCTTCCTATAGTCCCTAATGACATACAGTTGTCCCTTAAGGGCTCCAGGCACTGGTGCAAAGCTTCCAAGTTCTGTAAGTCCTCAAGTTCCTATATAAAATGGCATCACTTCACACAGAGCCTGCACTTGTCCCCAATGCACTCAAATTACTTAGCATATTGAATACAATGTAAGCCTGGTGTAATGTAGCACTGGTTAGGGAACAGTTACAAGAAAAATAGACATAGTCAGTATGGGTGAAAACTTTAATGGTATCTTTTTGGCATTGCTGGGGACAAAGCTTCACATGCACTGATATACTGACCATCCCCGCATGTAGGATGTTTTCAATCCGTATTTGGTTGTCCCTGAGAGGTGGAATCTGCAGATACAGGTGGCCCATTGTCTTGATAGTCCCACTTATACACAAGGAGCCTTGATCAACACAAAGACCTCTCTGTGATACTTGTGGAAGACAGAGAAATCAAGTCACATCTTGGCCTGTTGAGATGATGTGGTGGTTTGAAAGAAAACGGCCTCCAAAGGGAGTGATACTAATGGGAGGTGTGGCCTTGTTGGAAAAAGTGTGTCACTATGGAGGCTGGCTTTGAGGTCTCATATGTGTTCAAGCCACACCCTGTCTCTCAGGCCACCCCATATCCTGTGAAAGACGAAGAACTCTCAGTTACCTCTCCAGCACCATGTCTGCCTGCACACTACCATATCTCACCATGATGATAATGGACTGAACCTTTGAAATTGTAAGCCATCCCAATGAAATGTTTTTCCTTTGCAAGAGTTGCATGGTCATGGTGTCTCTTCACCATGAATAGAGATCCTAAGTAAGAAAGTTGGGGTCTTGCCATGCAGCCCAGGCTGGCCTTGAAGTCATAATCCTCCTGCCTTAGCCTGTAGGGTACTGGGATTACAGTCATGTGCCACTGTGTCCAGTTTCACAACTTGGTTTTGACCATGCTACTTTCTCCTTTCCTATGTCTTGGGGAAGCCCCAGTCAGGACACCTACTTAGTGTACAATGTGAACTTCATTATGGGACAACATGACCAATCTATTGGCTAGACACACTTGCTCTAATTCTGAGAAAGAACCATTAGTTCTTTAAGGCTTCTGAAAAGCCCACACTAACCTGGAGGATATTCACACATTTATCTATTTCCTGCATCTTCCTGTTGCCACCTTTCTTTGGGGGAAGGCAACGCATGGCTCTCTAAGGGTTATCAGCTTCAAGCTGAGCCCTGAGAATTTTATCTGTGAATTTCACAACTAAAAGCCAACATTTTCACTCTGGCTCAACTCATTTAGAGGTCTTGTAGCTAAGAGGGGGTTTTTAAGTCCACAAACCAGGTATAAAGATTCCACCGCAGGCACAAAGCATATGGTACTAGTTTAAAAATGGATGTAGTTTGATATTTTAACAAAATCTGAGACAATTATCACATTTTCAAGATGCTAAAAAAAAAATAAGGTCTGCCAATGTTGAGTTTCTCTAGCTAGACCATGTGACATTCCCAAGCAGCCTGGCCCAGGGGCTCAGAGGACAGCTAGGCTTGCGCTGGAGTCAAACCAGATACTGACACCTCAAGCGTCTCCAAGCTGCTTGATGAAAGGAAATTTTTCCCTCCCAAACCACACCTGTATCACCCTTCTTCCTTTTACCTGGTTTCCTCAGAAACTAATTTTAAAACTCCTTTCTATGACTCTGTGAGTTCCCTCACATTTTTAATCCCATAATGCCAGGGAAAAGAAAACTAGACCAAAAACCCCACCTGAGTCTAAGTTTTAAAAATACAGTTTTCCGCTTCTTGAATGTCAGCGAGGCTGGAGCACCGCAGCCAGGACAGAGGCTGAGGTGAGTCTGAGGGCCACTCCCCTCCCAGATGCCCACCTCACCAAGAAGCTGCTGGTCTTTGTTCAGCCGCCATGTAACTACAAGCAACTTCTGAAAGGAACCAGTGACGCTGTCAAAACCCTGAAGGGGGGCATCTCTGAGTTCATCGGTATGGCAGCAGAGACGGAGACCTTGGAGATCATCCTGCACCTGGCCCTGCTGAAGAAGGCAAGAAATGCCTTCTAGGTGTTTGTGCACTTCAAACAGCGCTAGGACGGACTTGTGGGCACTTGAGGCCTGTCATCCGTCATCTCTTCTATTACCATCAAAGAAGGCTCTCAGTGAATGCAGTGGATCCAGTCCATTGAGCAGGCTCTCAGTATAGGCTTGTGGCCTCTGTCCTTTCCTGCCGTCTACCGCCCTAGTTGTAAATCATGTGGTCTGTTAGCATGTAGCGTTTCCAGCCGGTTTCTATTATAAGTACTGTAAAAAAGAATACGTTTCTCCACCTGTAATGTGAGGAAGGAGACACGCACAGCTCTTTGGATATATGATACACATAAAGCATTTTCCCATTGTAAGTTTATGAATTGATGTTTCGTGCCCATTTAAAATGTGACTTCTCTCACTGGGATCAACTTTGAGAACATTCCTCCTACCCCAGGGAAAATCCCTTATGTTAGTTTGCAGTCGTTTGATTTAGTTCCTAACAGTGCTTTCAAGCAGTTTTCAAAAGAAGAGGGATTGCCATAACCTTAGTAATTCTAACAGCGGGCCTGGTGATCCTAGCCACTCCTCCCCCATCCTGGACATTCATTCTTATGCTTGGGATACATGGAAGTGACATGCTAAAAGTCCATCTTCACTGAGATCATACCAGGCCGGTGTCCTGTCCTGCTATTCACGATGCAGAGCTAGTAAGTCTTGTGGGGCAGGGAGCAAGGCAATGTTAAATTATTTCCTCACTTGAAGTCACCAAAGCAACCAGCTACCAATGAATCTATGGAATACAGGAGACCTGAGGACAAGGTAAGTGCCTGGTTCTTGGCTCTGCTTCTTAACCTGTAACCTAGAACAAACTCCTGACTCTTGGGCCTCAGTTTCTCCTTTTGTAAAATAGGATTGGAGTACCTATCTACTATATCTTTTGTGCAAACCAAGTGTTTAGAAAAGCCTCTTACAAGGCATGAGACACTAGACAAAGGCAGGGAGAGGTCTTCCTGGGGACAGATGTAAGTTCAGTTCCTTAGTACATGATGTGCCGGATATGGTAGGTCTGCTGGCGGCAGGAGGGGGCGAATCTTAACTAGCTGTTAGCACCTTGGGGATGGTGACTCTACTCTCCCAAGGCATTGTGCTTCTTCTTATATTCTGATTTAAAGTATTTTGTTAGAGGCTTCATGGTAGGTCGTTATATCATGGGTGATCTATCATTCTATCATGATATATCATGATAGAATGGGTGATATCATCACCCATGGCACCTTAAGTCTCAGAATGATGCACAGCCTTGCACAGTGCATCGGAACTTCCTCCCTTGGGCCATCCCTGAGTGTCTCTAGGGTGGACCTTCTTCTAACAGAGAAGCAGTCCCTCCTGTATCCAGAATTTCACTACTGTTAGAGAGAAAGAAAGAAACTTAGATTTAGGTTGTAAGTTTCTAAGATTCTGGATAAGATGCTAATTTATTAATGTTTTTAACCAGTATTTCCTGAGCAACGGCTATGGGCAGGCCCAGGAACAGGATGATGAACTCTGTCTTTAGGGATTTATAATCTTGATGGCTTTTCTCCAGATGTAGTCTGGAGGTGAGCTGCACAGAGGCAGGAGGGAAATGGGACATGGTAGCCTGTGCCTTTAGTTCTAGCACTCAGAGGCAGTGGCAGTTGGGCTCTGTGGCTTTGAGGCCAGCCTGGTCTACATAATGAGTTCCAGGCTGGGTACCATAGTGAGAGCCTGCCTTAAGAAAGAAAAACAAGGGGCAGGAGAGATGGCTCGGAGGTTAAGAGCTCTGCCTGCTTTTCCAGACGTCCTGAGTTAAATTCTCAGCAACCACATGGAAGCTTACAACCATCTATAATGAGATCTGGTCCCCTAATGGCATGCAGGCACACATGTAGGCAGAACATTACAGACATAAAAAAAGAGTGAAAAAAATAAAAAAAAGAAAGAAAGAAAACTAAGTGATAGGAGCTATGGTGTTTTGAATGAGAATGTCCTCTATAATCTCAGACATTTGAAGACTTGGTCCCCAGTTGGTGTCACTATTTGGGAGATTTAGATGGTGCAGCCTTCCTGGAGGGAGCACATGCATCACTGGGACAGGCTTTAGGATTAACAGGCCACCAGCCATTTCCAGTTTGCTCGCTCTGCTTTGTGCTTGTTGTAGAGGATGCTCCTGGGATCCTGTTCCTGCCACCTGCTGCCAGGTGTTCCCCACCATTGTGGCCTCTGATCTTCTGGGACCCTAAGTCAGAAGAAACTCTTTCTCCTACAAGTTGTTGTGGTTACAGTGTTTCATTACAGCAACAGAAATGTAGCTAACACAGATTTGGTGAAGACTCACTTGATTAAACTTCTTGTCTGGGAGCCAAGGGTTTTCTCACAGGGGATTCTTGGTGTCTCCACCCTTGAGACAAGCAGTGGATGGCAGGAAACCATTATGGAATTGAAAGGCCGGCCAGGCCCTACTAAACGGTAGAAAAGCTGTTTTATAATGCAAGGAGGGTTATCTACAGGGAAAATTTGTGCTGGGGTCCCGACAAAAAGAGATGGAGGCCAAAGCTGTCACATCTGTGGTTGCCCAGGGGTGTGAGGATGAGAGGCAGTAGAGCTGGGACGCAGTGGGGGGTGGGGGCTGAAGGCAGTGGGGGTGGGAGATAGTAGATGTGGGGTGAGGTCATGTCTCATCTGCACTGACTCCTATATGTGTGCCTAGTTCATCTGTGGCTCCTTCATTTTTTTCTTAAGACTTAGGTTTTTAAAGCATTTTTAGGTTTATAGAATTAATAGTAAAAGCAATAGCCCAGGGTCTCCCAACTTCCTTTTTCACACTGAGTGGAAAATGCTCCTGTTAGTCTGAAGGAGGAAGGAACAGTTGCTAATGACAGAAAGAGTGAACCAGTGCTGAGGTTTCATCCTCCCCGGCCATCCAGCACATTCCAGCTAACGGGAAACGTCACCCCAGATTCTGTTTCCTGCTCTGCTGAGATATGAAGAACACTACCCCGCAGCCCCCCTACCCTATGCTCAGCCATCTTCTCAGGCCTTCTTTGCCCAGATGAACTGACATCCCCTGAAACCAAAGCCGTGAGCCAGAATCAATCTTCCCTCCGCGGAGTCGCTTCTGCCACAGTAAAGAGAAGAAGAACTAACACAGTCATTCAGAGAAACAGCGAAAGACATTTTGTAAAAGAGAGAAAAGAACAAATATATAGAAATGGATCAGTCCTGGTGCTGGTGATGTGACTCGTGGCTGAAGCGCTTGCCCAGCATGTGGGGACCCTGGGCTTTAACTCCAGCACTGTAAAACAGAACCCAAAACCAAATCAGTGTTAGGGATGCATCTCGAACGTGCAGCTTCAGGTATTCCACTACTGCTGCAAGGCATCTCTCTCTCTCTCTCTCTTTCTCTCTCTCTCTCTCTCT
>LOEQ01000213.1:507289-522351 GCA_001685075.1 Bramus lutescens | reverse complement strand
ACACACACACACACACACACACACACACACACACACACCCCAATCTGCTTCTCTCCATATAAATTGCCAATTCTCATGTTTGGGGTATGCTCATCTCTCAACTGCATTATACCCACTCACTCAGTCCCAGGGGACCCTCTAAGACAGCGGTTCTCAACCTTTGGGTTGCAACCCCCTTCAGGGGTCACATATCAGGTATCTTGCATTACATTATGACTTACAACAACACTAAAATTACAGTTATGAAGTAACAATGAAATAATTTTATTGATGGGGTGGTCACCACAGCCTGAGGGACTTGTATTAAATAGTCCCAGCATCTGGAAGGTTGAGAACCACTGCCATTCACTATGCATCAACTGCAGTATTGATCATTCTGCGAAGGAAAAAAGGCCAGATCATTTCCACCTCAGTGGCTCCCCAGTAACCTTGGGATCAAGTCGAGAAACTCCTTAAAAGATGAGGAAACCAATTTATCCAACCATAACCATTACTTGAAAACCCAAATAAAAGATGAGCAAGGTGGTGTATGCTATAATCCCAGCACTCCTAAGGCTGAAGTGGAGGATGATAGTTCAAGGCCAACCAGAGCTATACTGTTAAATAACGAGCAGTGTTGGGGATACCGCTTAGAGGCAGAACACTTGTCTAGCATAGTCGAGGCACTGGGTCCAACTTCAATAGACAGCCAAGCAATGAGCACAAACAACAATTCCCTCCAAATAAAATAGAATAGAAATGGCATCTTCTGCGCATTGCAGAGCCAGTGATTGTAACTATGGTTTCAGACCTCTGTGTACCCTGTAATGTAAGACAAATTTCTCACTGCAGAACACAGTGCAGTCACTGCTGTCTGCCCAAGGCCAAGGCTCATGTCTCCCCATTTACAGAATTCTCCAGCTACATGGGCGATCTCAAATACAGCTCTTGCCTACCTATTTCCTTGACATACATTGTTCTCTTTCCTTGAAGCCCTTTGCTTGCCATGCACCACCAAGCTTGAGTCTTCTTCTTTCACTCACACGGAGGGATAGGCCACCTGCCACCGGCCATATGCTCACTGTCCTGATTTTGGTTGGTTTTCCCACTGCTGGGTTCACAGCATGGGAATCCAGTCTGTCTGTGCCTTCTCACTACTGGAGACCCAGCACAGATCAGAGGGTTCCATGTGACACAATTTGCTCACTGTGTTGTGCAAACAGCTCAGCCCACTGTCTGAGAACCGTTTGCATTCCTGATAGACCAGATCCTGGGGATGCAGCGAAACAAATACGGCAGCCTTCCTGACTTGATTTCAGAGAGAATGGACTCTTGACCATAAGGAAAGCATCAAATAGTTGCACACCCTACTGGACTTGGGGAGGCTCTTTTGTACCCCAAATAAAAACCAGGCAAAATTTTTGACACTTCTTTTACCTTAATTTTCTTGCTAGATAGTCCTTAACTAATGGGTGTAAGCCAGACGTAGGGGCCCTGCTAAGGTCCTAACCCATGTGAGAAACATATGGCAAACATCAGTTATTTATATCTCATGATAAATTCTTTTTTAAATAAAATAATGCCAGTCAGAAGAAGGGAACAGGGCAT
The DNA here is from genome assembly GCA_001685075.1 of Bramus lutescens. Taxonomy (NCBI): domain Eukaryota; kingdom Metazoa; phylum Chordata; class Mammalia; order Rodentia; family Cricetidae; genus Bramus; species Bramus lutescens. The sequence goes on along the minus strand of LOEQ01000213.1, from coordinate 520,764 downwards.
CTACATCTTCAGAGTAGGAGTTGGGGACTGAACGGAGAAGAAGGAAGTGAAAGGCAGTTTTTCACTTTTTCCTCAGGGCTTTGGGGTCAGCCTCTGTGAGTTGTTGTCAGGGTACCTGGCCTTGTTGGAAGGTCAAAAACAAAGGGAATGGGAGTCAAACTCTTTGGTAGGTTCTCTCTCAATACAGGGTGCCTATGGCTGTGAGGGCAGCTGGGACATCTCCATAATGGTTAGAGGTCAAGGAACATTGCTCTATACGACAGATATTCTTTACCTGGTCATGGGTGGAAGCAAGGTCAAGCAACTATCACAAACTGCAGGCCATAGAATAGGTCATAGTCAGACTGCCCAAGATCAAGGGTGTGAAGGGCTCCAGCAAGCCATGAAGTCCTGCAGAGCCCTTCTTTGCATTTGCTTCTTTGTCTTTTCCCTTTCCGTATGGTGTGAGCTTTTGAGTCCAATGAACACCTCAGCTGAGGTAGAGGCTGTCTTCAGGGCCTATCACCGTGAGGAAGTAATTACAGAAGTGGACAAGGTGCACCTTGTTATTTCCCGCTGGCCCTAGAGCCATCTACTTATCTGATGTGAGTGAGCCCAGAGCCCCAGGGTTGAATGGTCTCTGTTTCCTGATGTGCTGGGAGATGGCAGGAAATGAGGGGCAGGCCAGGCCAGCAGGATCATGGAAACTTAATCCCCAAAGTCTTTGTTCACGATAACTCGAACTCATACTTTTGGGGAAGCTAATAGAAACCATGCAAGGGAGTTTTTTTCATTTCTCTAAACATTTAATGTAAAACATGTACAAAACATTCATAGGGGCTTTGAAGACAAGGTGGTTTGTGTTTTCAAAGATGGTCTAGGGGTCCAGTTGGGTTTTCTTTTTCCATCAGAAATTTGGCTCCTCCCACCTTGGGGCAAGGGATGGGCAAAGATGGGCTCTACTATACCTGATGGAGCTGCATGGCTGGGGCGAGTTGTACGGAAGGAGTTGGATGTCTACGGTGGCTTATATGGAAAGAACTGAATGGCTGGGGTGGGTTTTGTATATATTGCCCATTCCAGTTTGATATCAACCCATTCTCTGTTTGGTTCCCAGCCTGCTTGCCTGTTCTTCAGACTGAAGACTGGCAAACCCAATTCTTTCATGGCCCGATCACTGAAAATAAACCAATATCCTTATATCTACATATATTCAGAGGTCTAGAAACCCATTTACCACCCGTGGAGAGCTATGTATGGATCTGCATGTGTTTCTTCTTGCCCTTGGTGACTGTGGAACATTCAGCCTATGTCATTAGAGTCTCCAGAAAAAACAGAACCAATAATCCATATACTGATGGGCGGGGAGGGGGGATGATAACTCTCTGTCACAGGTAGGAAGGAAGAGGGACTGCTCTGATTATCCTCGGGCATGTGTAGATGGGATGAATATGAGTCTGAAGTGCGCATGTGTTCTCAGCCAGCGACAGCATACCCATGCAAGCTCCCACCGTGTCCCCCAGTCACTTGTTTACTAACCCCCACTCAAAGGCTGTCTGTAGTCACTGGGAAGCATGTAAAACCAGGCCTGCATGCTTAGAGCAAGCAAAAGCAAACTTACAAAGAAACATCGGAGAAGGCAAGGGAAGGACCGTTGGAGCACTTAGTGTGGAAGGACAGCTGGGAAATGCAGCCCTGAACTCAAAGTACCAACAGCCTCTTGGGGAGGCTGCCTTAAATGGGCAGACAGAACTCCAGCTCGCTCCTTCTCTCTCTTAAATCAACCCATCAAATTCGATTTCTGCAGCCCATATACTAAAGGATGTGTGGCCTTTATGGGAGGGTGGTCAACAGTAGGGGGGCTGGAAAATGGGGACAGATCTGGCAGAAAGATGAATGTAATCAAAACATTGTACAGAAATTTCAAAGAATTAATCAGACAGATTTTTGGCATGGCAGGTAATAGACATGAGTCATGAGAGACGATATAAAATGAATTGCTTTTCAAGTTCTAATTCTGTCATGGGTTTTCTCGTGTGGCTTTGGTAATGGATAAAAGCATAGTATACTCAATACACAAAGTGTCAGATTTAATGCGAAGCTCCGCAGCTTCTGCTCCTATTCCAACTGTATAGAAGTTCATTACTTTGTAGAGACTATGGGCCCTGTTGATTTTTGTGTATAATGTCTTTATATATTTGCAAGTTTTCAAATCCTAAAGTTTCAAACATCTTTTAAAGAACTAAAAACAATGAGAAAAGTTTTTAAAAGCCTCCAGTTTGATGGAGGACACAGTGTCCCATGAAGCACCAAGAGACTCAGGGCACTTAGGAATGGTCCCTGAGGACAGCCTGAGCACTCTGGAGCAGCAATGCCCTTGCTGCCTGCCCATCGGCCTGCTCTATGGAGATGATAGGACAGTAGCAGTTTGCAGCCTTTGGCCATGCCTAGGTGGTTCCAGGGAGCCATCTTGGCGAAGGCACACTTAGGGAGCTGCGTCCTCTGGCCTTGGTCTAGTGTATTCCTGCAGGTGTGAGGGCTGCTTCTTCTCTGCGGTCATTTCAGTATGAAGCTTGGCTGGCAGGGGCAAGACAAAGATGGTGACTTGTAGAGTCAGAACCCAGAGCCCTGAGGCAGAAGTGGGGATTGTCTTCTACCTCCCACCTCTTCCTTCTGTCCCAGACTCTACTCTCAGAGACTTGGGTCTGTACAATGTCTAGTTTATGATGGAAGGAAGGAACAGCTCCACCCTGCATAGAAATGCCCAGGCTAGGGAAGAGAGGAGGGGAGAAGAGAACCCAAGACCAAGGTTCATGTGGGAGGAGAACCAAGCTGACTGCCTGCCTCCGATGCCAAGTCGTCCACATACTGAGTCTAATCTATGAAGTCAGCAGAAGACACCAGAGCGTTATGGAGTTGGCTTTATGGCAGTGGGTGCTCTGAACTATGAAGAAGTGCTCTTCATCACCAAGGACTTTCAGACAAAGGCTGAACACACTAAGTCACTGAGTGAAGGATGGCCTCTTGGTCACTAGCTGCTGTTCTTCAAGGCCAGGCTCGCTCTTAGCCTTAGCAGCTGTTACTACAGGTGTATATGCTTCAGAGCCATTCCCTATGATCAAAGGCTGAAGAGAAGACCCTCTAACTTATAGCAATATGGGAGAACCTCTCTATTCATCAAAAGATTAGAGGAGACCCAGGCAGAAATAAGTGGAGGATCCCCAATACCTGCAAGGACAGTGAAGGATGGTCACCTGACATAGAGCAGAACTGTGAAGAACAGGGGGTCCACATTGGCCACACACTGATACCGTACTCTTGCTGGTGATAACTTACTTGAGAGAAAGAATTCTTACCTACCTCCAAATGAGCTTCCCCATGCCTTCCTTTGAGGGCTTGAGATGCCTCAATCATCCCCCAAATCTCCAAAAATTCGTAGTGTGAAAATTCTCCCCTTTCACTTCTCCTCAGCTTAGAGTTTGCTCTCAGGAGATCTGTAGAACTATGCCCTCCCACGTTCAACACCAAGGTTCTTGTGGTTCTCATCATCAATCATTTCTTATTGAAATTTTTGAAGATGTCCTTAGTTCAAATGTCCAAACTAAGCCAATATTCTTCCCCTCTAAGCAGGGCCACATCATCCAAGTCTTTCCCGGCCATCATCCTTGAGGTTCACTCAGGGATGCTAAGACAACTATGCAAGCTGCGAGCTGGGGACATTCCATGTCCACCACATCCTCACCATGATGTCTGAGTGGCAGTGTTCTAACTCTGAACTTGCCCACTTGTCTTTAGCACTTGTGCCCATTTAGGGTTCTGCTATTTATACACTTGTTTATTTAGCCACTGTTTACTGAGCAGACCCTGTTTTAGAAACGTGGATGAGAGCCAGGAGCAAAACCATCAGAGTCCCCACTATTACTAAACTCATGGGAGGCCAAGTACATGAAATATATGTATGATTCAAGGAAAAGCATGGCGAGTGCTGACAGAAGGGTCAAGATATTGTGAGTGGGTGTTTACGTGGCAGGATACATGAGTTGTTTGGAAGTGGAGGAGTCTGTGACAGGGGCCAAGCAAAATGTAACAAAGAAACAGAGGCCTATGGAGACTGGATGCAAAACAGGCGCTATGGAAATGGTCTGAAGCTTAGAGATGACCTCATAAGCTTTAGATGACATCAACCATGGCCCTTCTTGTTCTTGGGTAAACAGGCACATGTGAAAGTCCTGGGTGGGGCAATCCATGCAGGGAAAAAAAATCACATGCTACAGAAAAGTCACATGTTATAGCAAATGGACTCCAATCCTTGTCTGAGTAGGGCAGCCAGTGATGGACACTGAGGGTGGCTTGCAAGAAGACAAGATCGGGTCCAAGTTTTGCTTGTCTTTGGCTGGCTTTCCAGGGTGAAGATGCTCAAGGCTAAGTCTTCTTAACTTGAAGCAAACATAATTGAATATTGCAGACTTATGGATATCATGTCATCCAGATCCATCCAACCTCTAGATGAAGAGTTTGTTGTAACTTTCATGGAGTTGCATATGTGCCCATGTTCATATGGGTTGCACATGTCGGTACAGGTAACGTGGTGCGTGTTCATGCCGAAACTGAAGGTAGGCTCCAAGTGTCTTCTTCGATTGCTACCACCTTATTTTCTTGAGACAAGGTCTCTCACTGAATCAACTTATCTAGGCTGGATGGCCAGCAAGATCCAGGGAATCCTCTCTGGTGGCTGGATAAGAGATGTCTGTTGCTATGTGTGGAAAACACCTTTTTCCCTTAGGTATTTGGGACCTGAACTTGAGACGTCATGCTTGCACAGCAAGCGATTTGCTGACTGAGCCATTTCCACAGCACCCATAAGCCACTGTCCCGTGCCGTTTTCAGAGGCTACCCAACTCTGTCATCAGCCTTGTGGGCAGTGTGGATCACATACTGGACCCGTGTACATCACACAGCCTGGTGTGCTGTCAATGTTGCTGATTGATGCTTATTTGTATTATTGTTGCTCTAACCTCCTCCAAATCCTGAAGACCGCACACAATAACTACTCCGCGATCTGCGTTGCCGTTAATTTCCGGGGCAAGCTGCTGAAGAACAGGGTGTGCCGTCTCAGTGTCTGTTCTCACTCTGAAGAGACTGAGCTAAGCGGCCTCTCTCCCTTGCTTGTGTTCAACCCTGAGCCAATCCATCAAGATGCTCCCACTGAGGGAACAAAGTAGAACAGTCTTTGTAGGAGGCAGTGTGAGCTCCCCTTCCTGTTGCCTCTAAACTACGCTGTGCCGCAAACTGCTGAGAAATCTCTGCACGTCAGGTATTCTTCTTCTAATTGATAAGAAAGTGCTCAAAAATAGAACTGTCATCTGACAAACTCTGGAACTAATTGCCTTACACCGCGCAGGCTGCTAAATGTGACTGACATGCTCCCCTCCGCTCTGTGGTTCCCAAGGAAACGAGGTTAATACATTCATGCCTACACTCGCCTTGTCAATCCCAGTTCCCCGCAGCCCGCTTAGAGTGTGGGGGGGAAAGTGCTGAGAGCGTCGTTTCATGCTTTCCCCCTCTGCCTGGAGTGCAAAAGTCTCAACCAGAGATTAAACAAATGTTCAGCCGACCATCAAAAATTAATCAGCATGCAAACATCTCCCACAGTCTGAAGGCTTGCCTGGGTGTTCTTCTGGCGCTGAGACCCAAGATGCTCAGAGTCAAGGACCATGAAGCCTTAACCCTTCAGTCACAGGGGCGAAAGTTTTCTCTGGGTGTATTTTGAGACTTAAAAATTTGTCCACAGATGTGTGCCATTCTGCTGAAGAAACATGAACTATTTCAGCCCACTGAGATCTGCGGTTTTTAGAAGGAGCTCTTGTGTGCGCTTCATGGACTTTGTTTTACATTTACAGGGAGGAGTCACAGCAGCAACATCCACAAAGCCCTTGTCCCGGTTTCACTTCTGCTATTGAGCTAAAATACCACGGCCAAAAAACACCTCAGGGGAGGAAGGGTTTATTTTAACTCACAATTCCAGGTTAAAGACCCTCAGTGTGGGGAAATCAAGGCAGGAATGTGAAGCAGCTAGTCACATCACAGCCAAGAGCAGAAGAAAATGAATGAGTTCATGTTTACTGCTCAGTTCGTCTTCCCCTCCTTTCCTCCCTCCCTCCCTCCCTTCCTTTTCTCATCTGCTCTTATAAAATCCAGGGCTCAGACTCCGTCAAACAGTACCACTCACTTCCAGGTGAGTCTCCCCACATCAATCAATGTCAATCAACACAATCCTGCGCAGACTGCTATGATCGAGGCAGTCCCTTGCAGAAACTCTCAGGTGAGGCTAGGTTGTAGCTGGTGAGAATTGAAACTAACCATCATTCTACTTCTGTGCAATTCAGTCCTCCCCCACGTTACCATTTCTGGCAACAAAAAGCCAAGGAAATCCCCAAGAAACCCTTGGAGCTCTGATTGAATGTTGTCTGCTCTGCAGCCCATGGGTCTGAATGGTGGCAATGCCAGTCATCTTCTTTTTAAAATGCTCCCTTGGGGCTTGTATTGCCGCCTTGTTTTAAGAATGGCTGGGAATAGATCTGCCTCAGGATTGGGCTGCACCAGTCCTTGGCGTATAACCAAAGGACTCGCCATCCTACTCCACAGGTCTTATCTAAGCCATGCGCTGTGCTGCCCTGTTCACAAGAGCTAGGAGCTGGAAACAGCCTAAACACCCTTCAGTCAATGAATGGATAATGAAGATGGGGTGCATACACACCACAAAATACTATTCCGTTGTAAAGAAAAGTGAAATTCTGAACTTACAGGGAAGTGGATGAAAAGAGAGAAGACAATGAATGAGATAGCCAAGACCCATACTCCCAAATGATGTGTTCTCTCTCATTGGAGACTCCTAGTTCCTCATCTTCAAGCCTGTTCAGAGCCTGGAGTAACTAGAAACCAGTAAAGTGAAATAGGACCAGTGTCAGGATAGGGAATGTTGGGGAGCAACCGATCAAGAAGGGAATAACAGACTACAAGGGGTCTGATCAGGGAAGTGGGAAGGGGGGCTATTTAGGGAGGAGAGATAAAGGCACTTATACAAGAAGGAGGGATGAGGATAAAATAATAAGAAGAAAGTCTGAAAATCCACAAGGAATCATACTATTAACTATTTACCTTTAAAATACAACCTTATAATAAATGTAATTTTATATAGAAAAGTGCATGTATAGTTTCAGTGAACTTTTCTTATCTGAGTTGATGGTTTTCCCACAAAGAACCAAAGGCTAGTTAACAAAACACCAATACCAGACATGACAAGCCCTCTTTTTGAGTTCAAGAGACTCCCAAAGCATACAACCTATAGCTGTTGCCCTTGGTTGCCTCCCAGAGACAGAAGGCAAGTCTCTGTTGCTGAATATACCACACACTTCAGAAACAGGGCTCAGAGATTCCTGTGCTGGAATGAACCTGAGCATCCCCTCCCCAAGGGCTAGCTTTCGTGGAATTAGAAGGCACCATGTAAGTTTCTAAAGTAGGGAGGCAATGAACAGTCTTACCTTGAAAACACACCTGTGGATCACATCATTGACTAGCATGGCACAATAACCCAAAGGGTACAGTAGTGTCACACATGCCTTGGTGGTAACCAACAACTCTCTAATTGGACTTAGCAATTAGGATTCCTGTTTAACAAGAAGGAAAACATACCTCGGACTGGAAACCTAGCTAACTGTTTAGTGCAAGTGAAGTCACAGTTATTGAAGGAGACTCTACAACCACTGCTTCACTAAAACAGCATCATCCCTAAGAACAGTCTGCAAAACTTGGTTCCTATACTCACATATAAGTGTGATTCTCATCCCTCATCAAGGAAGCTTCTCTTTGCAAAAGATGGAGACCACTACAGAAAACCAGAACCAATCAAAATGCAGAGTTGTAGAGCCCAGTCCCGATGGACACATCTACAAAATACTCCCGTATCTCAGGCCCAGGGAACATTGCAGAAGAAGAGGTTGAAAGATTTTAAGAGCCAGGGAGCCAGGGAGGTTGCTCTGAAATTGTGTCTCCTAGTGATATCAGAAGCCACACCCATAAAGTCTCGCCAGCATGACTGCACAAATATGAGCAGAACAAGGAAGACACCAGTGGACATGCCAAAGTGGATGGGAGGGGAAACCCCACGAGGCCTCAACAGTACACAGAAAACGTATAGACAAGGAGGAAATGTGGGAGCAGGAGAGGAGGTCTTCCCCAGGGAAGAACACACCAACTAGCTTTCCAGTGTCAAATGGTCATCCCTGAAAACATACAGACAAGTAACATTATATGGAGCAGGTTCTATTGAGGAATATATATCTATATACACATATGTGAATGCAATAATAATGGAAGTAGAGGCCATGAATGTGAAACAGAGTGAGGAGGCATATATGGGAGGTTTGGGAGGGAGGAAAAGAAAGGCAGAAAAGTAATTATATTTCAATGTCAAAAACTAAAAAAAAAAAACCAAAACTCTAGACACCAAGAAGGTTCAGGGCAAGTTCCCGAGAGCACAGATAACATGCTGGGAACGTGATGTGTCCTGGTGACACAAAGTGTGTGCCTAGATGCTCTGTGCTGCACAGCACTAGCCCCCAGCCCTCCTCTTTGGCTGGCTCTCCTTGTTATGTCCTCTATAATGAAACTCATATCTGACGTACAGTTTTAGCCTGAATTCTGTGATTTGTTCTAGAAAATTACAAAAACTGAAAGGCTTGTGGGAACCACTGAATTTTTGGAGTGGTTTGGAAATGTGGGGGACACTGCCCCTCTCCAGTTATAGCTGAATCTGAAGGAACAATAGTCTTATTAGGAAGAGCACCCCCTAGCATGTGGGATCTGTCTCACTGAGAAGTTACAGTCAGGGGTACATTTGCAATGCTCAGTTGGGGTTGAAGGAGAATAGAGTTCTACTGTGGTTTTTAACGTGAATATCGCCCATGGGTGTATGTGTTTGAACATTTGGTTGCCAGCTGATGGAACTGTTTAGGAAAGTTCTAGAACCTTTAAGAGGTGGAGCCTTGCTGGAGGAAGTGTGTCGCAGGGGGCGGGGCTTTGAGGCTTTGTAGCCTAGTGCCACTATCTGCTTGCTCTCTCCTGAGTGTGAAGGCAAAGGTATCGGTTAGTCTCCTCTCCTGCCTAAATGGCTTTTCTGCCTGATGCCACATCTTCCCCTCTGTGACAGACTATATCCCTATAACCAAAATGAACCTTTCTCTCCATAGTGGTTTTAGCCAGAGTATTTTATTTAATTTATCATTTTAGCAATCGGAAAAGAAGACACCAGCTTTCCTTTCATAATGTATGAGACTGAAAAAATGAACAACAAAACTCTCTCTGAGCCTCAGTTTTCTTAAGAATGTTGTGAACAATGCCTTAACCTATTAAAGTATATTAAAAACAAATTAGCTACACAGTATTTGACACAGCTTTAACCAGCTGAGTGCTAGAAATCCCTGCTCAGATGTTTTCCCACGCTGAGAGCCTATGGGCCTACACTTACCTCTGAAAGAAGACATTCTCTCTGTTTTTCTTTTAGCACCAAGCACCACTTCTACTACTCCGCAATTCCTGAGCGAATGCTTTGTCACAAATCAACCCACAAAAGCCTTTATTCCTATTACTACAGTCCCATTGTTTGTGCCAATCTAGACTGGGTTCAGCTGAATGATTCTGCTCTGACTTCAGCTCTACGGGACTCTTTTCTAGATGGTGTGTTACATCCAGGTAGGACCTATGGGTGTTTTATTATTGTGAGACTGGACTGCCGGGGCATATTTTCATAGCATTACCAGAAGAACATATTGCAAGCCTCCCTCAAATCGCAGTCTTCCGTATTCCATAAGATGAAGGGAATGACACGGCCAAAGTCCAGCAAGAAGTGACAGAGAAATGTACTCTGCTTATTACTGGAAGAATGACAGGTCTCCTGGCAATGCATGATGAGAAACTCTAAAGGCTCAGAATATGAGAAAATAGGAACGGAGTACATTCCACCGGGCAGCTATATTTTCATGTGTTTTTTTCCAGAGCAGGTTTCCAGCAGCTGTGGTGTAAATTCCAGGAGAGTGGGGACATTAGTCATTTACACAGTTCTGTCCTTGGTGTCTACAGGACAGCCTCCAGCAGGCATCTGTTGACTGACTGAATGAACAATCGAGCCAAGTCAAAGAACGTGGCTGTGAAGCTTCTAATAAGTTGTGAGTTGTGGAGGGGAGGAGGAAAAAGGCAGAAGTGATCAAGCGGGGATCCCTGGTTGGCAATAGAAAGCCACAGGGAAGGCGAGAGAACGCCAACATGGTGATCTCTCAGCCAATGGCTTTAGAAACCATTTGCTATAAGAGAAAGCTCTAGAATCTTGCTGGCTTTACTAAAGCTGAGCCACAACAGAATTAACCAGCCTCAGTTTGGTATGCAGAATTTTATACCTGGGATCAGAAATATCGAGGCAAGCCTACTTTTAAATAGGCTTCCTTTGACTTCCTCAAATAACAACACCATGAATGGAGAGAACCCTAAAAATACAAATTCTCTATAATTGAGCAAATGGAGGGACAATAAAAAAGTCTAATAATAAACTTGAGACAGACTAAATACTACCTAATTAGCACACTTGAGCCAAAGGCAGAAGAAAAACATGCAATTAAGTCTGAATCGTTTAGGAAGAAATAAAAATGGTGCAATAATAGCTAAATCGACCAGAATGAAGAAGGTTATAAAAGGAGTTCTCCAGTTGACTTCTCCAGTAGGAAGACATGAGACCAAACAGAAAGGGCTGGAAGGAAAGGAGGGGACACACAGTATAGAGACGAAGCATGAAGATGATGTGGCAGCTGCTTCTTCAGGAAGACACTGGAGTCATCCTATGGCAGGTAAAACCAAAGAAACAAAAATCCAGTCCCACACACTCATCCACTTCTTCCTAAGCACACTGCTGGAGGGCGGGAACTTTTTTGATGTGTGACTAATGTGTGAGAGACTGGACTCTTATAGCTGGCACCCTTATGAACTGTAGAGGGGGACCTTGTCAGGTCCAAACCATAGGTGGAGTCTAAGTCTTTCGTGTTACATGAGATGCAGGACTGTCTGTAGTTTTACAGAGATGGTGGCTATCAGAGTGTCCCATCCCCATGGGAAGCCCTGAACTTGGTCTGCCATTTCAATCTTCAGCTTCACTCTAAGTCATTCATTCTTTTAAATTTAGCCTCAGACTCCTTAGATTCAAGCACAGCCTAATCTAAGAACACACATGTGTCAATTGACAAGGATGGAGATGTGTTTTGAGGAGTGCGGCACTTGGCAATTTCATGGTTGTGGAGGACTATAGTGTACACAGGTCTAGGTGAGCCAGGCCATGGAAAAGCTTGGTGTGATCAACAAATGCCGCAGAAACAACGTGCATGAGGCTGAGGCTAGTATACCACGCCATATTATTTGACAGTGAACCTTTTTGATAAGGGTTTAAATAAAGTAAAAAAAAATCTAAAATAATGACAAAAAACTCAACATAGTAGCTTATGAACTAGCAATATGGTTGTTCAAAAACATTATTCTAATGGCTAACCTTGGTTGTCAACTAGAGCGTATCAGGAACCAACTGAAACACAAGTTGTTGGCACTCCTGCAAAGGATTCTCCTCCATTATTTGAAGTCGGAAGATCCACCCTAACTCTGGGTGGTCGCCTCTGGTGGCAGCTCACACAGAAGGACATTTGGGTTTTTGCCTGCTTGTCCCCACTCTTGCTAGCAGGTTCATCTATCCTGCTGCTGAAGCCTTCCTTTGCCTATAGTAGAGAGATTTTGAGAATTCCAACATAGATTGAAGGCCAGCAGCTCTCCAGGAATCCTCTAGGCCTCCAGCGCCAGGTGGAGTCTACTGAGACACCCATCCTCGTGGATCAAACAGCTGGCAGATCCTCTGCCTCTCAAGTGGGAGACAACCATTGGTGGACTACCAGAACCTCATCCATAAGCCAATCAAATGAGTCTTCATTTTACATATGTATGTATATTCATGTTCCTTTAGAGAGCTCCGACTAACACAACCATCAAGTATGAACTATATACGATGGTGTCATGGACTCTGTTGTTACACACTGGTAGTTCTGTATGTTCCCTTTCAGAGTCCCCCACGCACACATGGGATGTGTTGGGCTGTGCGGTGATGACAGTTACATCATCACCCAACAGGAATTCCTCAGCTCCCTTGTAATCTTATGAGACTGTTTGGTATACAGTTCAGTGCCAACTGAAAACTCACTACGTGCCATATGATTATAACGTCAGCTGTAAGAGCAGTTAATTACACAGAAAAATGGATGCTGGTGTAAACTCCTTACACTTATGCAACTTGTACAGCAGGAAACCCAACAAAAATACAAGCACAATGGAGAGGAATTTTCTCATTCCCGGGATGCTTTACTGTGACTTTGAAAAACTTTCTCATTCCTGGGATGTTTTACCACGACTGTGAAGGAAGGCTGGGAAGGGATGGGCAAGGAGGCAGTGGCCTCTCAGATGAACATTTTGATCTCTTGGCCTTGGTTGAAGTTGTGCTTGGGAAGGTTGGGAAGGTAGGGAAGGAGCTCTGTTTGAGGGCCTGAGTCCCCTGGGTTGCAAACTAACCCCAGGCAAAAGACCTCTGCCCCTAAAATTTGTTGTACACCGGGAGCCCTTGGAACCAACTGGCATGGAGCAAAAGCTGCACTGAGGCAAAAGTTATGGATGTGCGCCATCTGCAAATTCACTCTAGTCCCTAAGCTTCCCTCTGAACACCAGTGTCCCAGCCCGTGGCCAAGTGCACAGATCAGATCAGCACAAAACAGAAAGCCAAGCAACTCCTGAAGACCAGCATCTGCAGGGTTAAGCTGCTATGGGCCCACAGTAAGGAAGCAGAGATCTCCAGAGCCCTGGAGTCAAGCACCTAAAGGTGGCGAATGCTTTCCCAGGCCATTTCAAGAACCAGAGATTGCAAATACTGCTTCTGGTCCCTGGGAACGTTGGCTCTTACTTTATGAAGAAAATGCGAACACTACCCTTTTTCCCACCTGGGCTTCTCACGGTGATTTCTATAAGAGATCCCAGCAGAAGAACAGTCAGAGTTGGCTGCAGAGTCAGCAAAGCTTGTGCTGGAGGCTTGAGGTAGGCATGGGATTCCCTTCTAACCCTGACCTGACTCAGGATCTACAAAGATGATTAACCTTCCATGAGTGAAATAAGAACTCTCCCTCGCCCTCTTCAGTGTGTGTGTGTGTCTCTGTGTGTGTGTGTGTTCATGTGTGCACATGCCTCCTCAACAGGGGCCTTCTAACAGTCCCTTCACCATCCACCCTGTAGTGAAAGGGGAGCGGGCCTGTTTTTCATCTGGCCCAGCTCCTGCATGGCTAACTTATACCCCGAAATAACAACACACAAATTGAATTCATTTAAGCAATGCCTGGCCCATTATATCTAGCCTCTTCTTGGCTAACTCT
>LOEQ01000213.1:488053-498966 GCA_001685075.1 Bramus lutescens | reverse complement strand
CCATTCTTACAGGTATAAGATGGAATCTCAGAGTTGTTTTGATTTGCATTTCTCCCGTGATTAAGGATGTTGAACATTTCCTTAAGTGTCTTTCAGCCATTTTAGATTCTTCTGTTGAGAGTTCTCCCAAACCAGATATTTTTTAAATGTCATTTTCTATTGATTAATTTAAAAAAATCAAGAGGACATTACAATCCTAAACACTTAGGCTCCAAACACAGTGTACCCAATTTCATGAAACAAATAATCTGGCATATAAAGTCATAAATTATCCTCAGCTCAAAAGTAGTAGGTGACTTCAATACTCCACTCTGAAGTCTACTGACTCCACCAGCAGAGAGGTCACCCCCCCCAAAAAAAAACAGCAGAGAAACACCTGAGCTAAATGGCATTAGAGGTAGTTGCTTATGAGACCATGACCATGCAATTTTGTACGCTTACCCGTTTTTCTAAACTATCAGAAAAGCGTATTTTTTCTTTTTCTTCTTACATCATTTCCCAAGCATGCTTTCTGAAACACTGGGCTTTGCAAACATTTTGAGTTTCCTTTCTCTTTATATAACGTTCCCTGCCCAGCATATGGATGCTTGTCCACCATGTGTCTGATTTCTACGGCGGTTAAATGGCATGATTTTTTAAAAACCCTTTTTTCTCCATTCTTCTCCTCCAGACAGCTGCTGACATTTACAGTCTGGCTTCCCTGGGAAGAGGGTAGCCAAATTCTAATAAAAAATTTAAATATTACTAGAAACTTTTAAATTCTAATAAGATTGTTCTTAACCTTAGAAAACAATGTCATTATACATCAAATGAACTTAACAGCCATATACAGAACACTCCATCCAGACGCTGCAGAATACATACCTGAGCAACTCATTGAAACTTTCTCAAGATACATTATGTCACAAAGTAAGTCTTAATAAATATAAGAAAACTAAATTAATTCCTTGTATTCTATCTGATCACAATAGACTAAGACTGTCAATAAATAGCAAGAGAAACCCTAGAACACACACAAACTCGTAGTGATTAAACAACACACCCACTGAATGATGAATGGCTCATTGAAGGAATCAAGAAGGAAATTTTAAAAAAAAATTTAGACTTTAATGCAAATAACAAGGGAACATATCAAATCAGCAGCCTATGATGAAATCAGTTCTAGGAGAGAAGTTTACAGATGCAAATACTTGCTTATAAATGCCAGAGATATCAAATAGAAAATTGAATGGTATACATTAGGGGTCTACAAAAAAGAATAAAAGTCAAATTCAAAAACATAAGATGAAAAGCAAGAAATAAGACCACAGTAGAAATTAATGAAATTTAAATAAAACGTACATATAATCCAGGAAATCAAGAGTTGGTTCTTTGATGAAAGAAACAAGATCTACAAACGTTAGCACCCCCCCCAAAAAAAAACAAAAAGAAAGAAAGAAAGAGAAGACCTAAATTAACAAAACTAGAGAAGAGAAGGGCACCAGATACTGACGAAACTCAATAAATCATTTGGGCATATTGTAAAACACATATAGACCACTAGATTGGTAAAACTAATTAACAGGATTAGATACATGTGACTTAGCATAATTAAACCAACATGAGATAAATAATTTAATAGATGTATAATGTTTATGGAAACTGAACCATTAACTAAAAGAAAATCTCCCAACTAGAAGAAGTCTGAGGCCAAATGGAATCATTAGAAAATTTTACCAGACCTTCAGAGAGCTAACACATATCAAATGATCCTATTAACTGTGAAAAAAAAGAACATTACCAAACTTTTTTATGATGTCAGCATACCATAACTAGATAAAAAGAAAAGTATAAACTAATTGCCCTGATGACCATAGGTGTAAATTTCTTATAAGGGTGTGTGTGTGTGCAAAATTCAGAACCATTTCAAAAAGATTAATAGGGCCCTCTAAAGAAAAATAGGGCCTTTTAGCAAGTTGGCCCTATTCTATTCTGAGAAGCAAGGATGATTCAGCATATACAGAGTAATAAATGCAGTACATCACATAAATGGATGCAAGGGCAGAAATCACATGATCATCTCAATAGATGCAAAAAAAAGCTTTTGATGAACCATGCCTTCATGATTGTACGCACACAAACACGACAGATACACATATATACATCCAGACGAACACTGAAGAGACAAGGAACAGCGGGAATGTATCTCAGTATGGCTATATATAACAAATCTGTTGTCAATATTATAGTAAGTGGTGAGACTAAACCATTCCCAGTAAAATCAGGAACAAGTTGGGGTGTCCATGTTCTCAAATCTTACTATAGTACTTGACATCTTAGCTAGCTCAGAAAGACAAGATAGGCAAATAAAAGAGATGAATGGAATGGAAGGAGTAAAAGTATCTCTATTGGCAGATGATATGATTTTCTACAAAAGAGAGCCTTTAGAGTCCTCTAGAAAGTTCCTAGTGCTTATAAATTCTTCCAGTAAATGGTGAGATGCAAAGCTGACACAGAAGTCAGCAGGTTTCCTATACACGAGTAACCACCATTCGGAGAAAGGAGTCAGAGAAACCACCTTATTCCCATTTGCCTCAAAAGAAAGTACCTTGAAGTAAACCCAAATGTCCTCAATCAAGGAACTGACAACTAAAACATGAGACATAAATACTATAGAACGATACACAGCTGTAAATAACAATAAAGTCATGAGCTTTTCAGGTAAGGAGACGGAACTCCAGAAGATCATGTAAGGAGGTAGCTTAGACCCAGAAAGACAACTGCTTCCTGTTCTCTTCCATCTGAGGCTCATGGCTATAACTCTTCAGGTGTAAGTACATATCCTGGAGTAACTGCAGAAACCAGGGAAGTAAAGGGGCCCATTGCAGGGAGGAGAGCAATACGCCGTGGAATAGCAGTGTAGACATGATCTGACTAGGAAAGTGGGAAAGGGTGTTGAATAGCATTAGGGAGGGGAGGAAGATAATTGCAGAAGAAAGGTAAAATAACAGTAAGGATATCAGAAAAGTCATAAGGAGTCATACTGTTAACTATCTACCTATAATACATGTAAGCTGGTGTATAAACATAGATGTATAGTTTAAATGAAAATTTCCCATTTGGAATGATAATGCTCCTTCCAAGAACCAAACATTATCTAACAAAAACCCCAGCAATGAGCATGAGTTGTTGATAAACGTTGTCCAAGAAACTCCCAAAACATTACAGGCTTTTTCTTTTATCCTTGGTTGTCCCCCAACGATGAAAGGTAGGTCCTTATTGCTGAAGACACCATGCACTTCAGGTACATGGCCAAGAGGCCCGTGAGCTGGAACTGACCTGAAAGCCTCCTCCCTGAGGACCGGCTTTCATGGTACCAGAGGAAGCCATCAAAAATCCTACCCTGTGATGACACCTTTGAACCATAACCAGCATGGTATGATAACCCTAAAGGTGCAATAATGACATGCATACCTTGGTGGTAACCAGCAGCTCTCTAATTAGAATAAAGATCCACTCAATAAGAGAGAAATCATGTTTGATACCAGAAATCTAAGCCAATTACCCATGACTTGGGTGAGAACCTACAACTACTACTTTCCCTAAACCAGCACTATCTCTAACTATATTCAAATATTTTCCCATATATTCACAGATAAGAAGAAATATAAATTATACACACACACACACACACACACACACACGTTTTTCAAGATAGCGTTTCACTTTGTAACAGTCCTGATTGTTCTGGAGTCATCTTCATAGACAAGGCTGGTGGCCTTGAACTCACAGAGATCCATCTGCCTCTGCCTCCTGACAGAGAGGACTAAAGGCATGTAACACCACCACCCAGCATTAGATAAATATTTATGAAGTCCTCAGCATCCTTAGGCATGACGGAAATGCAAACTAATTCGAGATTCGAACTTATCCTAGTCAGAATGGACAAAGGACAATAAATTCTGGCGAGGAGGTGGGAAAGGTGGAAGGCTTATTCTCAGCGGGAAGGTAAAGCTGTGTTTCCACGGTATCAGTGTGGAGGCTTCTCTAAAAAACAACCAGAACTGCTGTGTGGTCCAGGTATACCACTCACAGGGATGCACCAAAAACCTAGCATCTCTCACAGGCGTGCCTAAACAGACATTCTTATTTGCTGCTGTATTAACAGTAATAAGGAAATGAATTCTCGCAGGATGTCCATCGAGTAATGGGTGAAAAATGAAAATGGCACATTGTATATGCAATGTAATTTCATTCAGCCATAAAGAAGTGAAATTATGAGATTTGGAAGAAAATGGATATAACTGGAAAATAGACTATTCTAGGGACCAAGGCTCAGGAAGACAGACACCATGTTTTCTCTCATTTGCAGATCCCAGCTTCCTACATTCACACACACACACACACACACACACACACACGCACGCACGCACGCACACACATCTCTGGGGGGCAGGAAACTAGAAAATAGGGTATGAAAGAGGTTTTAGTGCATGGGTAAAGACAGTAAAATGCAAACTGATATGAAAATGAGAAAGGAAATACTAGGGGTGGAAATGTTTAAGCAGAGATGAAGGAGAGTAGGGGTTGAGGTAGGATCAACCATTCATAAAGATACATGAAAAAACCTACTACTTGCAAGCTAGCTTTTTGTTTGGAGTGCTGGTACCCCATGGTACTTTGCTTAGGTGGATAAAGCTGCCCCCTCCCAGCTGAAGGCATAGCACAGTTAGTGTTTGCTGGTGTGCATGAATCTCTGGATTTGGTCACCACCATCATACAGAATTGAGTTGATGATGCACACCTGTAATCCCAGCACTGGGAAGGTTAGAGACAGGAGGATAAGAAGGTCAAGGTTAGAGTCTAAGGTTAGCCTGGGATTCATAGGATCCTATCTCAAAGTGAAAGCAAAGCCAAAACCAAAACATAATAGAAGCCATAAGTTATTAAATGAAAAACTGTGTGCCAGGGGTGGACTACCTCCCAATGAATTGTTTTTCAGGGAACCCTTGAGGCCTTTGAAATAATACAGGCTATTCCCATTGCTCTTGATTGTCTACCAAAAATAGATGTTAAAACATTTTTCTAAAAATACCATATACTTTGATTACAAGACACAGAAAATTCAAGTGACTACTGAGAAAAAATGTTTCCTCCATATGACCAACATTTGCCATGCTTAAAGATGTGACGTAGGATACTGGGGGAGAAAAGTCTTCAATAATCTTTCTTTGCTGTAGCCCCTTGGTGCTATACAATGACCTGCCAGATAAGATGTGCCCACGTGCAGTTGTGGTATGGTGATTATGGGAGTAACCAACTTCATTCTGACTGAAACTGAGGAATGCTCCACAGGAGACAATTTGTGCCTGTTACTCTAAACCTTGTCAAAAGTCTATTGCTGGGGAGGTCATGAATCTGTTATTGTCATTTTTGTAAGTAGACAAACACCCATGAAATCATCGAAATATTTATATTTATGGTGAATTTTTATATTATGTTACTGTCAGCCTTGGTCAGAGAAATTTCATTCTGAAGTAGGTAGCGATTACTATAGAGATTCATAACTAGTTAGAGTGCTGAACATAAGCACTCATTGGATCAACACACTACATACACGTGTGAAAACACCACAGTGAAACTCATTAACATGTATAATTCATATATACTCAAAATAATAAAGGAAAAAGAAAATTAAAAAATGCAGTAGATTATAACTCTGCTTACTACTTGCAAGTATCATATGAAGAGGATACATTAGAAAGTCATTAGGGCTCAGTCCTAACTTGGGTTTTTACATCAGCCTCTCCAAGGTTCAGGGACCATCACAGAAGAGGAGGCAGGAATAATGGAAGGGCTGGAGGAAGCAGGTGAGTGCTGTGGAATATTATCTACCAAGTATGATATTGCCATGGTATTTATCAACTCACAACATCTATGATGACCTGCAAAAGAACAGCCCAATAATAAATTCATGAATATTGTATCACAGAGTGAAAAAGCATTCATAAGACCCCAACCTTACCCAAGGAACTACAGGTAATTATTGATTACTGGGGAAGGAGAAACATTCTCTTCAGTGGTGTAGTCACTGGCAAGTTGCCCGTGATCCTGTAAGCAATCCCTCACTGGTGCTCCCATAACCAGACCTAATCAAGTTCATCAGATGAAAATGTCTTAATGAAACATTGTTCTGTTTAAGTAAGATATACTTTAAAAGGAAGGAAAAAGAAAACAGAGAAAGTGAGATGGATTATAACTCATTTCTCACTAACTTGAAAGTGTTACACAAAGATTTCTCCAGAAAATTATTAGTTAGCATGGTCCTAATTTACCATTAAGACAGAGGCAGCACTAACATAATTTCCTAAATATAAAATTTGGGTCAGTTCTTATTGTAAGATTTATGTAGCTTTCTGCCAGTACAATTTTAATTTTGTAAAGGGATTTGATTCCACAAGTAAAAAAAGTTCTTAACTGTATACAAGCTAACACACACACACATGCACACACGTACAAAACTTTTATTATTCCTATATTACAATGTGTTCTACATATTCTACCCTTGAACTGTCAAGGTGCAGCTTCTCCAGCTAGAGGATTTTCAACTTGATGTTTGAGAAGTCGGTGCCATCTCCCACTTTCTAAGCAGACTTGGCAGTCTTGTCCACACTTGAAGGACACTGGTTAAATGTAGCAATGGGCCTCTCTGCCCACTTTGGTGCTCAGACTGGAGGCAATGTTTCAATGTGCTGGGCAGTGGGCCAACATTTTCAGGCACCATTCCATCTATCTCCCTCAATAATCCTTCGGAGTGCAAGAAAAGTAACTCCCCAGTGCCACACACTCTGATACTGCCCATTTTGAGATGGAATCCTGATGTGTTTGAGACCAAAGTCTACACTACATCTCTTTCTTTACTAAAATGTTTAGTTGTACATCTTTGACAATTAAGTTCTCCTGTCTGGGTCCTGAAATCAAGGGAAGAGTCATTGAAGAAGACACATGACATTTACCTATGACACACTCTCACATACCCAGACACAAACTCCTCACATACATATGCCACAGATGCATACACAAACACATCACACATGTACATGCACACATACAAATATACATACACATGCCATAGATTTATACACACACAGAGAGAGAGAGAGAGAGAGAGAGAGAGAGAGAGAGAGAGCTACAATGACAGTGATGTGGGATTCCCTCTGTATGCTGTGAATACCATTGATTAAAAAGAAGCTGTTTTGGTCCTGTGATAAGGTAGAGCAGAGCTAGGCAGAGAAAACTAAACTGAATGCTAGAAGAAAGGAGGCAGAGTCAAGGAGAAGCCCTGGAGCTGCTGCCAGAGACAGACAAGTTCTTGGCAGCAGGGAACAAACAAGCAGCCCTCCTACAACAGACAAGTTTGCTGTTACTCATTTTTATTAATTACCAACTCATAATTTCATATGTCTGAGTCTTTAAGGATTTTGAAGATAACATAGGAAGAAAATATCTAACTTTTAACTGAGATAATGGGAATAGAAATTTAGTCTCTCATAGTTCTGGAAGGAAGAAATCCCCAGTTTAGGTTTTATCCAGGTTGGTTCCTCCTAAATATTGTCCGTGTGAATCTGTCAAGTTCTATCTCAGTCTTGGAGAATGCATGAAATCCTTGGCATTCCTTGGCTGTTGTATCACTCCAGGCTCTTTTCCAGAGAATGTGACATTCTCTCTTTGTGTCTCAGTATCTCTGCGTTAGTCTTAAGTATCTCCAACAGTCCATGTAGTTAAGGCTTGGTCCCCAGAGAGCAGCGATTAGAAAGTGGTACAACCTCCAACAGGAGGACTCTAGTGTGAGGTCCTCAGCCACTGGGGACCTGCCTTCGGAAGGTATACCTGGGCCCCAGGCCTTCTTTTTCCTTACTTTGACATAATGAATATGAGGTGGACAGTTTTGATACTATGCGCTATGCTGGGCTAGATAGCCTCACCATGGACTTCAGAGCAATGTGGTCCATTACTCACTAACTGAAACCTCCAAAACTGTGAGCCAAGATCAGCCTTTCCTCTTTGTAACTTGATTGTCTTAGGCGGTTGTTACAGTAACAGAAAGATGACTAAAAAAGAAAAATCTTGGTATCCAAATATCCTTCCTCTTACAAGGAAACATCTGGCATGACCTAATTCAACACACCCTCACCTTAGCTCAATTATGTCAGGAAGGACTATTTCCTTAAAGAAAGACATGTTCACATGCACAAGGATTTCTACACATCCTTCAAAGGACAGAGTTCTACCCACAACACTCAACCACACACACACACACACACACACACACACTCACACACACTCTAAATAAATATTCAGATGTTCAAAGTAGTCATGGATGGAATGACTCATTGGGAATAGGAAATGTTCATTAAGATAATTTGAAGGCACTTCTGATGTAACAAACCTGGCCATGCACTGATAATTATTGAAGTTAAGGAATATGGTGGTATTTTGGGTTCATAAGCTCAATCTCATCATCGTTGTGTAAAATATCACTCATGGATTAGAGATTTAAAGGAAGAATCATCTTATGATGCCTTGTCAGAACTCTGCTGACTCACTGAGCTCCGTTAGATGGTTCTTGCTATGGATCTGTGTCACAGATTAAGGTGAGTCCCCAATCCTCACACCAGCATATATTGTTCTATATTGTTCTACAGTGTCAATCTTAAACGTCCCCCAGAGGTTCATGGTGTGAACATTTGTTCTTTAGCTATTGGTGGTATCTTAGGAGGCTGTGTCACTCTGAAAGTAGCATCTAGCTAGAAGAAAGAGGTTGATAAGAGCTGGCCTTCAAAGGTGCTATCTGGCCCCTGGTGCCTGCTGCCTTCTCTGCCACAAACAGCTGTTGTTTGCCACACATTCTCCTCACCATCGTATCCTGACCACATACAAAGGACCAGCCAAGCAGCTGCAGAGTGAAATGCTCTGAAAACATGAACCAAATCAAACTTTTCTTCCCTTAAGCTGCTTTCTCTTTTGTTTATTTTTAATGTCCGTGCACAGTTTGCCTGTATGTATGTCTGCGTACTAAGTGCACATCTTGTGGATGAAGGGACCAAAAGTGGGTGTCGAGTCCCCTGGAAATGGAGTTTCAGATGGTTATGAACTGCCATGTAGGTGCTGGAAATAAAACCAAGTTCCTGTGGGAAAGCAGACAGTGCTCTTAACAGTTGAGGCGTCTCTCCAGTCACCATCTAAGCTGTTTTCCTCAACTATTGTGATCTCTTGATGTGAAAATAACTAATACAGAAAATTGATATCAGGAGTGGGGTCATTGCTGTTACTAAACTTTGGGCCTTGAAACGGGTTTATTACAGACAATTTGAAAAGTTGGATTGTGATCCTGCTATAAGCAGAACTGCACGGGCAATATGGGGTGAGGGAGGAATCTGGAAGATTAGAATGCAATAGAAAGGTAAGTAGTAAGGCAAGAATCATGAGTTCAAATGGGATCAAACTGTGTTGGTAACCGGGCTAGATATTTACATTTTGTTAGTGTCCTTACAGTTTTGATTGAGACAGAATGTAAAAGCAATGGGCTTTTGATGGAGAGAATTTTCAGAAAACAGCCGCTGGCCCATGGCATGGTTATTTTTAGCTGTTTTCAGCCAGGTTTTCAGTGAGACTTAGGAATTAAAGGCAGAACAGGAGGATGTGAAAAACATTCTATTTGGCAAGAAAATGAGCGTGTGAAGCGGAGAGCAAACAGGTCTCACTTATCAAAGAGATTAGTCATAGTGAAGAGAAGCTGAGCAGTTCACATTGAAACGGTGGGGAATGTGCCCTGAAAGCAGTTCGTGCAGGGGCAATGCCAGAATTCCATAACGCTGTCTAGGCCTACCCCAGAGCCACACAGCAGCAGTCTATCATGTACTTCCATTGAGGCAGTCACAATGATCCACACAACTACGACCGCAGAGGTATGTGGAATCTACTGTGGGAACTATGGTTTGAATCTCTGCCCCCCAAATTTACGTGTTGGAGATTTATCCCCAAATAAATGGTAATGGTATTTCAGGGTGGAACTTTTAGAGATAATTGGGATTATATAAAGTCATGAGAATAGGTTCCCATGACATTAGTGGGTTAGGAAAAAGTAGAATATTCTAGTTCTGTGCTTGCTCTACCTTGCCATAAGACACGCTGCGCAAGATAGGATGCAGCTTGGTCCTGACTAGATGCCACACAGGTGTCATAACCATGCTCTTGGACTCCTCAGAACTCAGAGTGGTAGCCCAAATAAACTCTTTTGTAAATTATCTAGTGCTTGGATAGTTTGTTAGTTACATAAAGTGGGGGAAGAATATGTGTTGAAGCATTTGCAATTCCTAAACAGTCACAATCTCTGTGTTAATGTTTCTAACACACACACAAACACACACACACACTTTACAAAAGGCTATTTAGAAAAAAGTCCTTTTATCTCTCTAAATTATTTCAAATCAATGTAGAGTTTTTGCATCCACTTTGGAGGAGAGAGAAGAGGTAGGCCTCTTTCCAGAACAGTGTGAAGTAAATAAACATCACATCAGCATAAAGAGGATGGGGAAGCCCAGCATGGAGGTGAGTACCTATATGCAGGAGGCTGAGGCTGGAGGTTAACAACTCAAAACCAGTCTGGGCTATATAGAAGCTGTCTTGGCATACTTAACAAGATGCTGTCCCCAAAAACTAATCAAGCAAATGGAAACAGAGGGTGGGGACACCCAAATCCTACACTTTCACTTCTCTTTGTAGTTTATTTTCAGGTCTGGGTCCTATAAATATTTGCTGACACACATGTGCATTTGCTTTAGAAGAAAAGCTAAGTGTTGTTTAGAGACAGTCAGTTGGGGGTAGCGTGGGAAAGCAGCAAAAGCGACTGTTAGGGAGGCGGTGGGAGAGTC
>LOEQ01000213.1:470757-482782 GCA_001685075.1 Bramus lutescens | reverse complement strand
TGCCTCCCCAACCATATATAAGCAACTCCTGATTTCAGCCTGACATGCTCAGCTCGAAAGCTGCAACATCCGCAGGCGCCTGTGTATTGAATAAACCACCTCTTGCTCTTGCATCCAGAGTGCTGAGCCTTGTTCTTGGGGAAGGGGATCCGGGGGTCTTTCAAGCTCTGTGCAGCTTTTCCTGGCCCATGTCTGCTCCATCATCCTGCAGGAAAGAAGAAACATCTTTGTCTCCCCCGTGCTATGTTCATGGCTGATACCAATGTAACGAAAGACAGACCAAGAAAAGCATAAAGATAAGATGTGTTCCAAACCAGTATTCCATAGCAGAGAAGCATTCATGAGGAAGGACCAAAGAGAGAGTTATACACCTCTGTGCTAGGGCTGGTGAAGACTGGATAGACATGGATCCATACAAACAGGCACAGGGGTACAACCTAATGGAAAAGAACAGGGTGGTGGAGTGGGCCTTCTTGGTTCAGATTCTTCTCTGTGTCCCACATCTTCAGGGATAAGGGCATTACCCTGGGTGTAAAGAGGGAACTTCTTCAGGAGAATCACATGACCTCACCATGAGGGGAAAGGAAGAGGGTGGCTTCTTTGACTCTCATGGTTTCTCATGTGCTAAGGTATATATATATACCTTGTGTCCTGAACAGCATCAACTTCTCCAGTGCACAGGGCATGTGATGATTATTTCTTGGCTGTCAACTTGACTACATCTGAAATGAATTAAAACCCAAGTGGCTGGGTTTACCCATGGGGGGTTTTGCTTAATTTCATCATTTGAAATGGAGACACGCCTTTAATCCGTATCTTTGAGGTGGGAAGATCCACCTTTAATCTGGGCCACACCTTCTGCTGGCAATCTGTATAAAGGACATGGAGGAAGGAAGCTTGCTTTCTCTGCCTGACGGCCCTTGCTAGCAAGTCCATTGCTTCGCTGACATTAGACTCTACTTCTTCAAGATTCTGCAGAACACTGAAGGTCCCTGAGACATCCAGGCTCATGAACTGAATAAGTACTGTGGTAGACAGCCATTGTTTAACTATCTGGAGAATAGACTGTAACCCATTACCCATTCTAATAAACCTCCCCGTGTGTGTGTGTGTGTGTGTGTGATTTTATAATACGATCTACATTAATTCTATCATTTCTGTTTCTCTAGAGATCACCGACTAAATATAGGGAGCCATCCAAAACAACCCTGGCAGCACATTTGTGGCATTTCTTTCTTCCACACTTTTCCGTCTAGCTTCAGTTCCATAGGAATTTAAACGTGACCTCTGAGTGTCATCATGGGGACTACAGTCTTGGTCTCCAGCAGTCATTTAATAAAGAAGCAGAATGACCAGAAGAAAAAAGCCCAGCAGAGTGAACACTTGTCTAGGAAGGGAGGCACACAAGAGTTGGGATCTGGAGAGTGTGAGACAGCTCAGGCAGAGGAGGATGTCATGGCTGCAAGATGATGTACTTTGCCAGCCAGGGGACAATACTGAAGAAAAAAGACAATGCTGCTATTGTTTGGGAGAATGTGGCCCAAAGGGCTGTATCCGGAATCTCAGCCTGCAGGTTGGCAGTAGTGGGGGTGTGCTCAGGACTTATAAGAGGTGGGGACTGTGGGAGGACCATTCTTGGATCCCTGTGGACATGCCCCTGAAGGGAATGGCAAGACCCAACCTGTCTCATTCTGCTTCCTGGTAAAGACATGACAGCAGTCAGTTGTACATGAGCCTCCTCCATAAATGGCACTATCAACAGAGCCCTCCCAAAATGGGGGTGCCTGATGTTGGCCTTGAACTTCCTGGTCCTACCAGTCAAAATAAATTTCTCTCCATAAACCCATACAGATACAAGTCCTGCCTAAACCTTTTCAAAGAGTAGATGATGGAAATGTCCCTGCTGAGAACCTGTCTCCCTTAAAGGGAAATGAATACTTCTTCTATTGGAAGATCCCCAGCCTGTCTGTCTTCCTATCTTGAGCCCTGTGGGTGGAGCAAGACCTCCGCTCTGTGCTATCCATAGAAGAAAGTTTTCCAGCCACAAGAACAGATGCCTCTTTCCTACGGAATCTGAACTGTAAACATCTCTGGTGACAGATCTCTCCATGGGAAATACAATGGAGAACTTAGTCATAAAATAGAAGTAATTCAATAGCTACCCAGTGAGCAGGAGTAGACTCTTCTTGATTATCTGGGGATCCAGACTGACATCTATTTATGGTTCTTTAAGGATCTCTAATCCACTAGGTTCTCTCCACGCATGGCCATTTGTTCTGCTCTTAGCACAGAAACAGCGCCTAAAGGTACTACCTATCCATTTCCTATGCTAAAGACAAGAAAGGGAGAAACATCAACCACCAGGTCTCCCATGTCTTACCTCAGCCTCCTTTCTGATGTGGGATCTCCAGAAAGGAGATATGATACCACATGAGATATGACAAAAGTCAGTGACTGGTAGTGATGATGGAAATCTCTTGGTGGTGTGCTCTGGGATGTGGCCATGAATGAAATCCATGGTTCCCATCCTTGGTGCTTATCTGAAAATCCAGACACTGATCAAGGCACCCCTCATATCTTGTCAAACAATGACCAGGGCAAATTGGAAACAAGTTATGGATGAAAATCAAACTATGAAATAGGACAGCCTTCCAGGGACAGACTCAGTTTCTAAATCCTTACCACCAGCCGTCCAGTTCTCAGGGCTCATATGAACATTTAATGGGGCAATACAAATAGATAGTCAAGCATGGTGGAGCACACCATTAGGTACGACACACAGGAGGCAGAGGCAGGAGGATCTCTGTGCGTTCCAGACCAGCCAGAGAGCTACAACAGGAGTGAGACCTCAGGTAATTACTGAGTCCATGGCAAGTGTGAGGGAGATAGTGGGCTGATATTGACTGAGCACAGGCTGTGTGTTTTGCATGTGTTGCTACACTTATTTTTATAGCAACCTGCTGAGGCATGCTTCGTCTTCTCCTTTTTGGAGATGAGCAAATTGAGGCAGAAATGAGTTCCACCTTTGGGCAAGATCAAACTGGAGAGGAGAGTCATTGTAGGAATCTGAGCCCAGGTTTAACAGAGTCCAAAGACCTCTGTCCCTAGACTGTCATAGCTTCTCACATTGGCTTCAGCAGGATCAAATGATACAGCAGAAGTTTAACCTGGATGTTCTGCCATCCAAGTTAGAGATTTTTAATAATAGCCCTTTGCCAGTTTGCTCAAGAACTTAATTGAAAGAATTTTATCTTTTCTTCTCCTATTATTTTTTTCTAAGCTTTGGTGCCTATAATCCCTTATCTGATAGTGATAGCAAATTCAGCCATCCAAAAATGAATTGAAAACTTGTGAAGGATAATTAATAACCCTTCATACTCTATAGTACATTTGCTTTTGTTCTAAAATATGTGCTACCAATGTTGATTTCATATTGTATCTGTGTTCTGAGAGCCCCAGGGCCTCACAAGGAAGTCATGCATATAAGGTCAATTTTAAAAAATGTTTTAGACTGGATGTCCTAAGATGGACCATCTTTCTACCAGGAAATACCAGGGTGAACCCACCTTCAAATTAGCCAGGACACACCAGGGGTGTTAAAATTAATTTCTTATTCAGAAACAGCTGGTCATGTTCCCTCTTTGCCTTTATAAGTAGCTTGTCTATCCTGGTATCTACAAAGGACAGAAGCAGTCCTGGGTGACTCAGTGGATCACCGATTTCCCACAGAAAATACCTCCCTTTCAGTAAAGAAGGAGAGAAATTAGGTCACTGCCTGAGAGCCATGGAACAGAATTGTTATGTGCAAACAATTATATAAAAAGCCAGGCCCCACTGAGAATCAACCTCCTAGGACAATAAGGAAAGATGAGAAGAGAGAGTTTTGTAAACAGCCAGGTCTGAAGCTTCATGGCCCTGTTGAGAGGCCAAATTCTTCCTGCAGGGTAGCCCTTTATTCAGTCTCTCTGGTAATTTACCCACCCTTTATACAGTCCTGCTCTGTGTAGCCCAGGACTTTGCAAGGTTCCTGGATAAGCAGGGGAATAAGCTGGCTGGTACTCATGAAACACAGGAGTGCTAAAGATAATTTAGAGAGGGCGGCCCGTAGAGAATGCAGGGTGGGAGCCATAAAGAAATGTGAGCCTTTTGGAGAAAACAGCATTAGATACTACATTGTCAAATATCCAAAAGGACCTTGTAGTATGGCACAGGCAAGAGAATGAGAAATGGATACTGCTTTGTCAGAATTAAAAGCTTTTGTGCATCAAATGACACTATCAAAGCAGTGATAAGACAAATCAGGAATAAGTTTGCAAAGTGTGTGTCCACCAGGGGATTAATATCTGGAACACTTGATGAACTTCCACAACTCAGCAACAGCAAATGTGTCCCTGTTAGAAAACGATCAAAGGACTCGAATTGATTTCTTCTAGAAAGGTGTGCAAATGGGCAACACTCACATGGAAAGACACTCAGCCTCACTGATCATTAAGTAAAGCAAGGCAAAACCATGTGAGATACAACTTCATACCCAGGAAGAAGTTACTTAAAACAAAAAAAGGCGTGGGCAAGGATGTGCCCTTTTGTACAGTTTCCCAAAACTGTAACTCTTTTGTATCGTCAGTAGTATGGGAGTTTCCCAAATAGCTACACACAGAATTATCAGGTAGTCCAATAATCTGGATGTGGCCACTAACCTGAAAGGATTAAAAAGAAGAATGTTTTCCTAGCAAGTATCCATGCATTCATGTTTCACAGACTGTTTTGCACGAAGTCCAATGGTAGATATAATCCAAGTGCTCAACAATGGGAGAACAGACAATCAAACCGCAGGGCATTCAGTTAGCCCTCTGTATCCTAGGGCTTCACAGTCATCCAGTCAACCATAGATTGCAAGCATTTTTAACGCCTTGTGTCCCTATTGAAAACATTCAGACTTTATCCCCTACATGATATAGAAAAACAACTACTAATGTAGAATTTGCATTGTTGGGTATTTTAAGCAATTTAGAGATCATTTAAAGTATACAAGAAGATGAGTACAGATTCTATGCAAATATTGTACTGTTTTATATAAGGGCCTTGAACATGTTTGTATTTTGGTATCCAGGGGAGGGGGTTTAGCCCATCCCTGTGGCTGTTGGGAGATGCCCATATATATCATAGGCTGTTAGTCAGTCTTGTAAGGAAGGAGCTGCTGGTACATGGTAATTGTTTGTCAGCTTTTAACATTATGGGCTGCAGATGAGAATTCCTGCAAAGATGTTGTCTCTCCAAAGGCTGATTGATTAGAATTTCAGCAATGCAGAGAGGTTGGAATGTTGCAGACCCTGAATCTAATGACGATTTTTCTTGGGCTGTCATTAGCTCCCTAAAAATCCATTCCTGGTCTACTCCTGTGATGTGGGAAGTCCTGTATATGTGCTGCTCTTATTGATTAATGAATAAAGAATCTTCTTTTGGCCAATGGCTTGGCAGAGTGGAACTAGGCAGGGAAAACTAAACTGAATGCTGGGAGAAAGAAGGCGGACTCAATGAGCTGCCAGCTGGAACCTTGCTGGTAGGCCACAATCCTCATAGTAAAATATAAATTAATGGAAATGGGTTAAATTAAGATGTAAGAGCTAGCGAATAAGAAGTTATAGCTAATAGGTCAAACAGTGATTTAATTAATACAGTTTCTGGGTGGTTCTTTCAGGTCTAAGAAGCTGGAAACAAACAAGTGGCCTCTCACAAGACTCCTGCATTGGCTCTAACACCTGTAGCTAGTAGATAAAGGCAGACCTAACATCTTGATGAACAAAACCTTTGGAATGTATTAACTTAATCCTATTCTCCATCCATCAAAGGGTTAAGAATGCTATCAGATAGCATCTAAGGCCAACAGCTGAGATTTCTACATCTGGTTATAACCCACCACTTTGATGTTTACACTAGTGTGTTTTTAAAACGTGACTTAAGAGTTTCTTTGTTCTGTTACTATAAAAATGTATAAAATTATTTATACATTGAAAGATGAAATTTGGGGTCACTGATAAACCATGATTCCTCTGTCACAGGCTTAAAAGATATCTTATAGTAAAGCAAGACAAACTAGGCTCATTCATGCTGATGACTAAATCTGTTTCTCAAGGATTGGCCTATGTCCCACCTATAACTTTAACTACAAATGGTTCTGTGCTGTCAGTTTCAGGAAATGGTAAACACAGACCCTATCTTTGTTTCAAAAGATTGTTATGACCACCTGTTGTTATGACCACCTTGTTATGCTCACCTTGTAATCACACCTTTGCCTCAGGAGGTCATGACTAACTTGTTATGCTTATGTTTTGTTTCTATAGCTGCTTATTTTGCCTGCCAAATCCCCCATTTGGAAACTCTGCCCCTAAGATATTAAAACTTTGTCTCCCTCTTATCCAATGCTGACCTCTTGAACCCTACCTTAGGGCAAGACCGCCTGTGTACACTGGTAAATAAGCTTGCTTTAATTAACTGTTTGCTTTAATTAATTTGGCCACAATGATTTGGGTTGGTGTTTTTTCTCCTTGAATCTTTAGAATTAACAGTCACCTAAATCTCTGTTCCTAGCCATAGTCTCTCATATTTGGCTCCAGAATAAACTTTCTCTTAATTCCCTTGAGGTAAGAGCTGCATTTTTGCCTTTGTATTTTGACAAAATAACCAAGGAAATCAACATATAAGTGGGAAAGATAACAGCCAGGTGTAGTGGCACATGCTTTTAATAGCAGCCCTAGGGAGGCAGAAGCAGGTAGATTTGAGTTTGAGATTAGCCTGCTCAATATAGTGAAGTCCAGGGCCAAAAGTGATACATAGAGAGAGAGCAAGCCTATCTCAAAAGATTAAAAAGACAGAGAGAGAGAAGGAGGAGAGGAGGAGGAGGAGGACAAGAAGGAGGAGGGGAAGGAGGAGGAGGAGAGGAGGATGGGGGGAGGAGGAAGAGGAAAGGAGGGAGATGGGAAGGAGCGGGAGAAAAGATTATTTTCAGCCTGTGGTTGGTTGGCTCATTACTTTTGGGCTTTAGTTGAGGCAGAACACCACACAGGGAGTTTTCAACGAAACAAATCTGCCCACTTCATGTCAATCAGTAAACAAAGGAGGAAAAGAAAGGGTCTGGGCCCAATATATCTTTAAAGGGCCTGTCCCCAATAGCCTAATTTCCTCATATGAAGCCCAGCCTCCTAAAAATTCTATCCATCTTCCAATAGCCCCAGGCTATAACCAATCATTTAACATGTGGTCTTTGGCAGATATTTAAGATACACTACAGCAGCCCACTTCTTGGTCCCCTAAACTCGCTTCCGTGACTTGTTATAACATGCACTTAACTCATTTCTAAGTGTTCTAAATCCTTAAAAGTTTTTGCACTGCTTAATGGTCTCCTTTACGTTCTCCAGATTTTCCTGGGAAAACTCAAGGCAAACGACATGGGCCTGGGTTAAAGAAAAACAAAAAACATTGCAGACTCTAATGTATGATATTGGGAAGGGATTAAACATTCTAAAAAGACTAGGGACTGAGAAAAGACGTGGATGGAAGCACATTAAATCCTGTAGCTCCACATCCTACAGCTACCAGAGCACATGGTGGCATGAGGTGAGCTCGAAAAAGTTGGGAAGTCCAGACTTTACGTTGGCTGTAGGCCAGGCGGCTCTCACTCAAGCTCCGTTCACTGCGTATGGCTTTCTTCGCAGCTCTCTCATGACACTGGCATCTTGCCGAGATCTTCACTGCCGCATGAGCTTCCCTTTCACCCCGTTAGAGGTGCCTGCTATGTACTTCCTGATCTCCCAGACTTACTCCTTCAAATGTTCAATGGAAGCCTCTATGGCCCCAGAACTCTCACACTCTGCATGACTGCAAACTAGCAACGTGTGGATACTGCCAACTCTGCCAAGAGCTGTAGCAGTAGCCGAGTCTAATTCAAATAACTTTGGACTTCCTAGGTAGCTGAACGCCAGGGTAAATTCTGGTAAAGATCTCTCTAGGTCTCCCTTTGTGAACTACATGTCCCTGTCTCTACTTTCTTTTCAAATTAGTCTTTGAAATGAGTTAAAATTTCTACACCTCTCAGCCCTCTGACTTCCGAGATGCCCTTGAAGCATTCTTCCTCTTGTTCGAGAACAGTGCTTTTGTTTTGTGTTTGTTTGTTTGATTTTTTTTTCCCACAGAGTCTCGTTATGTAGCCCTGTCTGGACTGCTACTTGCTATATACTCCTTGCTGATCTCAAACTCACAGAAATCCTCTTGCCTAGGCCTCACAAATGCTGGAATTACAGGCATGCACCATTATGTCCAGCGTGCCTGCTGTCTTAGTTAGGGTTCCTGTTGCTGTGAGGAGACATCATGACCATGACAACTCTTAGAAAGAAAAATATTTAATTGAGGTGGCGATTTACAATTCAGAGGTTTGGTCCATTATCACCATGATGGGGAGCACAACAGTGTGCAGGCAGACATCTTGATTTGAAGGCAACAGGAAGTGGACTGAGCATCACACTGAGCAAAGTTTGGGTATAAGAGACCTCAAAGCTCACCTGAACAGCGACACACTACCTCTAACAAGGCCATACCTATTCCAACAAGGCCACACCTCCTGGTAGAGCCACTCCCTGGGGGGGGGCATTTTCCTTTAAACCACCACACCTGCCTTCTTTTTAATAATGCTAGTCCCACAAAATAGTTGCAAGAGCTTCTGGGCTAGATCATCTACTATAGTCATAGCAATAATCTGACTTCTCTACCAGTATCCCGTGTCAGCCCTTTATGACTGTGACAAAATAGCTGAGAAAATCCATTTCAAAAAAGAAAGGTTTATTTTGATTCATGGTTTGGTCCATGGTTGTTTGAGAACATCATGAAGGGAGCAGAGAAAAATACTGCAATGAGGTGCCAGGAAGAGGGGGCAGGGGTCATAATATTCCTTTTCAAGAGCATATTGACCATATTGACCCCTACAATGACTATAATTCTTTCCCCTAGGCCACACTCCTATATGTTCTATTATCTCCAATAGCACCCCAGGCTGGCAACCACATCTTCAAGACTTGGGAGAGCATTTCAGATTTAAACTATAACATGGTGTATTACAGATGAACCTTGAGGACCTTGTGCTAAGTGAATCAAGCCAACACCAAAGAACAAATACTGGGATTCCATACACACAGTGGTACCTAGCTTACTCGAGTCCATGGAGGCAGAAAGCAGAGTGGCTCAGCAAGCTGTCAGGTGGCTTGTCAGCCCATCATACCTGGTAAACTAAGTCCCCAGAGTAACTGGTACTCGGGGTCTTTGCTCCATGGCACCACACAGCAGTCTTCTAGCCTATTTCGCTACCTAAGGCTCTTGGGGAGAACTGATTATGATTGAGGGAAGGCAAACCATGTCAGTCCATATAAGCAAAATCTATAATGGAAGAAAGTTAACACCTAAAACCTAGCCCCTCTTACTAATGATAAATAACCCCCCCCCAATAAATATGTCTGGTGCAAAGATGAGAACATGCCTGCACTAAAACTACCTGTGAAGACTAGTTTTCTGTCAACTTGACTCAAAACTAAAGTCAACAGGGAGGAGTGAACAGCAAATGAGAAAATGCATCTAAGATCAGGGTTTGTAGGCAAGCCTGCAGGGGATTCTCTTAATTAGGATTGATAGGCTAGGGCCCAGCCCACTGTGCGTGGTTCTACACATGGGCTGGTGGTCCTGGGCTCTATAAGAAAGCAAAAGGATCAAACCAAGGGGAGCAAGCAGTACTCATCCATGTCCTATGCTTCAACTTCTGCCTCTAGGTTCCTGTCTGGCTTGAGTTCTCTTCCTATCTGTTTTGGATGATGAACTGTGATCAGGAAGTATGAGCAAAATATACCCTTTTCTTCCCAAGTTGCTTTTGGTCATTGTATTTCATCACAGCAATAGTAACCCTAATTACCCCATATTTATTGATACACAGCACCCTGTGGTACAACAAAGCACTGTGCCAGGTTTTTCTAACAGGTGCCTTGCTCTCTCCTTTCTTCTTTGCTGTACCTCATATTTGCTGGAGGGGAGAATTTCCTTAGTTTTCAGTTAAGTAGCAATAGGAAAGTTGGGGATGTTGATGGAACCCATTCTGATGCTCCTGGTAGAGAAAAGAAGACACACCTACGGGTGAGAAAGATTATTCCCCGATTTTGGATAAAGCGATCACTGCCTCACAGAACCTCTTTCACTAACAAAAGCCCTTCATGTTCTGCAACACAATTTCTCAACAAGCTCAAAATGCTATGTTTTCTTCTAAAAGTTTATACTTGAAATTGCAATCTGTGGTCAAACATTAACCTTTTGTACGAAACAGGAGATTTAATGCTGGGCGATGGTGGCACATGACTTTAACCCAGTACTTGGGATGCAGAGGTAGGTCGACTTTTGTGAGTTCAAGGCCAACCTGCTTTACAGAGTGAGTTACAGGACAACCAGGGCTGTTACATAGAGAAAACCTGTCTCAAAGGAGGAGGAGGAGGATGACGATGAAGGAGAAGAGGAGGAAAATAGAAGATTTAAGTCAAGATCCACTTTTTTTGTTTTATACAGACTGAGTACAGTGTATTTATATATCTAAGGATGTGCATGAACATACATGTAACAATCATTAAAGAAAAGGGAATCATGAATTTGAGAGAGAGCAAGGGGAGGGAGTACACAGAAGAGCTTGGAAGTGGGGGAAGGGAAGGAGGAGATGATGTGAGCATATTATAATTTTTTAATTAAAAAATTAAAAGTTTAAAATATTCTAGGTTTTGCCTTTTCTTATATATTTTAGCATAATCTTATCTTCATCCACAAGAAGATCATCTTGGTAATAGGACATAAACTATATTAAAATATGTATTAATTTCAATAGACTTTGCTTTGCTATATTGATTATTCAAATCTATGAGAACAGTGTCTCCATTGATTTGAGTTTTCTTTGATTTCTTTCATCAGTATTCTGTAGTTTGTTGGAGTACTTTATAGTGGTTTTAAAATATTATACCTAGAATTTTAATGTTTTTTTCATGACTACACAGTTTCACATTCTTAATTCTAGTTTCTAAGTGTTCATTATTTTTCACAGGTATGCCACCTGCAGAGGATACTTTTATTATTATTTTTTTTTACTTTGTGGTTAGTAAGTCTTGCACTACCCTTTCTTGTCTTATTACAGAGGTAAGAGCTCCCTGTACTATGTTTCTGAGGGGGAGGGTGATGAACATAGACTTCTTTATTTCTGATCTTAGAGATTCTTTGTTGGGGTTTCTATTGCTGTGATAAAATACAATGGCCAAAGCTGTTTGGGGAGGAATGGGTTTATTTGGCTTATTCTTCACCATCATAGTTCATCGTCAAAGGAAGTGGGGGCAGGAACTGAAGTAGGGCAGGAACCTGGAGGCAGGAACTGATACAGAGGTCATGGGGGAGTGCTGCTTACTGAGTTGTTCTTTAGGGCTTGCTCTGCTTACTTTCTTATAGGTCCCTGAGTCACCAGTCCAAAGATAGCTCTATCTACCAAGAGCTGGGTCCTCCCACCTCAATCATCTGTCTGGAAAATGCACCATGACTTCCTCCAAGCTGATCTGTGTTCTGAGGTGTGTTCTCAATTGAAGTTCCTGTTTCTCATATGACTCTAGTTTGTGTCAAGTTGACCAAAACTAAGGAGCAAGAGGTGGGAAGGGGCCCAGTGTTTCAACGTGAAATGTGTTGTTACTTCTCAGACTCTCTGATATCTGGATGTCCAGTTGGAAGAATTCCTACAATACTCCTTATTTTCTAGTTGTTTGGAATATAAATGGGTATTGGGTTATGTCAGATACTTTTTCTACATCAGGTGGTATGATAATGTGAGTCTTCTTCTTGAGTCTGTTGATGTGCTATTTTACATTGATTGGTTTTAATAAATTGTACTAGCCTTGCAGACCTGAAATAATCCTTGGTCAATTGATGTAGGAGGATCATCTGTCTATGTGTTACTTTCATTGGTTAATAAAGA
>LOEQ01000213.1:426029-444609 GCA_001685075.1 Bramus lutescens | reverse complement strand
GAGAGAGAGAGAGAGAGAGAGAGAGAGAGAGAGAGAGAGAGAGAGAGAAGACAAATGAACTGGTTTGGTATGTACATGAAGAAAACTTCAAATGCATAGTCAGTACACTCCTTTAAACCATGACCTTGATTGACAGAGATCCGGGAGGTGCTATCTGTCATACTGAGGAGCTATTGGCATTTGATAGCTTCTGGGGAAGGGGGAGTCATCCTTTGAGACTGTGGCCACCGGTAGTTTCTCTGCTCCAGTGGATGGTCCCACAGTCATGCACATACAGGCAGCACTAATTGGACTTAGTGAGTTATTGAAAATAGAGAGGAGGAGAAAGGAAGCTGTGAGAGAGATGGATGTGTGGAGGGGATTCAGAGGAAATGGGAGGGAGAATGAGATGGATATGACAATATTTAAAACAATATATAGTGTGTGAACTATGTCCATATATATGAATACAGTATATATTTTATATGTATACACACACATATACTTTTCAAAGACTACAATAATGGAGGAAAGAAGAAACCATGACTGAATAGCAATGACAAAGGAAAACCTTCCTAAAGGCCAGAGCTTGGCTGAGTCTTTTGGGTCCCTGCCAGGGTAGGTGGCATGAGATGGTGCAGCAGTGAACAGCTCACTGACTGGTCAGCAGCCCGGAAGGAATAGCTCAGAAGGCAAAGGACCATAAGGTTCTGGGGGTGACCAGTCACATGCTAGGTAAGCATGACTGAGAAAGGCGAGGAGCCAGCGTGTGACACCAGAGTGTACCCAGCTGTCCACATCAGAGCTCTGTGTAGCTACAGGACACTTAGAAGAGCCACTGGCCTCTGACAAGA
This sequence comes from Bramus lutescens, assembly GCA_001685075.1. NCBI lineage: Eukaryota > Metazoa > Chordata > Mammalia > Rodentia > Cricetidae > Bramus > Bramus lutescens. The sequence continues at coordinate 443,776 of LOEQ01000213.1, read as the reverse complement.
AATGCCTTTCTGTATTAGTTAGCATCCCAAAGGAAGGTGGCTTTTACGATTTTTCTGAGCATCATCACACTAAAGAACCAAACTGACAAAATGACTCAAACGTCTCATTGCCATCAGCCTTTGCCACTCACTCCATGTCCCATTGGCAGCAGGGTGACCAAATGTAATGACCACCTATGATGGTTTCTTTTTTGTTTTAAAGCGTGCCTTATACTTATCCCTTGACAATTGCAGACATGTATACAATGTGACTCGGTTCTATCCACCTCAACTCCCTGCCTCTCCCTCACACACTCGCCAGCCCATCACCCTCCCATCATTAGGTCCTCTCCAGCTTTTCTCCCAGTCCTACTGAATCCAGTCAGCCCTTCCCCCTAAAATGCTGACTCATTTTCTGTTTCTTCTTGAGCAGGTGACCACAGTCGCAGGAGCTCATGGGGAAGATGGCTCTGTCATGTCCAGAGACAGCATTCAGAGCTCTGCTCCCGACCCTTCCATTCTTTCCCATTCTGGCATTCCCTGAGGCTTATGGGGATTTATAAATAGGTCCCCTTGAGGGCTGAGCACTCCACGGTCAGTCACTTATTCTCAGCACGTTGATTGGTTATCAGTTGCTGCATTAACCACTGCCCATTGTAGAAAACGGACTTCTCTGGCCAAAGTTGGGAGCAGGATATTTGGAAAGCAGCTTGATTACAGGTCTGTTTAGTAAACTGAAAGACAGTCTTAATTGGAGACTGGCCTGAGACGTGCCAGGAGGTTAAGAAAGCCCACATCAGGGTGTGTCTGTGACGGTGTTTCCAGAGACCATGAAAGCTCTGACCTAATGAATGGTTTAAGTCACTGGTGGATCCTAACTTACATAGATTCAATTCCCAATATAGCCTGTTCAAAACAATCCCATTTTGAGTGTAAGCAATAGAACTATGGACGGACAGTAGAGCCTGGTTTGAGGCCAGTCAAGGTGGGTCTCCCTTTGGGGGCTGTGACTTAGCCTTAGCTCCACCTTGCTGCTGCTTTGCTCTGCTTCTGTCTGCCATACTGTAACTGTTTCACCATCTTCCCCATCAACATGGAACATTCCTTCTTTACATTGTTCACATCTAGGTGATGAGCGAGTAACTGTCATGTCCATGTAAGCATGAGTCAGAGTTGATGCTGTCTTTTTATCCTAAGGTGTTGTCATCTGGGGCCTTGCTGTCTCTGGGGAAATTGTATAGTTCCTAGTGACAGTAAATGGCTCACCTGTGAATGTAAACTACGAATGTGAACTGACCCATCCAGAGTCTCCATCCACAGCCACCTTCCCCATGGGGTTCTCACACTATGGATTACCATCCTCCTGCCCTAATCATTACAAAGTCAGACACCAGACAGCTACTAACAATCCCTGTACCCCAAAACCCTTGGAAATCACCCTAGTCGGCCAATCCCAAGCCTGCTTCCTATGCCCCACCTATCCCTTCCTGTGGTAAAAGCTCACAATAAGGTTTGCCCTTAGGTTCTCCACTCTCCCTTATCCTAGACAGGTCCTGGTACTTCCCTAGGCCACCACTGTGGTTTGCCCTCCTCTTGTGAACACTGATCAGCTATCTTTTCTGTAGCTTTCTCTTGTGACATGTTGGCGTCATCCAGCTTAAAGAAAGAGTAAAACTGAACTATTCTTTTGTAAAGCATTAATATGCAATAATCAATTGAGTACAATAGATACTTACAATTTCACACATATACACCATACACACTGACCACTCTCAACTCCTTCCTCTCTACCATTCCATCCACCCTCTCCTGTCTCTACAAATTTTTTTCACATTCATATCTGCCTGTTTTGCTTTGTTTTGCTTTGGGATTAGCCAAGGCCATTGTGCGGCATGAGTTTGAAGCTATCTATTGGAGCCTGGAGGGCTTAGCAGTGGGTGAACAACTAAACAGAGTGTCTCCATTTCTCCATGGTACATATTTTGACCTGTCTGTGCTACTGGTAATGATCAAAAATATAAATTGGCATTTCTTTCTCCTTATCATTTCCCCTTTTAAAGCCTTTGCGTTCCTCCTTACAATTCTGCAGTGAACAGATCACAGGTGGCCATGAGCCAGTCAGCCCCCATACTGCGGAGCTTGAGAACTCAGGAAACAGACTACAGACGGCACCAGACCCAATAGCCTGTTTTACAGCAGAAGAGGCTGGAAGGGAGTCTATGACCGTAAGACTCACTGATTCTACAAGCTGTGGAGAAATAGGACCTGCTAATGTCCTGGGGGAATTACAGGAGCCAAAGCAAGAAAAAGAGAGTTCCCTGAGAGACAGAGGCACGCACTCTCCCCTAAGGCAGCGCCTTGCTGGTGGCAGGGCGTGGACAGCACAAGCTGTCATTCTCTCTGTCAAGGCCATGGCAGCCACAGAGCTGTCTGACCTGAGGTCACAAGTGTGAGGGAGCAGCCCCCACCGGGTGATGTAATGAGGCCGAACGTGAAGGTACAGCCACCCCGCTCCACAGCTCCCTGCAGGGTTGGATACAACTTTGTGGGGCTTAGTGCGATTCCATCTGTCTCATTTTCAGCATGACACTTCTCCCTCCCCCCATTCTCTTCACAGGTGCTGATCTCTGCCTGCATCAGTTTGAGGTACCTTAACAAAACCACCAACTGCTGGGCTTCAACAACAGAAATGCGTTTTCTTGAAATCTCGTCACTACACATCGAAGACCAACGTGTCAACAGAGCTGTTCTCAGCGGCCATCTCTCGCTGTTGCCCTCCTATCTTCCCTCTTGGGTGTGTCCCAATGGTCTCTACAGAAGGATGCCAGGCTTATGGGATTGGAGGGATTAGAAGCCACCCTAATGACCTCATTTCAACCTGAGTAACTCTTCACCAGGCCTGTCTCCAAATACAGTCGTGTTCTGAGGACCCAAGGGGAAGGGTTCCAGTGTGTAAATATTGGGTACACACAGTCCAACCTATAAATTGTCTAATGAGCATCTTGAACTCTAAGCTCTACCTTAGCACCAGCTTTGAGAAAACTCAGTATGATACAGAGAGCCCTGAGTCCCGCCGTCCATAAACTAAGCCTAATCTCAGCTTACATTTCCTTTTTGTCTTCTCAATTCCAGTCTCTTTCTGCGCCTATTAAAGTATACACACTGTCTCCCTGGAGAGCAAAACAGCCAAGAATGAAGCTTTAACAAAGCAAATTAATATTAATATCTAAATAGTTCCTACTTGGTCCCTTCTTCATTCTGTCACCACTACCTTGGCTCATTTGCCATCATCCTTTGCCTGGATATTTGAGCATCCTCCTCTGTGGCCTCCCTGTCTCCAGATATGTCCATGTTTAATTCATTTCCTGTCTGCAACCCTACTGATCTTCCTGAAGAATTCTGTGGCAGGGTGCTTTCCTGATATTGAACTGCTATGTTTCCCCTCCCTGGAGATGATGTTGTCTCTCCTTGAATTGAGCTGGTGGAAGACAGAGCTGGAGAGAGAGGCTGCAAATGCCTAAAGGGTAATAACACTAATCTTTTAAAGAGTGGGTAAGGGGCTCCAGAGATGGCTCAGAGGTTAAGAGCATTGCCTGCTCTTCCAAAGGTCCTGAGTTCAATTCCCAGCAACCACATGGTGGCTCACAACCATCTGGTGCCCTCTTCTGGCATGCAGGCATACACACAGAATATTGTATGCATAAATAAATAAATAAATAAATATTTAAAAAGATTGGAATTTGGAGTATACCCAAGAAAGGGCATTGTTAAAAAAAAAAAAAAAGAGTGGGAAGCCCCTTGCTAGCATCTGACCTCATCACTGGCTAAGACAGAGGACTAGAAAGGGCAGCCTTTTGCAGGGGAGCAAAATCTTTGTGTCAGTCACAAGTCCCTCCCAGAACTGGCAGCAAATATCATCCTTGTGGCCAAGATGACAAGATGCACACAGCACCCAGGGTGCCCTGGGAAACACCCGGTCCCGCTGCTTTGGAAAAGAGGGTAAGAAGGTTAACAGAGACAGTTAGTGGGCTCTTCGGTGTACCCTCTGCTGATGAGACCTGTTCTGGCTTCTGGGGGTAGATACTGCTAAGGGGTACTGCTCAACACCCAGGGTAGCCGCTAAGGCCTTTTCCAGGGAGGCACTTGGCCTGTGGCTCTGCCATATTTTGCCTGGATTGAATTGCTTGAATATTAAACATTTGCATAATCAAATGTAAATACAGCCCTACATTTGAAAGTCAAATATAAAAGGATTCTGGATTTGTATCATTTTACATTATCCAGGCTTCGACTTTCATCCACAAGAATGAATAAATAAGAGTTGTTTGAGACTGAAACAATTTTCTGGGCAAGGCAGAATAATGTGTTAAAATGAAGAAAAGGATGAAAAATCCCCCAGAAGATGAAAAGGCTTTCACCCAAGATTGAGCTAGGAGAGAGAGAACCTGCCTGTTATTTTCCATTTGTATCATCCAGCCTTTTATTAACAAGGTGAGGATAGGGGAGTGCAGGTGCCGTGGAAGGGAAGGAAGAAAGCAAAGATGAACAAACGGTGTCCATCTGTTAGCCCCAAGGCAAGCCCACTGCAGCCCCGCACTGACCTCTGCATGCATAGGATGCCAATCAGGTCTCCTCCAGGTCCTCGAATTTGGTCTAACAGCTTAGTATTTTGAAAAGGAGCTAGAGCAAGCCAGCTCATTTGCTAATTCACATCAAGGAGATCCGGCATTGTTCTTTCTCTTCCCGTTTTTAGAGACGAGCAGACATTTCACAGGCTGAGGGCTTTTCAGAGCCTTCTATAACGAGGAGAAGGCATTCATTACAGAGCCAAACCTCTTCTGACAGCTCTGGGGTTCTCGTCCTGGATTCTCTAAGAAGCCCTAAAAATCTTTTTGTTAGAAAAAGCTTTCTTGATAACATTCATGCAGAAATTATTTCTGGCTTTTAAAGACTGTGTCAGCCCCTATCAAAGGCAACAGGTACTTGGATTGGAGAACAGAAAGCAGTGGGTGGAAGTGGTGTTTTAAAATGGGTTATTTGGGGCTCTCTACTTCTCTGAACATGAAGGCTTCTCTTTTGACTATGAAATATGTCTCCACGCAGACACACGTAGCTAGCAAGTGGCCTGGAAGTAAACTGCCAGTGAGATCATTACTCCCCCAACTCCTGATCTCACTCTATGCTCAGTCCCTCAGCCACGCCCATAATTTCCCTGGATTTCATTTTCTTGCATCTTTTGTACCTGTTGACTTCCTAGATATGGACCCCCAATATCCTCTGTCCCTCTGCCTCTCTTGTTATGGTCCATTAGATTTTTGTTTCCTTATTCTATAGAAACCATTTTTTTTTAATGTTCACATTATCCTAATAGTATTAGAGGAGGCCTAGCTGGCTGGTGTTCATGGGAGTACCCACCCATGTTAAACGGCTTACAAAGATGGAAGGTTTACTCTGGTCCATGGCTTCAGAACTTTCAGTCTTTAGCTCGGTGGCTTCACTGTTCCCAGGCAATGATGAAAGCGACAAATCACAGTGCTTGGGGTGGGGTGAATCGCCTCATTTTATAGCTGGGAATTGAAAGAGAAACAGAGCGACAGACTTTAGGGCCCCCGCCGTTCCCTTTGAGGGCACACCCACAATAATCTAACAGCCTACCTCTTAACAGTTCTGCTGGCTGCCAATAGTACCACAACTATCAACCAAATCTTTCACTCTTTCACTGGGGGTCCTTGGGGGATATTGAAGAAGCAAGCCACAACACTCTTTAAATAGACTTTGCATCTTTTTGGCTGGTCCCTATTATTTTTTTTTTCAAAAGTTGACTTTATTTTTTTTTAGTACGACTCTCAAAAAACAAAGCATGTCCATTCTGGCTGTAGAGATCAGTTGGTTCTGACAAACTATGTACCTGTGTGACCACTGTCACCCCGAGATGTAGAGTTTCTGTCAGCCTTTCCAACCTTTTTAAAGATTCTCTTTTTAATTCTTGTATGTGACGTGTCAGTGTGAATATGTACCACATTCCTCAACTGCCTACAGAGGTCAGAGATGACACTGGATCCCGAGAAGTATAGTGATAGGCAGTTGTGAACCACCAACATGGGAGCTGGGAACCAAATTTGGGGTCTCTAGAAGAGTAGAAAGGGCTTTTAATCACCAGGCCATCTCTCTAGCTTTTATCCCTTCAACTTTCTTTGTGCCCTTTTTGCTGAATTCCCAGCTGCCTTAATTACTTTTTTTTTTTTGCTGCTGAAGCAAACACCACATGACCAAGGCAGTTTATGGAAGGAAGAATTGATTGGGGTCTTACTTTCCAGAGAGTGAGTCCATGACCATCTGGGGGGGGGCATGGCACAGACAGGCAGGCATGGTGCTGGAGCACCAGCTGATATCTTCCATCCTTATTGGCAAGCAGCAGCCAGAGAGAGTTGATTGGAAATGGTACAAGATCTTGAAACCTCGAATCCCACTCCCAGTGACACACCTTCAACAAGATACAACCCTAATCCTTCCCAAATGGTTCCACCACCTGGAGACCACGTATTCAAATATATGCACCTATGGGGGCCATCTTCAAGCAAATTGCCAGTCTCCCTCCCATGGTTTGTGTTGTTTTTTTTATGTTTGTTAATTTTTATATTCTATATTTTGAGGCTTTCAGCGTTGAGGGGTATACCATGGCTGAGCCCCCATTATTGCAAAGCAGCAATAAGCTGCAGGCTTGACAAACTCATGCATCTATTCACTTATCAGTGGTCATTTTGAGCTGCTTCCTATGTGACCTGGGAATTAAGCTTCTATAAAATTGACATACAAACAAGTCTTTGTGTAGACATGGTTTTCACTTGGGATACAATCCAGAAAACATCATCTCTAAGCTTTGCTGACAGGACTGGATGTGTCAGTCACCCTAGGAAATAGTTCTGCAGCATCCTGTATTCATTCTGTGCAGTCTAGCAGCTGTAAATGTGAAATTCCAAGAGGAATATCCAGAGACCAATGCTCATGCAAAAATATGCCCATGATCAAGCTTCACTTGATCTCAAACTGAAGGAAACTATATTTCAAATTATAGATAAGAAATTTCCACAGATCAGCCAGGTAGTGGTGGCATACCCCTTTAATCCCAGTACTTGGAAGGCAGAGGCAGATGGATCTCTGTGCATTTGAGGCCAGCCTGGTCTACAGAGTGAGTTCCAGGACAGACAGGGCTACACAGAGAAACCCTGTCTCAAAAAAAAAAAGAAAAGAAAAGAAAGAAGAAAGAAAAGGAAAAAAGGAATTACCATAGATCAATTAAGAATGGGAGGAATAGTCTTCCTAATTGGTTAGCCATGAATATAAATATATATACATATATATGTGTACATATACATATATATATACAAATGATTCATCAGGTTGTCCTTAGGTATATATATACATGCATGCAACAATTATGAAAAAAGAGGCCAAGAATTTGAAGGAAGGCAAGGAAGGGTATATGGGAGGGTTTAGAGGGAAGGAGAAATGACAAAATTATATTATAACTTCTGTGGTACTTTGGATGTAATTGCCTTCATAAGTGCATAGGGAATGGTACTATTAGTTATGGCTTTGTTGGAAGAAGTGTGTCACTGTGGGCTTTGAGGTCTGCTATATGCTCAAGCCACACCCAGTGTCTCAGATCACTTCCTGTTGCCTGCTGATCCAGATGTGGGACTCTCAGCTCCAGCACCCTGTCTGACTGCACACTGCTATGTCTCTCCATTATATTAAGGGACTGAACTGTAACAGGAGGAGTGTGCTGCTTGTCATCCGACTGCCCAGCTAGCTTACACCTGAAATAATCACACAGAAACTGTATTCATTTAAACACTGCCTGGCCCATTAGCTCTAACTTCTTATTGGCTAATTCTTACATATTAACTTAACCCATTTATATTAATGTGTGTATTGCCACATGACTGTGGCTTACTGGCAGGATTTTAACCAGTGTCCGTCTCAGGCAGGAGATCCATGGCATCTGCCACTCTGCCCTTCTTCCCAGCATTCAGTTCTGTCTACTCCCCCTACCTACGTTCTGTCCTATCAACTAGGCCAAGGCAATTTCTTTATTCATTATCCAATGAAAGCAACACACAAACGGAAGGAACTCCTACACCACTGAACCTCTGAACTTAAGTCGTTCAATTAAATGTTTCCCTTTGTAAGAGTTGGCAGTGGTCATCGTGTCTCTTCATAGCAATAGAACTAAGACAACCTCAAAAACAACAACAACAACAACAAAACCCATGAAGTTAGGTGGGTACAGAGGTAATGAGGCTTTTGGAAGAGTTGAGGCAGGGGATGGCCAAAATGCATTGTACAAAATTTTCTTACATAATAAAAAATATAGCTATCATTTCAGTACTCAGACAAATAACATTCCCATACTCAAATAAACAAAACCAATAGCTAAACTACACTTTTGGTGAAACTTGTCCTTGCTCTGCATGTAATAATGTAGATGGGCAGGAAAGGAAAGTTCTGGTAAGAGAAGAGAGGTTTTCCACTTAGTATATTAATAACCAAGAAGATTTTCTAATCCTCGAAATGCCATTTGGGGGAGAGAGGTAGAGAAATTGATCTGGCTTAGGAATGAAGGCTGAGAGCTGCACGCTTCCTCCTGACAGACTACCATCACCCCTTACCACCAGGATGAATTGCCAAAAATTACCTCCCAGCTTCATTTCTTGCCTCTCATTAGAAAAACTCATAAACTTTACATTCTACTTATGCTAATGTTTTTAAACAGCCTCACTACTTTACATGCATAGCATCAACACATTATTTGAAATCTTACGTACATTTGTCTCAGTTAACTTCCAAGGCAGAGAGCTACAGGAGCGCCGAGGTGAGCTGAACTCCTGTGAGTTCCCACCCCCTCCCCTGCCATCCTCAGAAATCTGGGCTTCTAAGAGGTGCGACATTCTCATTAATTCTCATCAATACTATCACTTAGTGGCGCTCAAGATGCTGGGAGAAGGGTCTAGCCTGTGATTTCATTATGTCAGAATCAGAGGTCTTTGGCTTAGCCACATCAAAGACTTTTAGGTCAACTTCCCAAGTGCCAGGCACGGGTCTCAGCATTTCTAATACGTTGGCCAGTTTATTTCTTAAGGATAACTTGTGAAGTAAATAATAATAGTCCAATCCATTTCACAGAGAACGAAAGCGAGGCACAGGAAAGCACACGCCCAGTCTAAGAGCCGGCAAACACGTGGCATCTGAGAATCCGATCAGACTGTCCAGACCTTGGCTCATGTGTACTATAGCATGCAGGGTCCATGGCTGAGCATGGATTTTGGTGCTCATTCTTCCCCAACCAACCACCTGGCACATCCTTCACTGTGGAAGCCAGCCATTAGGAGGGCTCACTAGCTCAGGCTCAGTCAGCTTTTTTTCACATCCTGAAGTTAAAGCTTGGGGAGTATTCAGCAATAAGAAAGTAGTTCTACTATATAATCAACAACACTGACAGCGGTTTTTAAGGTTGTGGGGCCTCAGGGGCCTCCCTGGTCAACAATTCTTAGAAGGGGTAGTGTACTTCTAGAGTGGGATTTCTACCCAATAATACGGATCCTCCCTTTCCCATCCCTGGAGGGAGGGTGCCTTTAAAAAAACCTTTCATCTCTGCCTTACTGCTCTTTGGGATGCTTTTGCAAATTTGTAAGACACTCAAGGTTTGCCATCATGTAATGAAACCTTTCTTAGAAGGAGTGGGCAGGATCTTAAAGGCCGGCCATCATCCATTCCAATTAAGTGTCTGTTGGTGTGGGGCAGTTAAGGAGATACGAACACAGAAATATTAGCAAGGTCTGATACAGAACAAAAAGATTTCCTTGCTTCTGTCAGTTATTTAGTGAGAAGACCAATGCTGAGTACTCTGGCACGGATGGGAAGTACTCCATCTTACCATCCACAACCCAGACGACGTATATAAGCAGTTCGCCTACTCATCCTGCAGTACCACCTCAGGGCTTACTGTGCAGCTCTACAACCCCTGTGGGCTCAGCAGGGTCCATCTTGGAGCTGTTCAGCCAAGCCAGTGACAAGAGAAAGAGTGGCCACGCTTTTTCCTGCTGTCCCCTCTGTACTGTTAACTTTGTGCCAATTTGACATGAGCTAGACTCATCTGAGAGGACGGAACCTCAACTGAGAAAATGCTTCCTTAAGCTCAGGCTATAGGCAAGCCTGTCGAGAATGTTCTTACTTAGTGATTGATGTGGAAGGGTCTAGCACACTGTGAGTGTTCCCCTCCCCCAGGCTGATGGTCTTGGGTGCTATAAGAAAGCAGGCTAAGCAAACCACAAAGAGAGAGCCAGTAAGCAGCATTCACTATGGTTTCTGTATCAACTTCTGCTTCCAGGTTCCAGCCCTGTTTGAGGTCCTTCCCTGACCTCCCCCCAACAATGGAATGTGACCTGAGAGCTAAAAACTGAAATAAACCCTTTCCTTTTTAGGTTGTTTCTGGTCACGGTGTCTTGTCACAACAATAGAAACCCTAAGAAAGAAATTAATACCAGGAATGGGGCATTTCTATAGCAGACCTAACACAGTATTTTGGGGAGGGTTGTGGTAACATTTGATCTTTGGGCTAAGTTGTTGAGTGCTCACAGCTCAATAGGCTGTTCTTTGGACACTTGGAAGAGAACGCTGAAAGAAATACAGATGATGGAGGTCTGGCTTGTGAAGTTTTAGAGATAAAGATCCCATTGGGGTTCTTTATATGATGTCTTGAGATAAGAATCATGATTCTAGTCAGCTGGAACTGAAGAGCTGGTAGGACCAGAGGCACTAAAGAGAAGCCTTTGCTTTGCTGTGGCTTATCAAAGTCTTCTGCGAAGTGTTTCCTCAGACTCAGCACACAGAAACTATGGTCCAGGTGGTTGAGGCTGCATCCTATGCTGGCAGCCAAATCTGGCAGTGTAAAATCTCCCAGGTAGTTCTGGTTTTGAAGGCATAAAGGGGTCATGGAGAGTAGCTGAGACTTGGTACCATGGAGCTAGGGGGAGCCACCGATGGAGGTGCAGCCTCAGTAGCAGTGAGAACCCCAGGACTGAAGGGATCATGGAAAGAGGCCAAAGCTTGGCATCCTGTGGCAGAGTCAGAGTCCCTGAAGAGAACTCAGGAGAGGCCATGGGTGAAGGTGCAGCCCATTTGCCCTGGAGATCCTAGAATGATTTGGGTTTGTTTGCTTGTTTGTTTGGCTGGTGGTTTTGTTTTGTTTTGCTTTGCTTTGGAGATACCAATACCATAGGACAGTCACCAAAGACAGCAATAGGCTTGGAGTGGAGCCGGCCTGGGCCTAGGAGGATAAACTATGTGTGCTGTGGCAAGCCCTCTAGAGCCTAGATCATGAGTCCCCAAATTCTGACATTGAGCTTCACAGTGTTGAATTTGGGGTTTTGCTTTGACCTGATTGTAATCATGTCCTGGTTCTTCCCTCTTAGAATAAGAAAGTATTTAACTGATCTTGATTTTATAATAGCCCACACTTGAAAACTTTAAACTTTTAAAGAGATTTTGGAGTTTTATAGAGATTTTGGATTTTTAGAGAGATGTGGACTTTTAAAAAGATTGGCTATACTTTAAAGAGACTGAATTTTTCAAGATTTTTGAATTTGTAAAGACTGTGGGACTTTTAAACTTATTTAAGCTTTATACTACAATATTAAAATTAACATCTCATTTTGAGGATAAATGAGAAAGAAAAGGTTCAAGAGGAAAAATGATGTGTTTGTTTGACAAGTTGTCAAGTTGACAAGGGGTCAGTTGTCCTGGCTAGTTTTGTGTCAACTTGACACAAGCTAGAGCCATCTGAGAGAAGGGAATCTCAGTTCAGGAAATACGTCCTTAAGATCAGGCTGTAGATGGGGCTGGAAAGATGATTCAGCCAGAGAGATAATCCAGCAGTGAAGAGCACCGGCTACTCTTCCAGAGGTTCTGAGTTCAGTTCCCAGCGACCGCATGGTAGCTCATAACCATCTATAACGGTATCTAATGACATCTTCTAGCATTCAGGCATGCAGGCATACAGAGCATTCATACATTAAAATAATGATGATGATGATGATGATGATGAGGTCATGGGCACTGGGAACGGACTCTGCCCCCTCACCTGAGGTGGGTGGCCCCGACTGACCAGCTCAACTACCATCCAGGCTCCCAACCGCTCTTTGGGTTGGCCCACCCTAACATCTACCCCATCTAGGACCTGCTGAAGATTGTGAAGGGACTGGTCCCATGGAAAAATACCTGCAGAATCTCTATGACATAGGGCAGCCACAGGGTATGCCAGAGGAGTCCCTGTGAAGATCCAGTGATGATGGTGTACCAGAAATCAGAGGCTCTGAACCAGACCAGTGACTCACTGCAACGAACATTTGCTGGTAAAGCTGGCTGGACAAAGGGGTGCATTATATGCCACACTGAGGAGCAGCAAAGAGGCTGTCGTTTTTTGTTTTGTTTCAGTTTTGTTTGTTTGTTTGCTTGCTTGCCTGGTGTTTTTTTTAAATCTTTTTAAATTTTCTTTTGTGGAGGGGTGCTGCAGAGGTGGGGCAGGATGTGGTGCAACTGGGAGGTGGGCAGAATTGGGGTGTATGATGTGATATTCTCAAAGAATCGATAAAGACCTTTTTTAAAAAAAAAGAAAAGAAAAGAATGGAAGGAAAGAAAGAAAGCAGGCTGAGCAAGCCGTAGGGAGCAAGCCAGTAAGCAGTACCCCTGCATGGCCTCTACAGCAGCTCCTGCCTTCAGGTTCCTGCCCTGTTTGAGTTCCTGCTCTGACTTCCCTCCGCAAGAGTCTGACTTGAGAACTGTAAGCTGAAATATACTCTTCCCTCCCCCCCCCCAGGGTGTTTATGTTCATGGTGTTTGGTCATAGCTGTAGAAATCTCAAACTCCTTCTGCTCAGGCTGGCTCCCTATGTGTGACAGGCTGCCACTGTGGCTGCAGCCTGGATGTGGCCTCCCTCAGTCATACATGGCTGCTGTGACAGCCTGAGATAAGTGAGCAGCCTTCACTTCCAGGATATGTTAATAACACAACAACAGAAACAAAAAAAAAACCAGGAGAGATGTGCACAGCTTGCTCTGAGGGGAAAATTGCCTACCTCTGAGACAAGCTTAATCTTTTTTTACTGGTGTTGTATATATAATTTACACCACCTATAAACTATTCTTAAGGCTTCAAAGCCTTACAGCAGCCCATTAGGACAGCATTTGTCTTTCTGTCAATTTTCCCTCCCCTTGGAAACACTGACCCAATACAAATCTTGCCACATTTGCCTTGAGTGACCCTGAAAGACCCCCGTGTCGGCTCTGTCTTCGTTCCATCTCCTCTAGATTGCTTTAGCACTTTGCTGACATGATTTACATCCTGGAACTGATTTATATGCTGGTCGGTCTAAGTCATTCAGATCCCCCAAAGCCCCTCCCACCTTGTAAAGATGACACCTCACCACGGGACTGAGCAAAGCCATTAAAGCCCCACACCAGTCCTGAAGTCCCTGCTCAGGTGATTCCTTCCTTAGCTCTCCTATGAACACAGTGGTGAAGGTTGGTTTTAAATGTCAACGTGCCACAATTTAGAATCACCTGAACAGGCAGCCTCCACCGAGGAATGGTCTTGATTTCCTTCGCTGATGTGGGCAGACCCATCCAGATGTGAGTGGCTCCTTCTGGTAGCATCCCAGAAGAAGAAGGATCATGACAGAAGAAAGCGGGATTCACCTTCTGTTTGTCTGGCCTCCCTATTGCTGCTGAGTTACTTTAGTCTGCTGAGGCTGCTGCCGATTTCTTCCTGCCTATTAGAACCAGAGTTCCAGGCTCCCAACATGAACTGAGGATCAGTGGTCCTCCAGGAACCCTCCAGGTCTTTGGCGCCAGATCGGGACTTCTGAGGCAGCCGGCTCAAGGATTGTGCAACTAACCAGTTCTTGAGCTCCAGGTGGGAGGCAGCTGTTGTTATGACTTTGATCAGTTGCATAAGCGGATCTGGTACCTTCTTCCGTATGCATTATGAATATATATGCATTTTACTGGCTCTGTCCCTCTAGAGATCCCCAACTAATACTGTAGTCCTACTGGGCCCAGTGAACTGGACATCAAACTCGAGACTTTCTCCTGGCTGCTTCTCTCAGGAATGCTCATCCTTCCTCTCCTGTCTTCCAGTCCCTGAAATTCTCGAGGATCTCAGCCTGTGATAACCGAGTGTCCCCAGAGTCTCAAAGGATGGATTTATTTCCCTCCTATCGCCTTAGATTATGGAGTCTTTCTCTCAAAGAAGGTAGTGACACACTCTGTTTCTCTCCTTCTCAGCACTTGGACTGTCCCCATCACTCTATAACCCAGAGCCTTACAAACTAGCCTAGGAGAGGCTCTTTCATTACTTGCTTAAAAGGTTTATTTTTTTTTTTAATTCAGACAATTTAGATGTTGAGGAAAAAATTTATTACCATAGTTTCTTGTGTTAGGTCATTATTGAGGACCTTCTTTTCTTTTCTTTCTTTCTTCTTTTTTTTTTTTTTGAAGGCAGTTCTCCAACTTTGTTTGAGAGTTAGTAGGTTAGTTCTCATCCACATTGACTGTCTGTAGATATTTGAATGTGGTAACAGGCACCTAAGTTACCAATGTGCAGAGTTTGTTCGGTGAGTCCTCATCCTCATTACGTTTTCTGGACAAACGTACCCAGATGCGGTATGGAACATTCCTTATTCCTTTGGCCCAGATGGCTTTATTGAGCCTGGTATCAATCCGTACATCCGGAGTCCCCATCTCCTTCATGGCAAATTTCCGGATTTCTTTGAGTGCCCTAGGAGCACGCTTCTTGAAGCCCATGCCATGGATGTACTTGTGAATGTTGATGGTGTATTCTCAGGTCACCACCTCGTTAATGGCAGAACGGCCTTTCTTCTCACCACCCTTCTTTGCGGGATCCATTCTGCCGGGCCCAAGCTGGAAAGCAGGACCTTGTTTTCATGTTGATTCATGGGCAGCCCCTCCCCTTCTTCTCTATTAAAGATTGGACATGATGGGCATTATCTTTCACCTTTCCCACCACACTCTAGCTCCTCTCTAGGCTATTCTCAGAGTTACCAAGTACTTCCGCTATAGCAAAGCCTAAATCTCTAGTATGATCTAACTTTTGTTTTCCTCCCCTTTCAGCCCCATTTCTCAGTCATAAGTAATTGCAAGCCAGCACCTCCACCTCACCTACTCTTTAATCTAGTTTATCTGGTGTAATAATAGCAACTTTTCTGTAACTCTGATAAAAGTACAAAATAGAAGATTTCTCATCAGAAACTTGAAACGCCAGGAGACTTTGGAATGCTGTTTTACAAGTTCTTAAAGACAACAACTGCCCACTCAGACAACTATACTGGACAAAATGGTCTCTCATAATTTAAAAAGAAAGAACTCTTTATGAAAAAAAAAGAACAGGCTAAAGAATGCATGACCATTAAGCCAGCTCTACAAAAGATACTCAGAGGACTCCTGCAGACTGAAGAGAAAAATAAACTCACTCATGATGCAAGAGGGAAGAATAAGCCGCACTAGAGCAGCAAATAAGGACCAAAGAATACACATTCACAAGCCTGATACACACCTTTGACTAGTATCTATTGATATCAATGGTTCTTAACTCCCCAACCGAAACCCACAGGTTTACAGATGTGTTGCCTCCTAGGAACTCACCTCATCAGCAGAGCCAAGAGTGCAAGGATGGCAAAGACACTGCCAGCGATGGAAGTGGGGCACAAACAGGTGTCACTTTTCTAACATGCGATGAAACAGACTTCACACCAAAACCAGTCAGACTTCATACTGATTAAGGGAGTAATGCGCCAAGAGGATATAACAACTCTAAACACGTGCACACCAAACACAACACACCCAATTTCATAAAACAAACACTTTTAGACAGAAAGTCTAAACCTAGATTTGCCCCAACATAGTCATATTGTATGACTGTACTCTCAGTCACAGGTCATTCTAACAAGAATAAAAACAAGCAGAGACACATCTGAGTTAAATAGTATCGTAGATCAAAGGGACTTCAGACATCTACAGAACATTTCAATCCAAACACTTCAGAGTACACACACTTCTTAGCAGCCCAAAGAGCTTTCTCTAAAGAAAAAAAAATACAATAGGATGTAAAGAAAGTCTTAACAAATATGGAGAAATTGAAATATCTTCTTGTATTTTATCTGACTATAATGGAATAAATCTGTATCAACATCAAGAGGATCTACAAGACACACACGAGCTTGTGGCGATTAAGCCATGCACTGTGGTCACAGAAACACACTAAGAAAGTGTATTTCTAGATACACGTCAGGGATCTCCAGAGCAACCTGATAAAAAACCTGATAAATCCTGATGAAATGAAGGATTTCTTAGAGCGTCTTACAGTCTGCGGTCCAGTTAGTCCAACAATGACAGTCTACAAATGGAAAGCCCAAGAATCCAACAGTTGTTCTGTCAACAAGGCCGCAAGTCTTAGTTTGTCTTCAGGGCGAGTCCCAACAAAATAATCTCTAATGCCAGTGAAGGAACGGACTTGGCAGCGAGAGTGAGGGCAAGCAGGCAAAGAGCAAGAGTTTCCTCCTTCCCTGTCCTTTACATAGCCTGTCACCAGAAGGTGTGGCTGAGGTTAAGATTCATCTTCCCATGGCGAAGGATCCGGATCAAAGGTGGGTCTTCCCACATCACGTGATTTAATTAAGAAATGTCCCACATAGCTGTACCCAGCCTCTTGGGCTTCAGTTAATTCCAGATGTAGTCAAGTGGACAACCAAAACAGCCTTCACAAAAAGTATTTGCTAAAAATTCCTAGAAAATGAAAACAGCACACCAAAAGCCATGAGATACAACAACATCAATTTTAAGAGGGGCGTTTACAGCTACCAGTGTTTCTATTAAAATGTCAGAGAGCTCTTAAATAACTTAACGATGCACATTAGTGCCTTGGAAAAACAAAAGCAAGCCAAACTCCACATCATAATATGGAAAGAAATTAAGGTCAGGTGGAAAATTAATATAATGGAAATAATAATAATAATAAAAAAATAATAATAATAAACAGATCCATGAAAGAAGGAAACTGGTTCTTTGAAAAGATAAACAAGATCACATTGCATCTCCTCGTCTCTTCCTGGGGTTGGGCTTAGACGGTATGAGGTTACCGCTGTACCGAAAAAATCAAGGCAGGAGATAATAGGACCCACAAACTGTCTCAAGAAGCAATAAAGGCAGACAGAGGGGAGAGTGTGATTTTAACAGGTGTGATGTGAAAGTTTTTAGCAGTAA
The DNA here is from genome assembly GCA_001685075.1 of Bramus lutescens. NCBI lineage: Eukaryota > Metazoa > Chordata > Mammalia > Rodentia > Cricetidae > Bramus > Bramus lutescens. The sequence goes on along the minus strand of LOEQ01000213.1, from coordinate 426,461 downwards.
TGGGTGCGGGGAAGGGGTCTGAAATGTTGGGCAGATTTGAATTTGATCCCATAGGTGGAGGGTGGGGTCCTTTACAAAAAGAACAAGAAACCAGCAGGTGTGGGGGGAAGAAAATAATGATTCTCTTCTGTCCTTGCTGAATCTGAAATGCCTGCATATTAACATAGAGATGATCTAAACAGGTGTTGCTATTCAAATGCTATAGAAAGACCTTGTTTGGGGTACAGAAACACATGAGGGGCTTAGTGTATTCTGAAGAGCAGAATTTGTTCAGGGATTAAATGCGTGGAGAGAAAGGGAAAAGGTGGAGACAGAAAGCTAAGATATTGGGGGGTCCCACAGCTAAGGTAGCCGGCTCTGTGGCATTTGTGCATTTCAGGACCTGGAGATGGTGAGACCTTCCCAGCATTGCCCAGTCGCCATTCGCCCCTT
>LOEQ01000213.1:385882-398907 GCA_001685075.1 Bramus lutescens | reverse complement strand
CTTCTCCTCACAGCTGACCATGTCTTCTCCTCACAGCTGACCATGTCTTCTCCTCACAGCTGACCATGTCTTCTCCTACAGTTGACCATGTCTTCTCACAGCTGACCATGTCTTCTCCTACAGTTGACCATGTCTTTTCCTTACAGTTGCACAAATAGGACACAAATTTACCCTAAGGGAAAAAATCCTAACTTATGTAGTAAATTACACTTAGACCCAGTGAACTTAAGGCACCTCGAGCTTAGTAACTACTGATTTAACATTGAATCTTCCAATCTAAGATTTTAAAAGCCTGTTTGACTGTGTTTAGGGTACTTTCAGCCAGTGTATGTGTAGTGCTAGGGACTGAACTCTTATTTTCACTTTTGCTAAGCAAATGCTCTGGTCACTAGGGCTTCTCAGCAGCTAATGCACATTAGGGCAAAACTCCATGGGGTAGCGATGACAATGTTTTCAGCACAATGGCCAACCCTTCCAGGAAAGGAGCCTTCCTCACCTGTAGCGAGTGGAGGGACACAGCATGTCAGTGTGCAAGTGGCGCTGCCCGATCTGGTGCTCCAGGAAAAGAATGAGCCACCTAGCTCTTGGACTTGAGACTGCAGTGGCCAGAGGCTAGTGTAAGAAAGCACTGTGTTGTGTTCCACTCCCATGCATTCTCTCTGCTAGTGTAAGAAAGCACTGTGTTGTGCTCCACTCCCATGCATTCTGTTTGTGTTAAGAAATGACTCTTCAAGGTCTGTGTTGTGGTTAGCTAAAAGCAGCAGTTCTCTGGGAAGTAAATTCTGTAACTTTAGTTCCCTGAAGAGAAGTGTCCCAATTTGCATAGAAAAATCCTTGAGGGCATAAAATATGTCAGGAACTGTCAATGTCACAGATTATCACGGGTAGCTTCTGGTATATTGTTATACTTCCACTTAATTTTTAAGGGACACTAGAGAATTAGAATGACCCCACCTACACTAAGCTTATATACTGTACTTAATAGTGTAATTTCAAATATGACAGGAATAACCCAGATGTGAAATGCTGAATCATTAATCACAGCTATGATTAATATTTCATAAAATCAAAGCAAGCCTATCCACCCCTTGTGCCATCAGATTTCCATAATGTATGAGTCAAATTTATAAGGTGCCTTAATTTGAAAATACCAGATGCTCAGGTTGAGAAAAGAAATTTTGAAACCGAAAGCCCTTCTTGGAGCCTAAACAGTATGAATCACAGTATCCTTCCCAAATTGGTTTGGGTTATACTAATCATGTGGAAATTCAAATTTTAGGAAGGGTAAATAGATAATAGTTCATTAGAGGGGCAGCATAGGAAAAGTCAATTGCATTTAGTATACAAAATAGTAAGTAAGCAATAGTAATTGCCATTTTAGACAGTTCATAATTTGTTACAGAATCACAGAGAATCAACGTCTTAAGTAATAACCACCTTGAGTGTTTTGGTCACTGGTGTAAACAAAATCACGTGAATTACGCCAATGTAATTCGATGCACCTTAGGTGGCAAGGAGCATGTTTCTATTGCAGACCCCTGCCACCCCTCTGTGAATGGTCTCCCTATCAAGAACGCCATTTGACATAAAATGGCAAGAGTTTTCACTTCAGGTCATGTAAGCCATTCCGGGAAGCTAACTGCCAGTAGCAAGGACACCAGAGTGTTTAGGACTCACATCCCACAGAATTTTACTTCTCGAATTAAAGCCATACATTACAATATCTGCACCACTACAAAATAAGTAGTCTCATCAAATTAACAAAGGCAGCAAGTTGAATCCTATTTTTAAAACATATTTTCCTAACTGTATACTTTGGGTATATAAAGTATACAATAGTTATTATTCTTATATGAAGAAACTATATACTAAAGCTATCTCTAGACTGCTGAATTAATTCCTGCTGCCAAGAAGTCTTAAACTAACACATATATAAATATACCTCAGCAAAGTAAGGACTAAAACAGTAACTCCACAGTCCTTAAACAGTTACTCAAGTAACAGTTATTTTAATTCCACTTTAAAAGACAACAGTATATCCAAGAACTTTAAACATTTACCACGAGGTCACAAAGAACATCTAGAAAAACATAAGCCAAGTGCAAATGCCATGATACTTTGTCTCAGGACCCTGGCTTGCAGCCTATAGTGGCCTCATCAAGCAGGCACTCTTGAGGGGCTGCAGTCCTTAGTGGAAGAACTGAGGTTACTTAGGTCATCAGGAAAAGCCTGCAGAGTCTCTGTAATGCCAGTGACTTCTTTGACAAAGCAGGTGAGTCCTTTTTACGTAAAACTTCCAGAGATCAGAATGATTCATTTTACTTTGGACTTTTTTCTTAACCCAATAGTGTAAATATATAATGAGCTACTTAGTCCTTCATTTCTCACGTTTTCAGTGTGTGTGTGTGTGTGTACACCTATATATTTGTAAATGTCAGTGACCATGCAGTTCCTTCAATCTGAAGAAGCATTTTGAAAATACTCTATTATTTACTATAAAATTAGTTGCAAAATGTAAGTGAACTTTCTACACAATATTAAATTTCCATTCTTGTTTTCAGAGCTGTGTATCTAGCCTCTCCTAAAAGTCTGGGATAAGCTTATGTAAAGTGTCTTGAGTTCTGGGTGTATGAGGTATAGCAGGTCTTAAACCAAAGGTTTATCTCCCTGCTTTGGAGATGTGTGTCTGAATAATGCTGGCAAGGACAGTATACAAATTTCATTATTTTGCATGGCCTGCCCCAGCACGGGTTTCACAGGACATCAAAAGTGCTCTGTGTACAGAGGACTGCAGGCCCTACCTCTTGGACAACAATGTCTAAGGCACACAGATTTCTTTACTCACACTCTCTCCTAAGAGGACAGCAGTGTACAACATGAAACACTTCCAAACTCTACCCACTAAGTCTGAAGAGCATTTCAGGAAAAGTACACTCCAGCCATGTCGTAGTAATTAGGTTTGGTCTGAACAGGTACGGCCTTCATGGACTCATGTGTTTAAATGCTTGGCTGATAGGAATGGTACTATTAGGAGGTGTGTGGAGTAGGTGTGGCCTTGTTGGAGGAAGTATGTCACTATGGGTAGGGGTGGGTCTCTTATGCTCAATCTGCATCCAGTGTGGCAGGCAGTTCATTTCCTATTGCTTGTGGATCAAGATGTAGAACTCCCAGCTCCTTCTCCAGCATGTGTGCCTGTATGGTGCCATGCTTCTCACTATGACAATAATGGACTAAACCTCTTAAACTGTAAGCCAGTCCCAATTAAATTTTTTCCTTCATAAGAGTTACTATAGTCACGGTGTCTCTTCACAGCACTATAAACCCTACCCAAGGCAGGTCTCTATGTAAGTCAGATAACTACCTCCCGTAGTAAGCTGTAAATGACTTTTGCTGCAGTCTGGATAGTGTTGCCCCCCACAACCCAGGACCCATGTATAAAGGCTCCGTGTCTAAGGTAATGCAACTCAAAGGAAGCACTTATAGGAAGCTGGGACCCATAAAACATCCTCTGGTCATGGGAAGCATGACTCTGAAAGGAACCATGGCCCCTGGTCTCTTGTTTTTCACTCCCCTATTGCAAGATGAACATTTGCACATGTCCAAAAGAACAGGGGCCAATTTAACATTGACTGAAATTCCTGAAACTTGCCAAAGAAACATCTTCTTTTTAAGCTATCATAGGTAACTTTCAAAATAGTATAGGTAAAAGAAAACTAACAATTTTCAACTCACTTCTAGGCAGTGAATTCCACAAACACGGTCCATCCACTACCACATCTGCCACCAGGACAGTCATCCTGGGCAGGCTCACACTGCTCTGGGAAAGCGGAGCTAAGGCCACAGGCCACAGCAGCCTCCACTCCTTGCTCTAGCCCCTGGTCATCTCCTTGAGTCATAGATACAGATTTCACTAGGCAGTCCCAGCCTGCATATCTGCTCTATGGTGTTTTCGATTCTGCAGCGCTCGGGACGGAAGTCTAGAGACTCACACTCGCTGGGTAGGTGGTCTGCCACAGAGCCACACCCCAACTTTGTTTTTCAAACATAGAACATGCTTAAACTTCTTCTCTGTCCTCTAGCTTTGCTTAGTGTTTTCAGGAAATTTCTTTGATTCTCTCTCTTTCCTTACTTCTGCTCTTGAAACCGAGGCTGCCGCTGCTCACGCTGCTCTTGCTGGTGAAGTCTACAAGCCCTACTGCTGAAACGGCTTCTGACGGAACGGAAACCCCCAATCTAGAGGGCGGATTCAGGCCATGCTGTCAAGCACCTAGCTAGGCCCTTTCAGCTGTTCAATGCCACTCTACAAAACCCAGGAAGACTCTTACTTCTCGAAACCATTTCTTATTGTTTAAGCTGTGGTGTCAGGATGGTTTTACATCTCTTCATTACGAACAACCTTCTAACTGGGCTTTTACAGAGTTACCCAGGATCCTGAAGACATAGGAGTCACTATGTCCACAGTAAAACTGGGGCCCAGCTGATCTACAAATGAACCCTTGGAGTGTGACACCAAGTGAGAGGACACCACATCCCAGCAAGACCTCCTTCATGTACATTTTCCCATCTGGTCTCACTTCCTGACAGGGGCAAAGAAGCTATGCATTTCTTCTCATTGTCATTCTCCCACAAAGACAGGCTCTTGCTAAATTTCCCTGCAGGCCTTGGATTCACTATGCAGATCAGGCTGGCTTTGAACCTGCAGCAAACCTCTTGTGCCTGCATTGCAACTGCTGAGGTTACAAGTATGTATTGTGCCTAGCTATATACTGACTTAAAAAAATAAAAGGCAGGGTCTTTCTATGTAGCCCTGGCTGGCCTAGAACTCACTATGTTGACTGGGCTGGTTTCAAATTCAGAGATCCACCTGCCTTTGCCTTCTGAGGGTTGAGATTAAAGGTGTGTATCAGCATGCCTAGCTTTTTATTATATGCTGTTCTTAACTGGAGTGTACATCAGGGCTATCTTTCACTAGTTATAAAGTTACCAGTATGTATACTTACTATGCAAACAGTCACCATACTAAAAAGACTCAGCACGATTACAGACAATAAGAAAGGTTAATGGAGCTCAGAAAGGTCTCCTCACACAGCTGCACACAAGCATGAGATCTGTTTCCTTGTCAAAAAGCCTGACCATGGACTGCCCTGCCTTATACAATTATAGCTGGTCACAGATATGGGAAACATTGCTTGGTTGAATGTCTCTTCCCTGTCATCTTGAGAGAAAATTATATCAACCAAAGCAAATGGTAGCAACAAAGCTTATTCCCAAGGCTTTGCGGTCTGCCAGTCTACAAGGGCTGCTCTCCATGCTGCCAGGGGACAGAAGGAAGGCATCCCCATTATAGGATGAGAGGGCAGAACAAAGGAGAGAAAGTCTGCAAACTGGTCTAAGTCTCACCGTTAGACTTTATGTGCAGTGCTCACTACAGCATGAAAGTGCTTCTGCAGGCTGAGCAGCAAACATTTATCTGCGACTTCAGAGTCCGAGCACCTCGGGAGCCAGTGATCTGTATGCTCTACGAGGTGACATGGGTGTGACTGCAGCTGTAATTAATGACATTTGCCCTAAGCGATGCTGAAGTGACTGGCAAACATGGAGGATTCCCCGAGTTCACTGAAATGTACTCTTCTATGTGCAACAAAACCCAGCCCGATCCAGGGGAAGAGCATTTATTAGTCAAATATAATTTGACATTTCAGTCAGAGCATGTTAAAATCCTAACACATCAGTTTCGGGAGCAAGACCTTTTAAAGCACACAAGCAAACTAAAAGTAAAGGCAGGGCTCTTACACAATGTGTAATTTCTTCATTATGATAGAATGCAACAAAATATCTTGCCCTTGGGTTGCTCCATTTCAGCCAAAACAAATGCAAATGGCTTGTCAGATGACAGCTGTTTGATACAGCTCCTCTGTAAGACCTGCCCGCTTTACTTTTTTCCGTGAAACTTGGGATGAAGGCAGAAGGCAGGAAGAGAATTAATGTAGCATACAGTCTAAAGGCAATGCTACAACCGTGATTAAGTAGAAAAGTTAAAAGGCACAGATTTTCCACAGCTTCGCTGCGTGCAACCCATCCGTGTAACAAGTTGACAGGCCTAGCGCATCAGCTCCATCATCCCCTCCGACAGCTAAAACGCAGCACTGCATCCCTTTTCAGGGAAAATTTGCGTCTGCACCATGAAGCGTTGTACATTATTTCTTAGCACTGCAGGGGGCTCAAGTCCATATGGAACCTTCACAAATATTACCACAGATCAAACCAGCGGCGTTTGGAGGCAGATTTGACATACCTATTTAAATGAGCAGCAGGGGTCCTTGGGCAGCCGCAGGCTGTGCGCCGGAGCCTCCTTGGAAGCTGGAGCACAGCCCCATTACTCAGCAAAGACACACTCTGCATTTGTCATTCATTTCATTTCTGCCAGGGCAAGAAGCTCATTTGCCCAAGGTCAACAAAAAGCGAAAAGAAGGTTTTCTTTTTTTCCCTAAGAAATAAATGTAGCTGACAAGTGGGGATTTTGTCCTTTGGGTTTGTGAAGCACAAACAAACAGCAGATATGTCTAAAGGCAGAGGAATGCGTGCAGCCACTCCAGCCTCTGACTGTGGATGGGGAAGCCCCATAAATATTTCTATAGCTTTAAAAATCACATTGTGGATAAAACAGAACTTGACACCATGTTCTAAAAATAAAATGGGTCTGTCTTTCAAAATGGATACTGGCATCCAACTTCTTGTTCTCACAGCAATTTTGGGGACTGCCCTCACATTCACATATTATCAAACAGCTTTCTTTGAAGGCAGCAAAACAAAAACTTCCCAGCATCCTCCAAAGCCAAAGCACAGTAGGACCTCTCTGCCTGGTCTGGATTCTCCCTCACACACTGCATTCACCAATGGAAGGCTGAACTTTAATATGATAACAAGCAAAATGAACAGCTGTCTGGAGGTGAATATATGACCTCACAATCCGACAGCACGCAGTGCCTGGCCCTCCTATTCCACCTTCAAACTGCACACAAGGATCACTGAGAGAACTTGAGTTTGTGAGCAAGAGCATTTTCTGAATAAAGATTCCGATGCAGCAGCAGACAAAACAGGAGGCCTTTCATCAGCAGTCCGGCCTCAACAAGCTCTCCTCTGTCCATAGCTGATAGGTCTGATGCTAAGAGAAGCATCTAGAATACTTTTATAGTTTATAAATGAATATACTTACATGCATTAATGAATAGTATGATTGCTTGCCAGTGTAGAAGAGAAAATTAAATGGACGGCCATCTTCTCCCCAATGGATTACTAAATAAAAACAAAAACATTTACAAAGATTAAGTAAACTATGAGTTTAACCTCAGTATGGGATACATCTGTGATTCAGATTAGCATATCAAAAGTATCTAAAATATCAAAAGTATTCACATTTAAAATTCATGTATTTAGCATGTTGAATATGTAAATGCTTAGGATATTTAGTTTCATATCAATTAGCATAAAACATTGTCTGTATTTAATATAATATTCCGCTGTGAAGATCTATTTCATTTGTTTTAAATAAAATCTCATAAGATAATCCACATCACTTTGTTAGAACAAAAATGTTCAGGTCCCACAGTTTTCAAGTAAATCCTAACAGTCAGTAAGTCAGTGAGCACATTAAGATATTTGAAGGAGGCCCCGCGCAACCCACACATCTGTGACAAGAGCCTGTTTGCCACATCATTCCAACCCCTTCATAATCTACCTCTGAGAGTTCAAAACAGTCGTAAACAGACGGGTGCTCAGGAACACCTTTTCAAATACATAGTTACCCACTTAACCACCGAACAAAATGACACACAAACGCCAACTCTTCTGCCTATATTCTGCTGAGCTACTTCTAAATCGTTTGTAGTGCCCCCCCCATTAAAGACTCCATTCTTAGGTGGGAGTGGTGGTGCCCATGTGCAATCCCGGTACCTTGGAGCACAGAAAGGAGGACCCAGATTGCATAGGAAAACTTTGTCTCAAGGGAAAACAAGGGAAACTTACATTTGTAGGTTTCCCATATAGTATAAACTATGTTTCCCTGCCTGCTACTTCCTACTGCTTTAATTTACAGTGTCCTTTACAAGAGTTTATCCATTGTCTCACACAGTGGGTCTGGTACTTCTCAGCAGTGTGAGAAGCCTGGCTTTTAGTACTAAGCCCACCAAGAAACTTCTTCAGATAGTTTAGCCTGCTTGCCTGGGCCCTCATGACATGTTCTCACTGCAGATATACGGTAAAACAGCTGTGTGCTGTGGGTCTTTGGAGGGCCACAAGGCACTTTAAGAACAGTCTCCCTTTGCTCTTCTGAAGCAACCTCCATCTCCACAAGGATTTGGGCTAAACTTAGTGTTCTGTTTTCTTCTGAAATTCTAATCACTTCCGATTCGGGTATCCAATGCATCTAGAATTTGTGCGTGTGAAGCAGAAAGCCTCTATTTATTTGTCGATTTTTAAACAGTAAACATTTTTCTGTCGAAACACCTTTAAATGCAAGGTGTTTCTCTTCTCTGAGGATAATTAGTACCAGCCTGGGAATACACTTAAAATAGAGAAACAGCATTGGATGAGTGTTGAAAAAGTCTTAGCTGAGTTTAGACTGAAAGGAGAAGCCGTGTGTTTTGCAGCCCTGGCTATCCAGGAACTCACTCTGTAGACCAGACTGCCTCAAACACCTGCCTCTGCCTCTTGAGTAATAGGATTAAGGTGTGTGTCATCATCGTAGGACTAGAAAAGCAATGTTCTTACTAGCCACTGATTCCAGATGATGCAAATACTTTCCAATGACATTTCCAGAAGCTCCATGGCTTCCACATTACCTAGGACTCGAATTATCACTGCACCGTTCAAGCAGTCAGTCACAAAGTAACTGAAAACAATAAGCATCCAAATAAGCATCCTGGTTATGTTACCACTGTTAAGTCTGGGTAGAACCTTGAATCATAGCTCTGTGTGCATTTGTGCTTATAAATCTAGACTTCATAAAGTATATGTACACACACATATATTCTTTCATAAACATACCTGATTAATTAAATCTATAGTGTCATTAATTTTAAGATGAGCCATTTTGTACATTGATACACTGCAAAGCTTGCCATTCCATAGCATGCATCAGAACATAATTAATAATCAATTTTAAGGTGCACTCTGTTCTTAAAGGTACAAAACTTGAAAAGCTTCAAATTCATAAACCCTGGCCTTGACTACGCCATTTGCTGTTCTGTGTGCTTGTCTTTCTGTTCCGTAACACCATCACCAGTTCGTCCATCAGAGCCCTCTGCTCCCATGGTGAGTGAGCCACCCTCATTACTTCTTAATATCTTTAAACTTAACAAAAACTTCCCTAGATACCTACTAAGCATGGACACTTAGCAATTAGAACTAGGTCCAACGGGATAGACCTGCAATTCAAAAACCAGTCCAGGCAGCCAGCTCTGCTATACTGACACAATGCTTTTCTAAGCACAAGGAGGGCTTGGCTCACTCTCCAGTATGGGGAGGGAAAAGGTAAGGAGAAACTTTGGGCTATTTTTCTTTCTTCGCTTTTGCCAGCCAAGTTTTCACTTAAGGTCTTTAGCTTAATTTTCTATGAAAATCTTGTCCATGTTCATGTAATTCTAAGCAGGGTTTGTTGCTGTTGATACATACAGGCCCTTCCCCGCTTAGTGCCTAGTCACAGATTTCAATGCACAAGTAACATACTACTCTAAAGATTAAGAGAAAGGATTCCGTGGCCAGAGGCAAGGTGAAAGTTAACAGTTCTAAACTCTTGCGCATTCACACTGGACACTAGCAGGTAGAACAGCATTTGCCTTGTTATTTGTCACTGTACTTTGTATTTGTGTTTACAAAAATCACATACAATTTTACTCATTGGGGGGGGCATCATGGTGTAGCACAGAGGTCAGAGAACAAATTGTGGGCACCCACGCTCTGCTTCCTCTATGTGGGTCCTACAACTGAACCAGTATGCCAGACTTGGTGGCAAGAGCCTTTAGGTGTGGAGCCATCCTGTTGGCTCCACTCGCTTTGGTACTAAGCAGGGTCTCACTGTGCAATGAGGCCTGCAGCTCACCATATAATGCAGGCTGGCCCTGACCTTGACACCCTCCTGCACCCAACATCACACAGTTTAGTGGCTTTATTATACACATACATAGCATTCTAATTGTAATTACACTATAGAGTACAGCATTTTTTAGTTTTTTTTTTCCAGCCCAACATTATGAGGTTGCACAATATTTTTTACCATTGTTTTATGATAATTTGTTCAGGAGCTTTATAATAAATAGTAAAATTGTTCCTAATAATTGTTTCATAACAATTATACTTCCTAACCCCTAAGCAGAAAAAAATAATAGCCTCTTGTTATTGTTTTTATAGGGCATTTATTTCTGATCTTGGATATTTTAATGTTTACTGGCTACATTTTTTTTCATGTATAAGCTGCATGATATTCTTTGTTTATTTTTCCACTGGGCTTTTGTTTTCTTTTCTTTTCTTTTTTTGGTTAATTTCTAAGAGAAATTTTAGAAACAAAGCCCTTCTACTTCAGATTTTCTGGTTTCTTTTTCTCAAACAAAAAGCTTTTATTTTGAAAACAATTTATAATTTTTTGTCTTTTCTGTTTCTTTTTGTGACTGTCATTTTGATAGCTGGGGTTAGTGGTTAAGGACATGTGCTCATCTTACGTAAGACAAGGATTTGGTTCCTAGCACCCACATGACAGCTCTTAACTGTCTATAACTCTAGTTTCAGGGGATCTGATGCCCTCTTCTGGCCTCCATGGGTATTGCATGAATGTGGTACACAAATACAGGCAACCTCATATTCACAAAATATTGGTAGTGAACTGCCTTTTATTTCTTTTCTCTTTTCTTTTTAAGGGGTAGAGGGTCGTAGCTGATATAATGCCACTTTCTGTAGTCTAGGATGACTTTAAACTCCTGACAATCCTTCTGCCTCAACTTTCTGAGTTCTAGGATTATAGAGGTGAGACACCAGGTTCGGCTCTGAAATTTCACATATAATGTTGCTAGTGTCTCAACCCAAATTTCATCATTTGTATACATCTGTTTGCCAGTATTTTTTAAAATGGAATTTAAAAACACACAAATTGAACCATGTCTACATGCATATGTAAACATGTATTAATATAGATAGACTCAGTACATTTTTAAAATGGTTTGTGACTCCCCAAAAAGAAAGGTAGCAATTCATGGGCTATTGTAAGATCAGTATCACACACAATCCAAAGTGATTTTTCCTTGTGTGGTTTTGGCCACTATGATATCCTAGGTGGCAAGATCCTCAAATATTTCCACATGATTTCATATTTCACCCTTTAACTCTTTTGTGGTAAAAGAACTTTTATAAAAGACATGATTTAAAAATTCTAGAATTTAATTTTAATGTTGTAAAAGCAGACACCCAAATAATAACTTTTTAGTAATGCTCAAATATAGTTTTTCATTTGCATTTTATCAGTTTCTTTTAGCAGGAAACCATCATCTATGAATAGTACTGAATTCCCTGGTGTCCTTGTGGCTTGTTTGGCAACGCTGAGGACTGGGTCCAGGGCTTTGCACATGCTAGATGCGTGCTATCACTGATCGACATTCACAGCTTTGTCTCCCATGGTCTTGAATTTGCCAGGAGGTCCTACGTGCGGTAATTTCCCTAATTATATGGTTTTGACCTATACTCCTTATATGATTTCTGTGTATGTGGTGATGGGGATGGAACCTCAAACATGCTAGGCAAGCACTCTACTACTGAGCTGCATACACACCGGGCCCTATGTGTTTCTTTTAAAATTATAATAGTTAAGGCTTCCAAATAACTGCTGATAATTGATGCATGCTATTTTTGAATGCAATGGGATTTAATGACACATTTAAAGATTCGACGTTTCTGTTTGCTCATGAAAAGTCCTACTCAAACAAGAAGGCTTCTTTACATTTTTAGTTCAAACCTTTTTACCAAAAATAAAAGGTCCATTTTGTTAATTGTTTTCTCTATGTAAATGTTTCCTCCTTAAATAAGAAAATTTACATTAATACACTAATTAATGTTAAGCCATACTTAAAATTCTGAGAAAAACGCTTTCTGGTACTCTCTTAAAATGCTATATTTGTGTACTCAAGAGGCAGAGGCAAGCAAATCTCTCTAAGTTTGAGGATAGCCTGGTCTACATAGCAAGCTACAGATTACCTAGGGCTGTACAGTGAGACTGTTCTCCCGGGGTGGGCTCTACTTACTTTTTATGTAACTCAAATTTAATAATTATGAGTTTGCAAGTGAATCTAGAAGCCTTTGTTCTCTTTTTGATCTACAACTATATATATGTATATATGTATACACACACACACACACACACACACACACACACAAGTTATTTGTTACTTCAAGGCATAATAGAACTCAAGTGACCGGCCACTGCTGTGCCAGTACTTTTTCAGTAAGCCTGATGCCCAGTGGCCTGCCTGTCTACCCAGAATTTTCCTGATTGAGGTAACTGGGACAATTAAATTACTCTTTAAGCTTTGTGTCTGACAGTTTGGTGGTCACACATTTGTACCATAAGTCATCACTACCTGGGCCAAACTGCATGCCCAGACACTTCCTGTCTGGGTATCCTTGGAAATTAAATATGAGAAAAATAATTGTGCTTTTAAAAGTTGTTGTGAAAGTTTTAAAATAAAACATGCATACTTAAGAATTATGTCTGCCCAATCTGAAGTTCAACAAATGCTACTGTTATTATTTGGAAGAGTTTCCAAATTAGCATCAAGTTATTGTTTTATATGGGCTGGAGAGATGGCTCAGCGTTTAAGAGCACTGCCTGCTCTTCCAAAAGTCTTGAGTTCAATTCCCAGCAACCACATGGTAGCTCACAACCATCTGTAATGAGTTCTTGTTCCCTCTTGAGGAAGAGACCTGGTCAGTTGTTCTCATCAACTTAGACCATGAAACCCAATATGGACAAGTTCAACAGAACC
>LOEQ01000213.1:375695-385868 GCA_001685075.1 Bramus lutescens | reverse complement strand
AACAGAACCGCCATATATGGGCTGCCCATGCATGCTTCAGCACTGCCAGGGCATAAATTTTATTAATTCAGTCATCTGTTGTCTTATATTCAGACCATAACAACATAGCTATCTGTGCCCTCAAAGTAGCCTCTAGATGCCTCCGAACGCCTCCATTTGAAAGTGTTAATATTGGGCTGCAAACACAGCTTCATGGTAAAACGCACTTGATGCCTGGCATACAGTAGGCAACCCAAGGTTCAATTTAACCCCCACAAAGTAATAATAATAAAAAGCAGGTATGTATAATATTATTCTCTGACTGACTTCACCAGCCTTTTCAAAGGTGATTCTGTGTTGCAGTCACTCTTGTATATCTGCCATTATGTTTATCAATTTCATTTTTCTTTTACTTTGTCTTTCTCAATTACTAATGACATGTGTTTGTGTCTGTATGGCATGAATATATTCCACAGGACTTGATGGGAGCTGTCAAATACTTCCAAATAGTGTGTAATTTCACTGTTAGATTTGTTAATCCAATAGTGATACAGTTCTATTGATTTTAAATCAGGAAATTTAACTGATATAACTTCTACTCTTGGGACTTTATTTTTTTCTATTGATTCATTTCACCATGCATAATTAATTCTACTACTATTCGGTAGTCATCAGCATAGAAAACAGTCTTTTCTACTACTAAAGCATGATACATTATTTGAATTCTTTAGCCTTAGTTAACAGTCCCGCTTTCTAATCTGTCAGTGTCTGGTGTGGAAAGGCTCAAGATCATCAGACCCACTGGACAACAGGTCTATCAATACAAATTGACTTTCTCACATCACTGAACAATTCCCCGGTGTCCTCCAATTCTGGGCTATCAGCGCTCTTTCTTGGTTCTGTCATCAACTTGGTGTGTATTCTCATTTTCCTTAATGTTTTTAGCACTTCATAGGACAGGTGTTTTATGATAACTCAACCTAAAAGCTTCCATCTTTCAATAAACCAAGTAGTAGGTATAGTACAAGTGCCATAATCTCTACAAATCTAAACTTCACTGTTACTTTTCTCAATACTAAAAACTGATTTATCCTATAAAAACTACAATAAGATTGAGAGCAGAAAGCAGAACTTCTGCTATTCTAAAGGAGCACTGTTAAATACACTTGGCTGCAAGGTCAGATGATTCTAGCAAGAGTGGCACATTTTCAAAATCATTCATGGGCATTTTGTGGGGATAGCCTGAAGCTTTGGTATCACCCTGCAGCTGCTAATGAGTACATAATACTGAGAAAGTACTCGAAGGAACCAAGAAGCCTCAGGGGGCAGAAAGAGACATAACTCATAGAGATATGCTAAGAGAATTAAGAGATGAAGAATTGGTGGGTCGCCTTAGGAGCTGGAGCAAAGAGAAGCCAGTGAAAAGGGGAAGATTACATTGCTGCTATGCCAGGCATTTATCAGAAAAGCAACTAGGTACAAGTTACTCTGCCCATATAGACAACTGGTCTATAAATAACACTGTATCTTCAAACTTGGTGTGCACTCGTATACAGTCTTCACTTTTTCCCAAAAATGATTCTTAAGTGAATGTTTTGTATGTTATAATCAATCATTTCTAAGAAGCGAGAATAGGAAACATAGGCCATATTTAGAAAGAGATTTAAAATATTTATAACAAATCCAAAATAAAAGTTATTCAAAGAGTGAAGAGAGGACCTGAGAATGAGTAAAGCGTTTGCCATCAAGTCTGATGACTTGAGTTTGAGCCCTGGGACCCACATGGTGCAAGCAGAGAACCAACTACTCTAAGATGTCTTCTGACTTCTATGTGTGCATGCCTACTATCACGCATGAGTGCGCGCACACACACACACACACACGTTTAAAAGTATTTAAAAAGAATGAAGTGAAGCCCTAGGACAGATGAGGCGTAAGCCGAGTGGATCCTGGTGGCACAGGCCTGTGATCCCATCTGCACAGGAGGCTAAGGCAAAGAGCTAGAAGACCAAAAAGGACTAACATTCCATATTCAGTACAGTTATGTCTCTAAAGGAAGAGAAACAGAAAGACTTCATGTAAAAAAGAGATGAATGAGTCACCAGCAGATATACAACCCACAAACTCTTCCTCATAGATGTCTAGTGGAATGCAGTATGCAAGTAATCAGTGTGGCATTAACACAGACACAAGGCTTAACTTGATCTAACTTTCGTATCCTACACAAAATCTGCAAATTCTACCATTCATTATTACACAGAGTACTTCTGACCTACTCCACATCTACTGTGACAAAACTCGTGATGTGTAACCCAAATCTACAGTAAACTAAAAAACAAAATGAACCATCTCAGTCTTGAGCGACCTTACCTCCTTGTTTTGGAAAAATGTGTTCAGGATGCTGTAAAATAAATGTAAAATATTATTAGACAACCTCTATAACACATAAAAGACATTATTAAACAAGTATTTAGGATTACCTTCATTATTGGCCTGGCTCGCTTCTCAAACAAACCACTTGGAAAAAGGTAAGTAATAGCTCTCTGAAAATAAACACAAAGGTTAATTAACAACTGTTATAAAAATTACAAGATGCTTACTTTATACCAGACATTGAACTAGAGTTTCATATGTAGTATCTCAGTTCAAGTGGCAAAGCGTAGTTACTAACCATACATCGCCAAAAGAAAAACAACAACAAAATCTGTGATTATGAACCTGGCTTCTGGCAACTCTCAAGTGTCGGCATCAAACTAGAGGTGCTCCTTCACAAACTCTGGCACTGTGCTCAGGTAATCATTATTCAAGCCCAGGCCAGGGCAGAAGACTGCAACAAGCAGGCTCGTGTTTCACTCACTGTGACACACTGGAAAGAAACAGTTTATAGGACAGATTTATCTTGGTTCATCATTTCAGCAAACTGTGCTGAATCCATTGCTTTGGTTTTGAGCCAACGCAGAATATTTGTTGGGAAAGTATGGCACAGACTTTTCCCTCATGGTGGCCAGGAAAGAAATCAAGGGCTGGGCACAAGCTTGCACTCCTCCTGCATGCCCCACAGGACCTACTTCTAGCAGTCCCAGTCTCTGCGAGTCCCACCATCTCCTTAAACAGCACTCAGATGGGAGAGGGCTCTTGGCACACGGATCTGGGGGCAGTTCTCACACAGACCAGAGCATCCACCATGGCTCCCTGGGTGTTTTTAGATGACCTTTGAGTTTACCCTACAGTCCTGAGGACTGAGCATGGCCCTCACGCACAATGAACACGCACTGCACTCTACACTATCTACCCTGGTCCTGCTGAGTTTTTGAAGTATACTTTTCAAACGAGGCCTCCCGTGTGTTTCTCACAAGGAACATGTCTGACCTTGCTTAGCCAAGCACCACTAGGTGCTCTCCCCTCACACAGGTCTCTGAGCACTCCTGGCTCATTCCCATTTACACCAGTGCTTGGACAAATTTCACCCCCCACCCCAGGGCAATCTGAACATCAAAAAGAGAGGCAATGCCCTACAGCACACTTGATAAGTGGGTGTACAAATATGAATTCTAGAAAGCATGTACATACACACACTGGAGTGAGGGGCAGGAAAAAAGAAACCTGCTTAATAGAACAGTACCAAGGATAAAAGCAGAAGAGACGGTGCAGAGAGGAAGAAAGCCCATCACTTTACAATTTCCCAGTCAGCCAGCCATAGCTCAGGAAAGGATCACAAAGGCCCTGGCTGACATGCCATCGGGGACCAGAAAACTTACACACAAACATTACCCTCCTGTGTTAGTCACTTTCCCACAGCTGCAACAAACACTGCGACAAAGGCAACTTATTTTGGCTCACAGTTTCAGAGACTTAAGAGTTGGTCACCATCCTTGTGTGGAACCATGGCAGCGAACCATGGCAGCAGCAGAGTTCCTCTCTTAAACCACAA
Organism: Bramus lutescens; assembly: GCA_001685075.1. Lineage (NCBI taxonomy): Eukaryota > Metazoa > Chordata > Mammalia > Rodentia > Cricetidae > Bramus > Bramus lutescens. The sequence goes on along the minus strand of LOEQ01000213.1, from coordinate 381,958 downwards.
GCAGGAAACAGAGATCAAACTAGCAATGGCGTGAATCTTTTAACACTTGAAGCCCACTTCCAGTGATATACTTCCTCTAACAAGGCCAAACCTAAGCCTCCCAAAGAGTGCCACCAACTGGGCACCAAGTAGTCAAATGCCAGAGACTGTGAGGAATATCTCATTCAAACCATCACGCCTCCAGATTGCTTGTTAGGGACAAAGAAAAGGGTGTTTTCACAGGAACGGGACTACTAAAAGCAAAGGACAGTCATACCAACAGTGGGGAAACTAGGTACCCCATGGTGAAGCTGTAAGGGTGTCAGCTGAGGGCTGTCTTCACCACAGCTCCAGAGTGCACAACAATGGAGCAGCTGAGCAGGTCTACAACCTGAGACACTAAACAACTAGGGTGACCTGGAAAACTCAAATATAGACCAATTACATAGATGACACTATAGAATTGTTCTGTTAGAAGTGACAGTTGTACTGTGGGAGATAATGGCATGAAGGGTATATACTTAGGTGTTGTACTGATATGTTTAGGAGTTAAGCTTGCAAAACCTGATTTTCAATGGGCCAGTCAAAATTATTCTGTACAGAGGCAAGGGAAATGTGGAAAACACTGTCAGATTTATCTAGGTGAAGAGCATGTATTCAATAAGCATTCAAATTTCATGGAAATTTGAAACATTTCTAAGTTAAAAGGTAGGAAAAAATGTCCAAAACTTTTAAATAATACAGACTTTCCCATACCCAACCTATTTGAAGAAGGCCATCTCTAGCCTATAGCCTCTGTGAGGCCTTGTCCACAAAGCAACTCCAAGGTGGTCAACATCAGGGCAAGGCCCAGGTTAGAGGGGCACAGGCAGAGAAGACTATGTAAGCCTGTGAGCTCCCAAGCCGTTCATCCTCCAGTGAGCAGCAGGCTATTGCTGGCATCACTTTCAAGCACGAGTCGAACTCCTGTGATTACTGATAATCCTAAAGGGAAACAGGAACGTAAGAATCCACACTTTTATATTTCTCAAGCATGGTAAACCTTGGAAAAATCATGAGACAGTTAACTGGTAGAGGGTGGTTAGAAAGGGAAAAAAATCACCGCAACGATTGCTAGGAGGCAGAAACAACCTCCTCAAATGCAAAAACACGTGAACAAAGAACCTGCTGGAAATACACTGAAATTCAATAAAAAGGTGGATCTAACTTAGAGAGGGAAGCCCTATGTTAGAATCCAGTTAAAACATAAAAAAGGGAGGGGATGGAGAGAATGACAGAATGAGAGAGAATAGTAAATAAGATAAGTCAGTTGTTTGTACATCAAGTAATAATCCATCCCAAACAGACAGGACAGGTTCTCAGCATGCTGCCTGCATCTGTTTAGCATGCATGGGACAGTACTGACACGACCTAACCTATTACCTCCATTCATCTCCTATGGGCATTCTATGCAGATTTCTTCTCCACAAATTCTGAAGCAAACAAAGGACTCAATGGCTTTACTGAAAAAATAATTCTGTTGCTTTCTGGGTTCACTTAACTCTGTTAGCACAGAGTTGTTAAAATGTAAGTGAATGCATTTTCAAAATAAATCATGAATAAATAAGAACAAGATTTTTCATTAGTGTTGTGAAGAGTGTAGAGTGTGTTGGGGCAGAACACTAGGCACCATAAACAGGAAAAGCCTGACTTCATCCTGGCGCAGAGAAGGGAGCAGGGAACGAGCAGGTGCAGACAGAGGCACAGAGCCTGTGTGCCTCCCCATCACTCCAGCAATCTGGTTTTGGCATTACGTAAAATACGTCAAGAAGGCAGCGCTAAGTAGGCACTCAATAAATGTTATATAGACACAAAATTTTCAGTTTCCAGAAACCATATTATTCCTCCATATTATTTTAAAAATAAGTCATGTATTTACTAACTCTATTTTACAGATGAATCCTCAGTTAAGTAACAATAAACAGTCTAAAAACACCTTGGGTCAGAATTTAAACCCGAGGATGAATTCTGGAATTTACTCTTCAGTTCTCTCAGGTTACAGATTTAATTCTTTACTGGCTCTAAAGGCACATAGCAATCGAGCATTAAAATTCACAAGAAAATTCCCAAAGAAATAAAGTTTTATTTAACAAATATTTACCCTATATTGATTCTAAGCACCTGCGAGTTTAGAAAGACAAGTAAGATAGAGCCCTGACTTCATTCTGTCAGGAGACACAGAATCTATAGTGTCAGATACAGGAGCTGATGTGATGTATAAAAGAGGTCAAAACCAGGCAGAGGTGGTACACACCTTTAATCCCAGCACTTGGGAGGCAGGGGCAGGTAAATCTCAGTGTTCAAGGCCAGCCTGGTCTACAGAGAGATCCAGGACAGCCAGGGTGGTTACACAGAGAAACCCTGTCACAAAAACAAAAACCAAACAAACACAACAACAAAAACCAAGTGACCAAACAAAAACCAGATGAGTGGTCGGCTCAGTCAGCTATTACAGTAGCACCTCCCATCAGGTTTTCTTACCTGTCAGCTCCTCCTCTCTGACAAGGACCTGGACTTGTTGACTGTGGGTCACACTACAGTTCTTCCCCCTCTATACACTCACGCATCTCTCCAGAGCTAGATCAAGCGAAGCCCCTGTAAACCCAAGGCTCCCGGTTACTTTCCCTGTTTTATGAAGTGAAATGCTCTCTACATCTTCCCATGCTCTGCCACTTCTGTCAAAGAAACACTGCCTTCCCATCCTGTCACTGTCACCAATTTCTACATGACTTACGGCTATCACAAAGGGCTCCTTTAATACAAACTGTTGTCACATTTGTAAGTAAACTAATATGAACGAGCCATCTAAATTATGGTGGCACCTAGGCCAATATACAGTTCTCAATTCCCAAACCCAACCCTGTCCCTAGATGTATCCACCATCCACTTCCTGTAACAGCCCCTCTTTCCAAAGATTTCTGTCCAGCCTCACTATTAATCCAATCCTGCAACTGCTTAAACACCATGATCAAGACAACCTATAGAAGACAGCTTATTTGGCCTATGGCTCCAAAGGAATAAGGGTCTGTCATAGCAGGGAAATGTGGCAGCAAGTGGCAGACATGTTAACTGGGGCAGGAAGAGGAGGGCAAACATTTGGAACTGCAAGTACAGAGCACAGAGTGACTTGAAATGGTGTTGAGTTTTTAAACTCTCGAAGCCTGCCCTCCGGTGACACACTTCTTCCAGCAGGCCACATCTCACAAGCCTCCCAAAACTTCACAACTATCTTTATAAGCAACCTACACTGAAGATAATTATTTAAACCTAGAAATACCTAACCTTCCAGTTGGTACCACTTGTGTCCCCCACCACACCAGGCAGTTACTTCAAATAAAGTAATCATTACAAAGAATAAATAACAAAACTGGTTGAGGACAGAAAAAGCCATGTCAAATAAAATTTTACCTTGGGTAAAGATTATGTTTCTCTGAAGCATCTATATTGGCATAATAGATAATGTAAAATTTCAGTATTATGATGGGTGAAGGGTGAAGTCTGGCCAGCCAGAAGCCCACAGGAAGAAAGCAAAGAGGAAAATGAGCTGGTGACAGGGGTCTGTCTGTTCCCCACCACTGACCTCTGGTTCCCCAGTGCTTGTGGGAGTTAGCAGTCAGGGCAGAGTAAATGGCCCACTCCCCAAAGCTTCTGTTTTTCTGTTTGTTTGTTGTTTTGTTTCGGTTCTTTTGAGATAAGAGTTTCTCTGTAGCTTTGGAGCCTGTCCTGGAAGTCACTTTGTAGAGCAGGCTGGTCTTGAACTCACAGAGATCTGTCTCCATCTTGCTTCCCGAGTGCTGGGATTAAAGGCATGTGCCACCACCATCAAGTATGTTTAAAATGAGGTGTTTCATTTCCAAATTATGATTTGGGTCTACTTGGACCAAGTTTGTTAAGTACAACAGAATTAACCAAAATTTCATAATTCTCTTCCTAAGCAATCTACACTGAAGATAATTAAACTAAGAAATAAATAACAAACCTTCCACAAAAAGAACCCTGGGGGTGTCAGCTGGGAACTCTGCTAATGATTCTTCAAGAAGCTTCAAATGATGCAGCTAGCCAAATGCCTGTTTCTGATTTACCAAGTGTGTGTGTGTGTGTGTGTGTGTGTGCGCGCGCACATGTGCATATGTTTTCTCTTGTAAGTGTATTTTAAGAGATTGTTTCTCATGTAAGAACCAGACTCTGGTCATAGTCTGTATTAAATATTCAGCCAACTCCAATACATATGTACGTATACCTGAAACAATAAAAAAACTTCTTTTCTAGTCCATGATTAAGGCTGTCAATTTTAAATTCACCCAAAGAAAATGTTAGAAAAAAAAGCTTTCTTGTGATGGTGCTAGCTTAACAGTTCTTACACGAAGTCCCAAAATTCATATAAATTTAACCTGGTAAAGTTCTTCAATGTTTTAAACTAATATCACGTTAAGAAATTGTTACACATAAAGTTTACATTCAATAACTACTGCCTTTCCCTTCCCAACACACACACACACAAGAAAAAGTAGAGCACACATTCTTTTAAGTACACCCTTTAAATACTCACTACACACACTACAGTATGACATGAACGCCTAATCTGACTCCCAAACAAAAGGGCTAATAAAAGAGGCAAATAATATAAAAGTGCAAAAATTTAAGTCATGTGATACAGTTAACATCATCAGTAAATATCAGTATCTCTTTTTAAAAATGTAATTCTTGCTTTAACTATAATATTGGCAATTGAACAGTTTTCTAAAATGAAGGCAGTCTGACTATATTCTTGGGCTTCAGTCTAAAGTATAAATGGACTGAAGGCTCAGCTCAGGAGAAGCACCAGGTCAGCAATGCAATCTCTATTAATTAGGTATCCCAGCTGGGCAGGGGGTTTGCAGCTGTTAACTTGATCAATGACTTACCTAAATGTCATCTCTACTGATTCGCTTATAAATTACCAGCAAGTGAGACTAATGTACAGGTGCTAATTTATTTAAACTGTTCTCCACAGTTCTATATAGCTTTACAAACTGCATCTGGCACCTAATGTTAGCTGTCAGTTGTACTTAGACATGCTTGTCCTAACGACTCTGTTCATTAGAAGTGAGCACAAATTATGAAATATTGTGAAAAATGATACATCAAATGGAATGGGCACAGCAAATCAATTAGAGAAACTTCATACAGCATATTCACACTGAGGAGAATAAAACATTCTGGTTTTAGAATGAGGTCTATAATACCAATTAAAAAGTAATTGGTAGACTTCAGCAGTGCTATATATCAGTTTTCTGGCTTTCTTCCTGAAACTCTACAGTAGTGTAAAACTTAACTTTTAATTCCCAAATAAAGGCATTAGTAAATATGAGCACACATCTGTATTCACTGTAGTTAATATTAAGTCAAAGAATGTCCCCAACCCAAAATTTATCACTACTGTGTGTTTAGTCAGAGGGAAATACAATATCAGGGCATATCTGTAATGCAATAATTTTCGATGCAGAAGAAAGATTACAAGACTCACGGAGACCTTGCAGACAGGCAGTAGTCAGTGTTACTCATGTCGGCTCTGCGTCCAGAAGACCTGCAGGTCCTGGCTCCCACCATTCACCAGGCTATCCATTGCCCTGGGCTCAAGAAGGAAACTGAGCCTGCACTGTCACGTGCCATCCCACACTCAGGTGTTACAGTTAGCTTCCTACTGCTTTCACAGCCCTCAGAGTCTAACCCACTCACTCGGCTCACTGTTCCACTTGACAGATTCCCGCTGACAGTCATGAACTGCTGTAGACAGAAATAATTTTGCACACCCATCAGCACGTGGCAGTAGCATGTGGTCTACATGGTGAGTTCTAGGACAGCCAGGACAATACCACACACACACACACACCAATGTCTGCCAGCTTCTGAGCAGGAGCTCCTAATGACCTGGAACTCCTAATCCCTTTGATTCCCTCTCCAAAGACTGGGACTGCAGGCTTGTACCAGCACACTTACAAACAGCAAGTGATTACTGAGAAATTCCTTACTGTAGCCTTAAATACAGCACATCTGCCAAATGACAGATATAATTTTAAAGTTAAAATCAATGTCAAGAACTATTTGTATTTAAACTATTAGTATCTTTGTTAACACATTTAGTACCCTCTAAAATGTCTTATAAGAAACAACTAGTGAGTAAGATTAGCTGAATATAATTTTCACATAATTTTTTAACATTTATTTATTTATTATGTATACAATATTCTGTCTGTGTGTATGTC
>LOEQ01000213.1:318783-344902 GCA_001685075.1 Bramus lutescens | reverse complement strand
GGTTTCTGTGTGATTATTTTGGGGCTGAGCAGCTGGGAACAAACAAGCAGCCTCCTATAACACTTCTGGAGAGGTTTCTAGTGAGGGGTGGGGCCAGCCGTCTCAGGGCCAGTAAAGGGTAGGACTGGTTCAACACAGCATTGTTCTAATGACCCCTGTGCTATCATGGGCCATGGGCATAATCATAGACCCCAACTATAGCAGGACCATAGACCAGACATGGCCCTTGGCAATATCTATCTTGGGTTGGACTCCACCACAGTCTCAGTGGCAGCATAGGTCACCCAAATCAGCACAGCCCCAGCAGCATAATGGTCCTATGTAGCTGACCAGATACCAGACAACCACAGAGCCCTCAGTGGCAACTGGAGCCACAGACACCACCCACGACCCGGCCCTGGCAGGGCCACAAACCTAGACATGGCCCTAGGCAGCGGCTAGTGCTTGGACATTTCTATGATTCCAAGTGGCAGCACCAGCTTGGCCCCAGGCGTAGCTCAGTTCTCAGACACCAACATGGTCTGAGGTGGCCAACCAGACCCTGGTCATCTGCATGGCCCTCAATAACAACCGCCCGGGACATCAACTTAGACCCTAGATGCTGTAGAGCCATGGACCCAGACACAGCTCAGGGCTTTCCTTAACAGCACCTTTTCCTGGGTGTACATAGCCACTTTCTAATTTCCTCATGCTCATTTTGACTCTTAAATGCCCTGTCTTCATCATCTGACTCAAGAACAAACCACAGAGAAAAAGAAGATGAATGAAATTCAAAAGTCACTGACCCTTTCAATTCTCAGATGCTATTTCGGAATGAAGGGAGGACACCCGACACACAACCTCCAGGACTCCAAGGATGGCAGCTTGCTTCTGTGCCTGCACCTCCGAGATCAGAAGCAGCAGTCAGGAGAGCTCTGGGTTTGAAGGACAGGTCCTTATTACCTACCCAGGCTCTTGGAAGATGTACAACCACTGTAAACATAGCTACAGAGTCTTTGCTAATACTTTTGGAAGCTAAAATCAACCAAAGTTTAACTATAATTCTCTGGAAGTTTGAGATCTTCCGCGGATTCTAGAGTTCCAAAATGGCTACGTCTGGAAGATCCTACTCAGTTGATTCAGTTTAATTTCTATCGTGAAGATCTTAAAAGTATGCTCCAGCAGATGGTTGTCCACCACGCGGGCTATCCTTAGATGGGAAGCAAACACTACAGTGAGTTAAACCTGACCTAAGACTTCTCTTAAGAAGTGATGTTTTCTTGGTAGAACGGAGGCCAACAGAATCACAAAAACCATTCCTTTCTAAACTCAGAGGCTGAAGGTCCATCTTTCCATAACTCTAACAAGTACCCCAGAGAATCAATGTTCAAAGAGAAAGGTTGGCTCACGTTTTACAGTCTATGTAACATTTGGACTGTGTTAAGGCCGGTAGGAATGAATATGTGTGGGGGGCAAAACCACTCATCTGATGACCAGGAACAAAAGAAATAACCGGGGTCAGGATCCCATGACCTCCTTTTACTATTATTCCAATGACTTAACGACCTCCCTCTAGGCTTTGTCTCTCACAGATTCCATCTCCCCATGATGCCACCTGGTTATCAAGTCTTTAGCACATGTGCCTTGGGGGACTTTCAAAACCCAAACTATCATACTGAATAAAAGGTTTCGTTTTCTGCAGTTGTCAGTCAGATGACTTTCTTGACAATTAAGTTTACTGAAGAATTTTATAGAGAAGGGAGAGGGACTTAAACAAAATGTCCAGATGTCATCTGTTAAAAAATGTTTTATTGAGACAATAAAAAATAACATCAACAAGCACTAAAATTTTAATTAAAATATGATTTACAATGTTGCTCTGCCCCACTACAAGCATTCTTATTGGTAGAAAATAACATTGCTTATATCCTTAGGACACTCGAATACCCCATTTGACTTTTTCAGTCTCCCACCCAGAACTACACTCTGCTCTCTTTTCTATGCCCAGGAGCATGGAATTCTCTTCAGTGCTTCCAAATCCACAGTATCAATCCCTCCTTTTCATTGCTGGCTCCATCACTAAATAGATGTATATTATGTTCTCTTGCCTTCTGCTCTGAATATTCCAAGTATTGCATTTCTGTCAATTCATTGATTGAAGAGCTTCCCTCACAGAATGTTGACAGCTGTTTCAGGCATTTACTAAATAACTCGGGTAACAGCTGCAAATGGATTGGCTAAAGAAGATTTGGAACCATGTCATTAACATTCATCAGATTCACCCAGTTCCATTGAAAAACCCCTTCATCACAAAAGTTGACTAGCAGGAAGCCACTCTCAGGAAGCTTGCTAAGAGTCCAAACAGGACTGACTAGTGCTTAGCTCTCCACTAGCTGGCTTGGAGTGGAAAGCATTGATTTGCTTGCTGTCAAGTAAGTTAGAATGCTGTCTATAACTAACTTTGCTCTCCTTTGTCTCCTTTGTCTATGTGAGAAAGATACCGAGAATTAATATGTGTACTGCACACACAAATCCAGGGTTCTGGCTCACTGAGGAGGATGCTGGTTTCATATAATGCACTATAAAGCCCTTGTACTTGAGCAGATGGAATTCCCCAGACATACAGTGGAAGTGACCTCATCACCTCACTCATTAGCTTTCTGAACACACAGGACTGTCTTCATGGGAAAGAAAAACTTAAGTATCTTAGTCACCATGAAGCTCAAAAGTGTACTAAAATTCTACAAGTAAACATCCAAATACTACTGATAGATATTTAGTGTGGTGTAAACATGGGCATTTTTTTCTTTCTTCCTAGATGTTTAATATAATGTTATTTGAATGTATAATTCTTACATAATTGTAAGAATAGACTTTAAAACACATAAAGGAAAAGCTACTTTCAGAGGTAAAAAAAAAAAATCCCTGATCTTTCAACTATCATAGAAGGATCTTCAGTTTGAAAGAAACCTTCTCAGGGGCTGATTCCACAGATCTATAAGTAGATATTACAGTATTTGTTGTGTAAACAGTTCAAGGATTTTAAAATAATTTGTACTGTTTAAGAAGAGAGGATTCTCAAACATGGATTTGTATTAAAAATGATAATATGTGATTATTACTCAAGCTGAAAATCTGAATATCTGTACAGCCAAACTTAATATACACAAGGGATAGAATGGTGCATTTAACTCAGTCTGTCAGGTTTCCAGATAACGGAAGTTGTTCAGACGACTCGGCCACCAAGAATTTATCTATCCTTGTTGTTTTAGTTCGGTTTCTATTACTGTGGAGAGACATCATGACCACAGCAACTCTTATAAGGAAAAATGTTTAATTGGGGCTGGTTTACAGTTTCAGAGGTTTAGTCCATTGTCATCATCATAGCTATAAGCACAGTGTCATATGCACAGACGCACAAACGTAGTACTGGGGAGGTAGCTGAGAGTACTAGACATCTGGATCCACAGGCAGCAGGAAGAGAGAGTGACACTGGGCCTGGCTTGAGCATTTGAAACCTTAAAACCTATCCCCAGTAACATACTTCCTTTAACAAAGACAAGCCTGCTCCAACAGGGCCGCATGTCCCAACAGTGCCACTCCCTATGTCCTATGGGGGACATTTTCTTTCAAATCACCACACTCATCTTTCCACTTAGTTTAAATAGCTCAGGGCTTCTTTTGAGCACTGCTTCTCTGCTCAGATTTTTCCCATTTCCTGGACTGGGTATTGAGTCTTTCTTGCTTTTTTTGAGCTCCTCTAATGCACTGGACCTATCTTCATTCTGTCATCTAGTCTGTGGGCTCTTGACACAGAGCACGTGACATTTTTTCAAATCACATGATGGCATTCTTCTTAATTTTTACCTCATATCACTGACTAATGATTCTTTGCTTCAGAATCCTTACTGGGGTATGATTGACATGCATACACTGTACCTATTTAAAGAATACAACTTGGTGCATTTTTTATTTAAAAAAATTCATTTTTCATCTTAAATACCAAGCCCAGTTCCCCATTTCTCCTCTTCTCCCATCTCTCACCTCTCCCCAATCCCACAACTTATCCACTCCTCAAAGAGGAAAGGTCTTCCTTGGGGAGTCAACAAAGTCTGGTGCAGCAAGTAGAGGCAGGACCAAGCCCCTCCCCCATGTATCAAGGCTGAGCAAGGCATCCCTCCATACAGAACAGGCTCCAAAAATCCAGTTACTGCCCCTGGGATAGGTCTTTGTGCCATTGACAGGGGTCCCACAACAGATCAAATAACATAACTGTCACCCACATTCAGAGGGTCTAGTCCCATGCAGGTACCCCAACTGTCAGTCTATAGTCTGTGAGCTCCCACTAGCTTGGGTCAGCTGTCACTATGGTTTTCCCCATCATGGTCTTGACCCTGCTTGTTCATATGATCCTTCCTCCCTCTCTTCAACTGAAATCCAGTTCAGCCCAGTGCTTGGCTGTGGGTCACTGCATCTGCTTTCATCAGTTACTGAATATAGTAGGTTCTATGATGACAATTAGGGTAGTCACTAACCTGATTAAAGGGGAAGGCCCATTCAAGCACCCTCTCCACTATTGCTAGGAGTCTTAGCTGGGGTCATCCTTGTGGGTCCCTGAGAACTTCTGTAGCACCAGGTTTCTCCCTAATCCCATAATGGCTTCTTCTATCAAGTTATCTCTTTCATTGCTCTCCTCCTCTGTTCCTCTCCCATCTCAGTCTCCTTGATTCCTCAGGTTCCCATCCCCCATCCCTTCCTTTCTACCCTCCTGTCCCAGTTTACCCAGGAGATCTTAAATATTTTCCCTTCCTGGGCTCTCCATGCATGTCCCTCTTCAAGGTTTCCTTTTTTGCCTTATGTTCTCTGGGGTTGTGGACTGTAGCCTGGTTATCCTTTGGTTTATATTTCATATGCACTTGTATGGATATATTCTATGTTTGCCTTTCTGGGTCTGGGTTACCTCACTCAGGATGTTTTTTATTTTCTAGTTCCACCCATTTGCCTGCAAATTTCAAGATGTCATAGTTTTTTACTGCTGAGTAATACTCCATTGTGTAAATGTACCACATTTTCTTTATCCATTCTTCGGTTGATGGACATCTATGTTGTCTCCAGGTTCTTGTTATTATAAATAATGCTGCTATAAATATAGTTGAGCACATGTTCTTGTGGCATGATTGTACACTCTTTGGCTATATGCCTAAGAGTGGTATTGTTGGGTCCTGAGGTAGATTGATTCCCAATTTTCTGGGAAATCATCATACTGATTTCCACAGTGACTGTACAAGTTTGCACTCCCACCAGCAATGGATGAGTGTTCCCCTTACTGCACATCCTCTCCAGCATAAGCTGTCATCAGTGTTTTTGATCTTAGCCATTCTGACAGATGTAAGATGATATCTCAAAGTCATTTTCAGTTGCATTTCCATGATTATAAAGGATGTTGAGCAATATCTTATTATAAAAGAAATAAATATCTTCCAGCCATTTGAGTTTCTTCTGTTGAGAATTCTCTGTTTAGATCTGTACCACATTTTTTAATAAGGTTATTTGGTATTTTGGTGTCTAGTTTCTTAGGAGACATGGAGTTGGTGAAGATATTTTCACATTCTGTAGGCTGCATGTCTTATTGACTGTGTCTTTTTTTTTTTTTACAGAAGCTTCGCAGTTTCAGGAGGTCCCATTTATTGATTGTTGCTCTCAGAGTCTGTGCTGCTGGTGCTATCTTTAGGAAGTGGTCTCCTGTGCCAATTCGTTCAAGGCTACTTCCCCCTTTCTCTTCTGTCAGGTTCAGTGTACCTGGCTCTATGTTGAGGTGTTTGATCCATTTGAACTTGAGTTTCATGCATGAGGCTAGATATGGCTCCATCTGTACTCTTCTACGTGTAGACATCCAGTTACGCCGGCACCATCTGTTGAGGATGCTTTCTTTTTTCCATTGTACAATTTTGACTTCTTTGTCAAAAATCAGATGCTCATAGATGTGTGGATTAGTAGCAGGGTCTTTGATTCAATTCCATTGGTCCACATGTCTGCTTTTATACCAATACAAAGTTATTTTTATTATTGTAGCTCTCATAGTAGAGCTTGAAGTCAGAAATGGTGATGGCTCCAGAAGTTCCCTTATTATACAGGATTGTTTTGGCTATCATGGGATTTTTGTTTCTCTATATGAATCTGAGATCAACCTACACTCATGTTTTCAAGTCATGGCCTTTAGATCTTGTTTTATTTTCTGTTGCACAATTCTTCCTGGGAAGACATGCACGAACACCTGTTGCCTAGATAGAGCACTAACAGACCAAGTTCCATACAAGCCTAGCTTGGCGAGACAACAGGTTTGTTTGGAGTTATTTATAGGAACATGAATGAGGAGTTAACTTACAGGAACTCGGTGAACCTCTAGGGGCTACAAAACTGAAAACCCCGCCCCAGCATGCACGGCGATTCCTAAAACGATAGCCCAGGAGCTCCCTGCTCACCTTGCAGGTGGCTCTACAGAAGTGTCCCTCTTCACCCACAGTTTTCCTGATCACTGCTTCTATAAGATCCTTTTGGTCCTGTAGTTTCCTGAGCTTCAACAGTTTCGTAAGTTCACTTAACTTCCTGGATGTTACTAGCTTTCTTCCTCTCTCCAGGAGAGAGTGTTTATGTTTGTAGGACATGGCAACACAATACTCTCTTTGGAGAGAAAGTTGTGTTTTTCTTTGACAGAGGTCAGGATGCATTGGTTTTCTAGCATCAATGTGTGACAATATGCTAGAAGATTGCTGGCCAGGAACATTCTCCCAAGCTCAGGACCCAGAGTTTCTCCATTAGAGGTCTTTGTTACATAAACAGGATTGATGCTTGAGTGACCATCTGGTCAACTAGAGGAAAAGAGAGAGAGGTGTGAGAAGGGAATGCTGGTTAGATCCTGAAACCTGGGTTATTACTTGGAATATAGAAAAAGAATTAAAATTCATGAGAGAAAGATGCTTCTACATTTATCTATCTATCTATCTATCTATCTATCTATCTATCTATCTATCTATCTTTTGAGATTAAAGCCCAGTATGATCTACAATTCATGTTTTAACCTCTAGAGTCTGGGAATGACAGATTAAAGCCTGATGCAAAAAGGCTTTTAATGAAGAAAATGGCTAATGAATAATTTAAAGTTTTACTATGTAAATATATGGTGAGCCCTATCTATAAACTTTTATAAAAATATACACAGTTGTGGGCTGAACTGTGTTCCTCTCCAATTCACATTGAAAAGACGGTGACCTCCTAAGCCCCAGCACTTCAAATGATGATTGCACAGGGAGACAAGGTCTTTAAGTTGATAATTGTACTAGTTTGCTAAACATCACCTTGAGAAAAATATCATGACCAAACAAAATAGCTTGAGGGAGGAAAGGGTTTATTTCAGCTAACAGTTTATAGTCAGTCAAGAAGAGAAGCCACACAGATACTGAAGGCAGAAACCTGAAGGCAGTAACTGAAATAAAGTCCACAGAGGAATCCTGCTAACTGGCTTGCTTACCATGAATTACTCAGCTGTTTATACAACCAACCTGCCCATGGGTGGCACTGTCCACAGTGGTCTCAGCCCTACCACATCGATTATCAATCAGAAAGAATGCTCCCACAGACTCACCTACAGGCCACACTGAGGGAGGTGTTTTCTCAGCTGAGGGACCTTCTTTCCAGATGATTTCAACTTGTGTCAAGTTGGGTGAGGGGGCACAATAATTAAATTAAAATGGATTAATTAAGTGATCTCCAGTACAATATGTTTGTTGTTCTTTTAAGAAAAGACTAATGCAAACACATGCTTAGTGGGCAACCACATGAAGGCACAGGAAGAAGACAGTTATACCAGAGTGAAGGACCCCAAGAGAAAAAGATCCTACGGACGCCTTGACTTTCAGCTTCCGGGATCAAGGGGAAATACATTTCTGTTGTTCAAAGAAACTAGTCATGTTACTTCCTAATGGCGTGCTTAGCAATCTCACATAACAAAACGTAGTTAGTGAGGGTGACTCAGTTAAGGGCGTGCATAGCTTGTGAGCAGAAACCAGGCTATCGCAGAGTCCCAGAGCAGAGGCAAGCTGTTCAAAGCAACATCCTGTGAAGAATCTGTGAGATGTTTCAGGAGAGATTTGTACATGCCTGGGAAGTTCGGAGCATGTTGTGGAGACTCAGCTGTCCCATAGACCTCCGCCACACTTTGGGGATTCAAAAGGAAAACCTCTTCTCCATAAAAGCAGCTTCCTGCTTGCCTCTGCTTCTGGCTGGTGATTACAGACTGGATTTTTCCTCTTCCCAGAATTTTCCTAGTCTGGCTGTCCTGTGTATACTTCCTGCCTGGCTACTGGCCAATCAGTGCTTTATGAAACCAGTACAAGTGACAAATCTTTACAGAATACAAGAGCATTCTCCCACAGTAACCCTTCCTGATGTAGGAGACTGGAATCTACTTTGGCAAATGCTTGCTTAGATGAGGAGTTAGCAACAGAGGCTTATGAGCCAAACCCCACTCAACTATTGCAAATACCATGTCACTGACACACAGCCGTGGCTGTTCCTATCTATACACATTACCTCTGGCTGCTTTTGTGCTGCAATGCCAGAGATAGAGAGTTGGAAGAGAGTTTCTAAAATCTAAAAAGGTCACTAAACTTTACTAAAATGAATGAATCAATCTCATAACAAAGAACACTCCCCACCCAACCCCCCCCAACACACACACACATTCAGAAGATGAAACTACTCTGCTGTCAGGGGTAAAGGCCAGGAAGATCATGGAGGGTGGTTTGCATTCTAGCAGTGTGAATCGCTATAAACTAAACCCTGGCGATTTACAGGTCCTCACGTGTTCCTCGTCTACTTCCCTGCTGGGATGGTCTTCTGACTGCCTCCACCTACAGCCTCAAGCCTCAGATCTCCCCTCTATTTGCCGTCACCTCATCACTTCACTTATTTCCAGGCTTCTCCCTTTCCACCTGTTCTACTCAGATCTTAAATTACTATCACGAAACCGAAAGGCGTGCTACTTTGTAAAGAGTAGGGATTTGCTTAGGTGGGTGATCCTGGAAGTGCAAGATCCAGAGAGCACAGTGTAAACTTTGTTGTGACCCTCCGGATTGCATCATGCAGGAGTGTGTGGCTCTAGGTGTTGAGTTTCTCTCTACAAGGCCAGCAGAATTCAATGATTGCGTCATGGGGCTGCATCCTGGTGTTTGATCTAATCTAATCACTTTCCAGAGACTCATCTCTGAACACCAGTCAGATTGCATTTCTGCCCTCTCAATACCAATGACATGAGATTTTGAGGATCAGACATTTTTGTGGGTTCTGGAAAGACAAGCCGTAGTCAAACTGTGGGGTTTTATGCTCATCCTTTCAGCTCTTCCCTTTGATTTAAAAATGTTCAACTCCCTTGTGGCTACCAAGAACACTGGTAAGAAGGCCACTATCATTAGTGAGAGATTTGCTTTCATCTATGCATGTTTTAAGAATTTCCAGTCATTATGCATCTTTCAAATGCTTCCTTCCTAATAAAGACTTAATCTGATCAACTACTCATGAAACTTCCTTTAGTAAAACCCGGTTTAATACTCACATCATATGCTCAAGTTCTTTACTTCAGCAATTGTAGTCTTCAAACTGCTGCTGTGTTCCTCTGCTTGCCTTCTTTAAAAAAAAAAGAAGTGTTAAATATAATTTAATGAATTTTCAAGAATGAAATAAATATGAAATATTTCACCAGATAGATGATAAAAATTTAAATCTGATATAGGATGGTCAAATCAAAGAACCTCAGACATCTCACAGACATAAAATTTTTGTAGCAATACTGCTATGCTGGTGGTGCATAAATTCGTTTGGTGGAACTGTTGGGCTTGTTTCATTATCAAATGAGAGTAAATGATCCATATATCCTCCCTGTCAACACTTTCTTCCTGCAGTGCTGTGTGGTGACGGAATCCAGGGCCCACACTAGGCAAGTGCTCTGCCTTTGAGTTCCAAGCCTGGTCCCCGACCAACTAATGAAAGTATGATGTTGGTGATTTTTTTTTAAGTTAGATGCTCTTAATCACATCCAGGAGGTAGCGTTCAGGTTTTAGTTTGTTACAAGTTGATACTTTTATTATGATTAGATAAGATTTTAATCTACACTTTCTAAAACTCATGAGGTGTGTGTATCATAGGCTGATACAGTTGGGCATGCTATTGATACTGATTGCTTGGCATGGGAATCTTTCAATCTGCACTCTTCAGTCTTCCTATAAATAGATGCCTTAAATGGTCCTGTGATAAAGGGCCACACCTGAAAGCCGGCAATTTCCTTTAGATCCTCACTGAGATTTAATAATCCTCCCACTTGTTTCTTAAAAGCGATACAGATAAAAGATTACTCTAAGCCAGGTCACCTCAGTCTAATCTAATGATCTGAACAGCCTACACAGACTCTCTCTTGTCAGGTATCTGGCTCTTCCCTCTGTTTTTTGAGGCTGATGCTGAGTTTCATCTGCCTACTTCACCCCACCACCTCCGTGCTATGACTCCCATCTTCTGGAATGAACACTCTTATGCTATTGTGCCCCATCGTATGTATTCGAGTAAAATGTACACAAAATTCACCCCGGAATGTTTTTCGTTTTAGAGAGGAGTCTTTCCTAGACTAGGGATCCCTAAGATGTGCAAGTCAAGGAGCAGTCAGGGTCATAGCCCAAGCTGGCATGAACTCTGTGGCAGAGACCCTTATATGTGTTGTGGGGTATTCACCAGAGAAGACTGCTTGAACATGGGTTTAAGCCAGTAGTAAGTCTTTATTAGCAGGTTGGTGAGCACACTAGGTGTTTGAGACCCCAGTGTCACCCCAAGCCTTTCTCAGGATGAGCATTTAAGCATAAAAACCATGTTCTGGGTTGGCATACTTCAGTTAACAAGAACAGTTAGCTAGAAGCAGAACTACAGAAGCCGAAAAGCAAAGTTAATACATTTAGAGACTTTTCCAGAACTATGGACTTTGATGGATTGATTAGGCCTTTGTTTTAGTTTTGGCAGGAGGTACTGTCTACATGCTGAGTTTTACAGCCTGAATGGTGCTTCCACCATGGAGTCAGCTGTGATAAGGTCTCAGGGTCTACTAAGTTCTAGGGCCCTGTTACATGGAAGTGTTCTCTTAGACATGCCTTCTCTCTGGAGACACAGATAGATGTTGGTACTGCAGCTGGTTTATAAGCTCTGGCCTCCTTCCTTCTTTCCTATTTTTTTGTACCTGCTGTCTGTATGATGACTTATCTGGTATCACCTCTCAGCTTCTAGAAGCTTCCCAACCACCTGAATCCAAGGAGTGCCAATTATACTTACAGTACTTACATAGGCAGTATAAACACAGGAGGCAACCTTACCTGGAACTGAAAGGACAGAGGAGAGGGTCTGGGCTTCCTAACACCTAGACCCGGGCCTGTGAGGAGGAATATGAGCCAGGTGATGGTTAGCATCTCAGAAGAGATTAAATGAGATGGTTGAAGCCTCATGGGCTTTCCCCCAACCACTGTGACATGCCTATTGTTGCTGTCCTTGCTCAGCTCAGGTTTAGGCAGTCACACTGGTGAGACTTTATGGGTACAGCATCGGACATTCCCAGCGAGACTCAGTCTCAAGGCAGTCACGCAAGATTTCTTGGACTTTTACAGTCTTTCCTCCCTCTCTTCTGCAATGTACCGTGGGCTCTCCCCCACTCACCTGAGGCTTCTGCAGGTGGGACCCAGGAAAAGGAAGACAATGCCCCCCTCTTCACCCTGTTTCTGGTGCTTCAGACCCACAAGGCTTAGCGGAGAAGGAGAACAGTTTTCCCCAAGAGCACATGCTCTCTGCTGCTGGCAGATTTTAACTTTATTCTTTATTTTGCAGGTGGTTCTATGAAGTATCTCATCACTGTGGCTTTTGGTTTGTAGTTCCTTCAACATGTGGGCTACAGATGAAAATTCATGTTTTATTTTTCTTAGCATACCTTTTCCAGAGAAACTTCCCAGTGTTCACAGTTCGACTTGTCACCTTACAACAGACTACTAGGCAGTTTCTGACAAAAGTCAGCTGTTGTCATCAGATAAGGATTAGTGGAGGCAGTGTTCCTTTAATGGGAAGGAAGAAGGAGGGGAAGGAGGCCCTGTTGATGTTATCATAGGGCATGCCTACTTTTTTCCGTGGGGCAGCCATTGTCTGTAATAAGATATTCCAAACCCAGGTCATTGGGCTTGGCAGCAGGGAGTGCCCTGGTCTGGTCCCTGTCTGGCTCTCCTGGAAAAGCTGTCTCATTTGCTATAGGTTGAGGGGGCTGAGGCAGTTCAGGAGCCAGGTCCCTCATCCAGGATTCTCCTTCCTCTAGAGCAGTGGTTCTTAACCTCTCTAGTGCTGTGACCCTTTTAATACAGCTCCTCACGCTGTGGTGACTTACCCCCACAAAATTATTTCATTGTTACTTCATAATTGTAATTTTGCTACTGTTATGAATCATGATGTAAATAACTGATATGCAGGTGATCTGATGTTTGACCCCTGTGAAAGAATTGTTTGATCCCGCCCCCCAACAAGGGGTTGCAACCCACGGGTTGAGAACCACTGCTCTAAAGGCCAGCCTGGGCTTGTTCTTAAGTGACAAGAGGGTTCCTTGCTTATAGCCGCAGGATGGGCTCCAGGAAACACAGCATCACCTCTGCTGCAGGCTTCTGCAAGACAGGTAATTAGCCAGATTTAAAATGAAGGAAGTAGGGAAACTGAGAGTCACAAATAACGTGAAGCTAATTTTAGTAGTTCACACAAGGATGCTTTAACATCCTCAATGCCTCCTCCTGCACAGCACCAAGAGATCTAGCCAAGAAACAGAAAGCAGGATATTGGCAGGAGCCATGCAAGTGTCCAAGCCAAAGCTCTCACATCGTGTCTTTGACCACTCTAGTAAGAATGCCCTGAGAACCAGATATTCCTAGCCTGCATCAGGGCAGTCAGTGAGACTAGGATGATGAGCAGTTAGTATTAACTATGCCTTTCCTTTCATGGCCCATGATATCAAACATATAGCCCTGTTGTAAGTATCTCATTTTAGAACCATTTACTCTGGATTCAAAAGAACTTGTAATTGAAGCCATTTCTTTTAGTGGCAGCCACTGCAGGTTCAAGGTCAGGTCCAGACACTGTCCAGATGCTCTGTGATACTTTGCATGTGTCTAGGGTTCTCATATGTAGCACCATGCGCATTCCCTACTCTGGTTGTTAAAGACACTCTTGCTCCAAATTCATTACACTTCCGATTTGAAGAAGATGTCTTGGTTTTTCAAGACATGCATCCATAACAAGTGACACTTGAAAAGACAAAATCTAAATGGACGGAAATGGCTTTCATCCAGCTTTCATGTGTGCAGGTGAAGGTTCAGCATAAAACAACAAATACGGCTGACGTGGCAGAGCAAAATGCAGCCTAATTCTTTCAGACGGTTTATTTGGAAACGTTTTCATGGTTTCACTACATAAACAAATTAGCTGGGAACAGTGCGTTTTTACCCATTTCCCTCTGCCCACGCATGTGGAAGAGCAAGTATATTTTTACAACTTAAGAAATTAGTTATTTTTCCCAGGCAAATGAATGGGTGGAATTTTTCAGGCATTTTCCAATGCTACACCTGCATCCTGGGCAGCAGCAACAAGAGCCTCTTTGTGCTTCAAGAAGAAGGGAAACATCAACTACCAAATAACCCCTTGGCTTTTGCATAATGATGCTATTAGTATGATATATATTTAAATTATAGAGTTGGACCAGCATTTAGGCGTGTGGCCAATGCAAAACCATTGACATTATTGCTGAAACAACAAGATAATGCAGTGTACGATGGTGATAGACACTTGATCCAGTCAGTGTACATTTTGGCATTTTGTTAAATACTAACTCTGTTGGTATCTCTGGGTCGATCAGAGAGTTGTGCAAGTTGTTTGTGAAAAATATAACAAGGGCATCCTTTGTTGCTTTGGCCGTGACATGGTAACATTTCGTAGTGACTGCTGGGGAGAGCTAGACTAGTGCCAACTGCTGTTTCGTTCACTTGCTGAGATAAAAAATACTGCGACCAGAAGCAAGCTGGGGGAGAAAGGGCTTGTTTCATCTTACATGCCACAACCCATCACTGAGGGAAGGCAGGCAGAAATTCAAGACTGAAACTTGAAGGCAAACTTATTTGTTATCCCATGTGGCATTACCTCCCACCAGGGAACGGTAGGAACCATGGAGGATGCTGTCTGCTTGCCACGTGTCTCATAGGCTCCTGGCTAGCTACTTTTCTTATATCACCCAGGACCACCTGCCAAGGAAATGGTACCACCCTCAGTGGACTGGTCTCTCCTACATCAACGGACACAATAAAGACAATCATTCAGAGGTATATCCACAAATCATCCCAATAAAGATTAACTGGGCCTCTCTCTCTTTTTTTTTTAATGTGATTCTAGGTTGTGTCAAGATGACAGTATTAGCTAAGACACCCACCACCTTACCAGCTGAACTGGTGATGTATGAGGATATTTGCCCATTGCTGGCCACTGCTTTCTTTTGAGTTTCCTCAAGCTCCCTGCTCTGCCTTCACCCCACCTCACTGACCAGGCTGACTGAAGACTTCTGCTTTGTGACTGGTGATGCGGTGTGACTTTCCACTGTCACAGCTGAATAGTGTGTCCCTCAGAGACTCCAGGATCTGTCTTCAACCTCTGCCAGCTCCTCATAATCCTCTCCTTGTGTTGGAAGGTCCGGCCGGTGTCATCCTGGGACACTGTTTTCAGTTGCTAACCTCAGGTGGTTCCATGGTTTCAGATTACAAATCTGATCACCCAGAAGAACTCTGGACTGACAGATGGAGCTGTCTACTTGTCCCCTTCCCCTGTGCTTCTAGGAGACATTTCTAACCGTATCCCGCATGACTGATGATCCCTTCCTGCATCTACTCTACCCTACTCTGTCCTGCCGGTACTGGCAGCTCTGCCTTCCAGTGCACAGACGTAAGCCCTCAGTCATTTTTAACTTCCTCTCTTCAGACCCCTGTTCCCACCCATCAGAGAATCCCATTTAGTCTCCCTGAAAAGGAGTTCCCTTGCCACAACCTGTACTGAAAGGAGCTTGAAGGTGGCACAAAACACAAGACCAAGTTCTCAGCACCCAGATTTCTTTGCCCCAGAGGGACAAAGGGCATGGAATAAGAGACAAAGACAGGAGATAGAGGACAGAGAGAAGGGGAAAGAAACAAAGGATGGGGGAAGGGAGATTTGCCACGGGACAAAGGCCAAGCTGTAAAGAAGGCTCTGGCGGGACTGGAGAGATGGCTCAGTGGTTAAGAACACTGACTGCTCTTCCAGAAGATCGTGGTCCAATTCTCAGCACCCACAGGGCAGTTCACAACTGTCTGTACCTCTAGTTCTAGGGAACCCGACACTCATGGCAAAACACCAATGCACATAAAATAAAAAATAAATAAATCAATAAAACAAGGCTCAGAAACTAAAACCAAGCTGCCTGGAAGAGGTTTAGTCCAACAGTTAAGGCACCTCGAAAGGACACCCTCTAACCTGCTGAGTTGAACGTTTTACTTTGTGAGCTGTCACTAATGCTGAGGTGGGCTTTGGTAATCCAGCTGTCCTTGAGTCATTTCTGCTCCTGTAAGTAACCCATCACCCACATTTCTGTAAATGACCCTGATAAAACTCATAGTTTGTCAAGTTGGCCTTTGGTGGTATCCATACTTTTGCCTGTCGTGGGCTCCAGAGCTGGGGTGAGTAGATTGTGTGTGTTGTGTTTCCTCGGGAACAGTCTTGTCACACAGCAATGGCTCTCTCTAACGTCACCTCCTATTTGGTCCTCTTTGCTAAGCCATCCCAGCACACTCCATTGTTGGTGCCTATGCTGTCTCCGAATATACCTGACGTGTGCACACAATGGGGTTTCGTCTTTGCTCCTCCATCTTCCTAGGTTCCCAGATTTTTCATGTCTGGTAAGATAGTCACGAGGCCCCATTATTCTTTCAAGAATAAGTTCAAACCCCCCATGAAATAGCTTTCTAAATAACTATGTCTGTGCCCATAATCAGTGTTTCTCTTAGCTTCGGTCAGGGGAACTTCTCTTTTGCAGTGATCTGTGGCGACTGCAGTGATTCATAACTGGCCAAAGTACTGAAAATAAGTGACTGCTGAATGCTTGCTATAAGTGGGAAATCTCTATCATTTCCCTCCAAGGCTTGAGGAACATCGCAGCACCAGGGCAGAAAGAAGATAAGAGCTGAGGAATTGTGTGTGCAGGGGGTGGCACTATGGAGCACAGATGTCCAGGCATGACATTGTTGTTACATTCTGTGCACACAGAGGTCTATATAAGACTGGGTAGTGCAACACTCTGTTGTGAAGAGGTAGGAGCTCATGGGCTCCTCTACTTTTTAAAGTATAGGGAGAGAAAGACAGATAGAGACGGAGCGTTTCCTTCAGTAGCGTAGCCACTGGTAAAAGGCTTGTGTTTCTAGAAACAAACCCCCACCAGACCTAATGCAACTTACTGGGTGAGATAAAAAAGTCACAGAAACAGAAGCTAGACCAGAAGATGAGAATAATTAATGAGGATAGGAGGGGGACAAGAGATGAAAATGTGTTATGTATATATATATGAAAATATCATAATAAAGCATATTATATATAGTAAATATATACTAACCCAACATTTAAAACAATGTTCAAATGTCCCCTTTCCATGGTTGCTTTCCTGAACCATCAAGAAAATGGAAGGCTTCTGCCCTTTCTGTTTCTACTTTATTCATTTATTTAATATTAATTAAAATATAGTTACATCTTTTCCCTCTTCTCTTTCTTCCCTTCAACCTCTCACATGCCCCCACCCTCACTCTCAAACCTATGATCTCTTTTTCTGTAGTCATTATTATTACACACACACACACACACACACAAATGTGTAAAACACTACCCCCTACCGATCATAGACTTACTGTTTTTACTTATTGTCTGTCGCCTCATATGAGGTAGGATATGAGACGTGTGAGCTTACAGGGTATTTTTCTCACATCTACATCTCTAGTGCAGAAAGCACATAGTAGGGACCCAGTTAATGTGTGAATGGCTGGATCTGTGGATGAAAGCCTGTATCGCCTGTGCCTGAGCTGATAGCCTTTCATCATGCAAATGAGAGATAAATGTGCAACTGTGCCCTCGAATACCTTGCCGATGATAAAAAATGTCAGAATCTCTGAAATGATTATTGCTGTAAATATAGCCAACATATTATGCTGCTGTTCCATGAGATGTAAAGTGAACATTTTCATCGGAAAGAAAGTTGGTTATTTACATTAAACCCTTGCTCACCTAGATGTTGAAGACTAATTAAGGGGGTCAAGTGGTGTGCCTGGAGGACTTGAAAGGCAGGCTGACTCAATGCCTTGATTATATCAATTTGCCATCCTCTGCTTTTATTCCTTGCTGAATGAAAAATGAGCTGAAACCTCTTTTTTTAATTTTACAATTCCTCGCATTAAGAAAGTTTTGAAATTCAGAAAGAGATGTGTCTTTTTTAAAGCTCCCTTTAAGTAGAAGCTTCTTACGCTGGCGTAGCTTGAGTACAGAATGAAATTTCCATGATGCCACTGGAGTCAGTGGGTAACGTGACTGACGGAAAAGAGAGCGTGGCTGGATTGACTTAGCTGGGGTCTCGCCTTCCACTTCCCCCAAGTCTTAGCTAGGAAAGTCAAGGAACTCCCAACATTCTTCTGTTTTCTGACTATGAATTATAAAAAATGACCTCCTTTTCGTAAGAACATCATCATGTTTTATAAATGAATGCCCATAAAGGTTGAGTTATTTCAGAACCCAAAGAAGGCATTCCCAACTTTGATGCGAAGTTCTAGTGTGTATTTAGCAAGCGAGTGGAAAGGTGGCTGTTGTAACTGAAGGTGAACTCAGCGACTAAAAGCTGTGAAAAAGGAGCACCATCATGTGTTATCTTTGCTCACACAGAGTCCAAGAGCCACCTCTATATTAGTATATGCTAAAATATTTAATGCACCAAAGATATTATATTGTTGGAAGATTACAAAGTTCTCTTTGCTTTAGAAATGGTTCATGTCCTACCCGAAGCAAGGGAGCATAGACCCCATTTTCAGACAGTGCAAAAGAAATGTTTAGTTTAATTCTGATCTGAAGAATAGCAGTGGTATGGTGGTGATGGCCATGGTAGTTGTCTAAATGTGATTGTAATGGTGGTGGCATGATGGTGCTGGTTTTGGTGTTTGTGGTGGTGGTATTAGTAGTAATGGTGCTAACATGGTGATAGTGAGTGATGGTGGTGGTGATGCTGGTCGTATTTGTGGTTATGGTGGTGATATTGGTGGTAGTGGTAATAACAGTGGTGGTGAGTGGGTGGTGGTAGTGATGTTGGTGGTGATGATGGGGCTGATGGTGGCAATGAGACGGATGGTAACCGAAGTGGTGAAGGTAGCAGTGGTGATGGTGACATCGGAGTGTTTGTCCTGCCCCTAAATTTTTCCCTAAGGTGATATGGCTCCATTCTAAAAGGCTGGCTTAAATTGATGAGTAATTATCCTAAGAGCCAAAACTCCAGATCTCAATATTTTGACATATTTTATAAACGGTTAGAAAACTAAATCACCGGGAAAGAAAGCATAATGACAAAAGTATTTTAATTGACTTTTTAAATTGAGTAAATTAGCTGAATTAGCTGGCAGTCCCCACATAATGAAAGTCCATTTTGTATTGGGCATTGCTGGGATAGGTTTTGCACCCCTGTATTTCCACGCCTCGTCTCTCTTTCTTTCTTTCACTCCCTCACTCTCCTGTTCTCTTCCTCATTTACCAAGTAATCAGAAATAAACTGGTATAGATATAATTTGCCACTTATCTCATTTCCGTGATCAGTGTGTGTTCTCGCCTGATCCATGAGTCTTGTGGGCTTTTAGCTGTAAAGGCCCCTTTCCAGGCAGTTTGTTCGCAAATGCTCCATGCTCCCGAGTGTAGCCCAAAATATGGATATGATCTGAGTTTATACAGGCTGAGAAGGAGCTATTATCTCAATATGACAGTAAAACAGTTGATTACTTCCTGAAGCACCACTTTAAATCAAGAACCTCTCTAATAAAATCCTTTAAAAATTCTTCTAAATTATGGAACATGGAGTTAACCAGCCTCTGCACACCGTGGAGGCCTCTCTGGGGCTCAGTTCTGAAATGTCGCCCTGAATGGCACAGAAAAATGCAGGTCTAACAATCACTGAAATGTTCTGGGGGAAGTCGCGGACCCTGTGTCTAACTTGACTGATAACCCAATGGCCCGGGGTAGCCCCTCTACACCTGTGTCTTACCTAGGGCTCAAAGCAGTAAACATACCTCTTAGCCCGTTAAAACACAAAGCACCGAAGGAAAAGAGTTCATGGAAGTTGGAAGTGCTAAGTATGATAGTTCGGTTTAAGTTGTAAACAAAAAACAAAGACAAAAACAAAAAGCTGAGCCAAACTCCTTATAGTTTGCCATAGTGAAAACCACGGGGTCAGGCATCACCATGTGACAGTGGCTTCATCACACAGAGTTTGCCTCTGTTTCTAGGGCTGATGAACGTTGTCATTGCAACTGCTGCAGGTAGAATGGAGCGCCCACCCGGCGATCACAAGGGTGGCTTCATCATAGAAGAGCTTTTTCACAGCACACCGCAAGGCCGCATTCCATCAGAGATGCTAGTACCTGATTGGGGGCAGCCCAGGGAAAATGCTTGTGCACTGGATTTTTGCTTGCTTTAGGTGAACACTTAAACGTTAATTCTGCCTGAGCCATTAGTTTCTGAAACCTCTCCATGCATTTCTACTTACAGACCCCACTTTCTCTGCCTGTTTACAGAGCTGGACACAGCATTGTGCCAGCATAACAGGGTCTTGGGTGCTTTTATGGCTCAAGGTTTATGTCCCCCGTAAACTTGTATGTGGAAATCCAGACCTCCAGTGTTCTGGTTTTAGGCCTTTGGGGGGTGATTAGTCACAAGAGCAGAGTCCTTGTAAGTAGAATTACGCCCTTTTGAAGGAGTCCCCAGAGTACTCCCTTGCCCCTTCCGTTTCATGAGGATGAAGTCCATCATCTAAGAACCGGGAAGGGGGCATTGTCGGGTAGCAAATCTGCCTGGGTCCTGGAGTTGCGGGTTCCAGAATGCTGAGAAATAACACATCCGCGTTGTTTAAAAATCACCTAGTTTATGTTATCTCGTAATAGCAGCCCCAAACAGGATAAGACAGGGAGTGTGCATGCAAATGTAATCGCTCCTTATCGGGTATAAAATATTCTTCATAGCATCCGCGCTAACTAGAATATCTGAAGATAAGGAATGAAATATTCATGACATAAAGTGTAGAGCTCTGAATTTAAAAACATTTTGGCATATTTTAGGGAATCTAACAAGGAGACGCACTCTTTGCTGCAAATGAGAATTTCCATGTTCATCGTGTACATGGGAATGGAAGCCCTGTCCTTTCAGCGTCACCTACTGTGCCACATGCTCCATGGGGCAGTGAGCAGCACAGCGTGTGTGTGGTCAGGTGCCTGGTATATTGATTGACAGAAGCCAGCCTCACCCTCAAAGGGGCTAAGCGCTGTTCAATTCTGGAACGAAATTCTTGTCCTGTGACATCACCTGCAGAACACATGAGTCATGGAAGGAAGTTTTTTTTTTTTTATGACTCCAGAAGGTTTTGAAAGTAACCATAACAAAAGAAAGCGACATTAAATAAACAGCTTTCCTTTCACTTATACAAACTAGTATTGAGAGAACCAGACCAAAGGACAGCATCTCCCAGAGATGTTGAAGGGTGGAGCGTAAGTAGATGAGGCCTTCCTCTAGCAGACAGCCTCAATACACTTTCCAAAGCAGAGGGGCATAGTTCAGGGTTGGCTGACGCACAGAACTTATTTGAGACAGAGGATAAATTCATGATTTTCAGTTTGGGCATAAATTCATGATTTTCAGTTTGGGCAGCTGACGGCCAGTTTAAAAAAAAATCTTTCAGGGAGGTGTGAGAATGAGCATGGTTTTAAGGACAGGAACAAGGTGAGTCTTGGGCATAAAGTTGGCTAATAAAGCTTCTCCATACCAGGGCATGACATTGCCTCTTGTGTGTGGTGCTGGACCTGCAACGTGGGGGCTCATACATACTAAACTTGCAGTCCACTGCTGAACTACATACATCTCCAGTCCCAGCTGGCTCTTGAAGACAGTAGTGACTGACAAAATGTTTTTATACTGCTAATTTATTTAGCAGACATTCATTAGCTATCCTTTATATGTCAGGCCTACAATAAGCACTAGGGATGTATCAACTAACTTTAAAAGATAAAAAGAAAAAAATCAAGTCCCCACCCACTCTGCTGGAGCTGACTTTCTGGTGGGGAATAGGAGGCTAACAACTAAATAAATGCCCTTGAATTATGGATTGGAATTAGGATCTAAGATCATAAGGGACTAAGAACAATACCGGGCAGACCAATATGGTGGTGAAATTCATGTGTCTGGATTGGAGCAAAGGGTAGGGTATAATAAAAGTCCTTTCTGCAGGACTGACTCTTGACCTCAGCGTTAAAGAATGAATAAGAGTTTGGTATGCAAGACGTGGAAGAGAGATTTAAAAAGCATGGGACAGCAGAGAGCAGCAGGTAGCCAGCCAGCTAGCAGAGTGTCACAGAAGGAAGCTGTCACCCCACCACAAATGAGACCACGCAGGATCTTTAGTGCTCTGTCTAAACATTCTGACTCTATTTACGTGAAATGGAATCTTCAGAGAGCTTTTTCCAAAGTGAAGGCTATGTCCCCATCTGAGCTTCTGAAGGCACACCCTGCACTCTACAGAAGGCAGATCGGAAAGACCAGTAGTTCCGTTCATTTATGTGTCAGCGCCACTAGGACAAGGAATGTCCATATAGCCTGGCACTCCTCATGCCTGGGCCTTCGTGTGATGTGTTTCCAGAGGAGATTAGCGTTTGCGTCAATATACCCGGTGAAGAGGGTCTGTTATTGCCAATGTGGGTGGTGTGTCACTCAGCTGTGGACTGAAGTGAGAAAAAAGGCAGAAGAAAAATGAGTTTTCTGTCCTGTCTTGAGCAAGGACACCCACTCACTCCCGCGGACCCTGAAGCTGCTTGACTTAGGCTTTTGGACTCACAGACCAGGACTTTAATGGTTGCCACACGCATCGTCAGACCTCAGGTTTAGGTTGGTATTCCATAGGTAACGCCCCTGCTTTCCAGCTTGTTGAAGTTGAACCGTTCTCTGCCTCCATACTCGCTCGAACTAATCCCTCATAATCTACTCTCACTCTTGTGTGTGAGTGTCTCTGTGTGTGCGCGTGTACACATGCATGCCTGTGTAAGTTCTGCTTTTTGTTCCATTCATTTGGGGATGATAGAGCCTCAATATTCAGTTCATGGGTCCAAATGATAACCTTCTTTGGAACCACAATCACAAGCAGGTCCCAGGATAAATGTGTGTGTGTTCGTGTGCATGTGGGTGTGTACATCCTAGTGGTTCTGTTTCTTTGGGGGACTCTACTATGGCCAGAGGCAAGAAGAGTGTAGAAGGCCAGGCGGGAATGCTGACAGAGTGGAGTGATGTGACGTAGTAGGACGGAGAGAAAACTCAGGGCTCCACATTTGTTCCTGCTTGATAAACTGGGAGCAAATCAAATAAGCACCCCACTGTTTGAAAGCTTCTCACAGTATACAGTCAGGGAGTTAGGCTGTGAACATGAAGTATTGAAGAGAAAGGAAAGACAAGCATGAGTCCAGCTATCTAAAGGGTGACCATTAACACGTCCTCCCTTTTGAATGAGCTATGGTGAGTCTGGTTCTTCCCCATCCGCTCTCATTTGTTTCCTTTGAGAACAGGTGCATACACGCAACGCCTTGTTACCAGTCGGCAGCTTCATTTCTGCTTGCCATTGTTGGTGGGCCCCTGCTGCCATGCTTTATATCTGACCAGTGCAAGACTCTGTTCACTGTCGTTTTCCTGGTGGCACTTGCTTATGGTTTCCAACAGCCCCTTCCCTTCTCACAATGCACCTGGATTCCTTTCCAGTACCAACTCCAAGAGATCCAGACAATCCCATGGTTAGAATGTGGCATTAAAAGCAGGGCGAAGACAGAGCGGGGCTGTAAAAATACTCCGCTAATAGTTGGAGAAATGTAAATGAAAAACACTTACCAAGAGATGCCTTTTATAGCATCTACATTATTACACTAACAGAAGTAAATTGTATTTTGATTGTGGCGGGTTGAAAACCACATCCTACACGTATGAGGTATATAATCAGCTTAATCAGTTGCTGATCCCAGGACAATTTCATCTCAGAATATTGGGAAAGTGCAAATAACACAGAGTTTATTCCATTCTTCTTTGTAATTTAAATGTCACTTTGTTAAATGAACATGAAGACAGATTTGCATTCCTTGAATTCAGGGTTTCCAATAGCACCCCCCCTTCTACTACCAAGACAATAACTTA
The DNA here is from genome assembly GCA_001685075.1 of Bramus lutescens. NCBI lineage: Eukaryota > Metazoa > Chordata > Mammalia > Rodentia > Cricetidae > Bramus > Bramus lutescens. Next base: position 321,346 of record LOEQ01000213.1, on the reverse strand, counting down.
ATATACAAAGCAAGTGGTTATATTCAAAACACTTTTCCTGGATGAGTGTTTTTGGAGCTTTGACTTTCTTTTTGTTTTGGGTATCAACTTTGTTTTCAAAAATCTTAATAAATATATCATTTATGAAATCCTTGTCTGTCAACTTCATCTTACCTTTGTATGGTTTGATGACGTCAGACCATCAGGGGTGCAAAACATGTTTGCCTACTGCTTCCCTGACAGCCATTACCTGCAGGGCCTTCAGGGCTGGACTGGAAGGATGGAGTCCTTTGGAGATGAAAGGGAACTCCCTGCTTCCTTTGCTTCTGGTTCATGCAGAATCCTCCCCACTTGATCACTTCCCTCAGGCGGCAGCAGCTTCTTGCAGCAATTGAATTTAGTGCCCAGATTTTCCAACGCACATACAGCCAGCTTCATCCTTTCCCACTGGAGACGCCAGAACCTCTGTAGGCGCTTCTCCTCAGGTTTTGATTTTATTTAACCTTGAGACTAGTGCTAGAATTTTTACTCTTTTACAGTTCTCTTTCTGCTTTTGGAGCTCTTCAATGTGTAGGTGTGTGTGTGTGTGTGTGTGTGTGTGTGTGTGTGTGTTGGAGACACACACATAGAGGTTAGAGAACAATGTCTGGTGCCAGTCCTCTCCTTCTACCTTGTTTGAGAAAGGGTCTCATTAACTCTTCATTGCTGCTTTGCCAGGCTAGCTGGCCCATGAGTGTGGAGTGATTCTCATGTCTCCACCGCTTGTCTCTCCACACAGATACTCACTGTGCAGCGTTCAATTTCTGACTGGGTTTGTGGGGTTCAGAGTCAGGGCCTCGACTTGAGCAGCAACTGATTGCCTTTCCCCATTAAGCTATCTGTTCTGCCTTCCACCTAATGTTTTGAGTGTGGGCTCTCATTGAACCTGGAGCTCGCCAAGTTGTCTAGAATGGCTGGCCAGTAAGACCCCAGGCACTATCAATCTCCATCCCCAACCTCCAATACTAAGACTGCAGGCATGCACCACCACAGCCAGTTTTTACAAGGGTAATGAGGATCCAGGCACTTTCCTCATGGAGCCACATCCTACCCCTGTTCCTTAACCCTCAATCCCCTATCCCAAATTTCATGTCTGTATTGGGGAGCATCTAGGAGCACTACATAGAACTCAAAGGATGAGCTACATCTTCAGAACTTGGGGTTTTGTTTTGTTTTGGAGACAGGTTTTGGTCATAAAACCCCAACTAGCTTTGAAATGGCTATGTAGTCCAAGCTAGTCCTCTATCTTGAGAACAATACAAGTCTTTGCCAGCTATAGTTAGTTAGCTACTGTTGCTGAAATAAACAGCTCTTGCCTCAAAGGGAATAAAAGACAAGGTTTATTCTGAAGAAAATTATCAGTGTCCATAGCCAGGAACATAGATTTAGGTCTTCTCAGTGTGAAAGCAGTTTCATGGTAATGGAACAAAGAAAGCTACAGATCAAGGCATTTAAAAAATATATTAGCAGAGACATGGGAGAGGTGAGTTCGAACCCCAGTTAGGAATGAGACTAGGGCATCAGTGTATCTCTCCTTAGAGAGATGGAAATTGACTGGGGGGAAAAGGTTTTGTGTTTTTACTTCTGATGTTACATCAACAGTCTTTAGGTTCCTGATGAGACAGCTTTCTTTATTTAACTTTTAAAGTATTTATTGATTGATTGGGTGGGGGATTTGTGGCATGACTGCACGTGAGAAAGAGAGGAGAACTTTCAGGAGTTAGCTCTGCCCTTTGCCATGTCTGTCCTAGCGATGGAGTGAGATGGGAGACTCCGCTGTGGGCCTTGGATGCCAGCTGACAACATGTATAGAGTCGCTGGTGGAGAGCTAGGTGGCTTTGCTTTGCTTTGTTTGTTTTGGTTTTTTGAAGTTAATAGACTCCAAAAGGTTTTTATCTTTTGTCTGACAAGACTGTCAGTTCTAGCTAACAGCAGGATGTTTGGTTGAACACAGAGGTTGGGACAAGGAAGGCAATTTAGTAGGCTAAGGATCACCTCCAATAAACTGCAATTAGACCCTGGAATTACATGCAACATTCCAGCTTCTCCACTACATTGAAGTTTTATTCAGTTAGTTCAACCTATGCAGGCAGCTTCTTGACAGGGAGTTCTTGTCCACACTACTCTGTATCATTAAATCATCTCTGCTTAAACAGCTTCAGTATTTCCAGTCCCCTGGTGGACATTGGGTGACAAAGCCACTACACGTGACTGGCTCCTAGAAGCTTTGAGTTTTCAGCCTCTCTTGAAACTTCGAGACTGCCTGGAGCAAGACTGGCTTCTCTGGGCTGTGAACTGCATCGCGAGGCATTAAAGGTCTTCAAAGCCTCCATGGCTGTGCTGCTGAAGCCCCCGAGCCCCTCAGCCCTGCAGCCCTGGGTCTTGTAGTTAACAAGTTGCAAAGATCCAAAAAAGGGAAGAATTAGAGAAACTAGAGAAGTGGGTGTCATAAAAGTAGCCCTTGTCAGTTTTTCCAGCTGAACTCCATAACGGATTCTCTCTCTTTTTTTTTTTTTAAAAATATGTATTTATTTATTATGTATAC
>LOEQ01000213.1:270476-286032 GCA_001685075.1 Bramus lutescens | reverse complement strand
ACATACACACAGACAGAATATTGTATACATAATAAATAAATAAATAAATATTAAAAAATAGATATATAGGCCTAGATACACAATGTGTGAAAATATCTCTTTTGTAAAGAGTGCCGTAGGATTTGGGCTACAGAATTTTGATCCTACCTGGATACTGTCGCTTTGCTCATCTAAATATCAAACCCACTCTGGGAAATATTTGGAGAAGGGCCTTGAAAAGTGCATTCCTGTGCTGAGTACAACAGTCAGCTTGCCCTCGGAGCACTGTCCAGTCCTGTGGATCAGTTTGGGTCCCTCCCTGTGGCGCGTCTGCACTTGGCATTGTGGGGCAGAGCCTTGCTCCATCTCTTTTATGTCCTAATCATGCTGCTTTTGGGCCACCCCTTGAATCAGGGCTCTACTGCATTTCACACTTGGATTAACTCAATCATGCAAATTGTGTCAAGCCCAAAAGAAATCAGGCTGTGGGCAAATAAGAAATATGCTAATAAAAATAGAAAATACGGCTCACAGCTGCTAAGTCCCTTTACGGTGCTGTGGCCTGTGGTCCCCAGACTCACGTGGTCTGGCCCAGTGCAAAAGGGAGGGATAAACAGGGTTGAGTTCTAATATAAATAAATAAACAAATAAACCCACAGTGTAAATTAGATTCCCAGATATTGATGTACCTCTTCACAGCGACAAACTGGTTTTGACGCGATCAGAAAGACGAGAGTACCCGTACAAAACATTCCTCAGAACACTTCGTCTTTCCCAAGCTGAGGTTTCTAGAGGATTCTTTGTAAGTTGACTAATACTCCTCCCTGTATATATGCTATAAAGTGCTGACCCCTGGCCCCTGCTCTGTTAACCCCTCCACTGGGAATGTGCTGTAGTAGGCACTTCTGTCCCACTAACAGTCCTCCAAGGTCCAGTTAAGAGAAATCTCTTAATTCAGAAAGCTCCCTTGACTGTCCCCAAGAGTGCTCTGTCTTGTTTTGGTGACTTTCTACGGGTATTTGTGTTATTATAGTAGTGCGTGTGATACTGGGTAATTAATTAAGAAAGGAGATTTACTTAGCTTACACCTTTGAAAACTGGAAGACAGAGATCAAGTGTTTCTATCTATTTGGCTGCTGGTGAATGCCCTGGCTTCATGGGAACTTGGTAGAGAAAGGAAAAGAGCCAAGTGCATGGGTGACCTTGGTTTATAACAGCCTACTTTCTAGAGAACCAACTCCCTCCTGGGGCAAGCATTACTCCTTCCACCAGTAATGCTGCCATGTCCTAACTCTCTCTCATTACAGGCTCCACCTCAAAGATTTATTATTGTGATTCTACTATACTAGCCACCAGCCTCCAGCATGAGGATGCTGGGACATATATTCAACCCAAATTCAAGCCACTGGAGTGGCTTTAACTCTGTTGCATTACCTAGGGTTAGTTAGGCATCTAAGCTCCTTGATGCCTCGCATGCACATTTGCCATTGGAGAAGCCAGGCTTCCCAGTTAGCTCCTGCTAGATCTGGCATCAAGATTTATTCTCACCGTCATGGCTTCTCAGTGAGCATTTCACGAAGGATTTATTGGAGTTTGATTTTACAAGATCATTTTCTGGCTTCTATCTGAACTGTGCTCTGTACTCAGGAGATGTGGTTTCAATTCTCTAGAGGTACAGAAAGGAAAAAAAAGAAACTGCCCTGCCCTGTATGATTCTAAACAAGAACCAGGAATGCGCACACAAGTGCTGGCCTCTTCTGGAAGTGCTGGAAGGCATGGCTCCCGCTAATCCGCAGCTCCGAGGCTGAACCCAAATGGGTAGCAGGTGCTCAGTTCGATTCCTTGCTTCTTGCTGAGCTGTGGCTGCCCTCAGCCTTGGGTTTCCTGTGGGGAGTTCACCCATTTTAACTTTGAAGCTCCCGAGTTAAGATAGCCTACTCAGAGAGTTTCCTGTAAGCATCAACGTGGGTTCAATGTATGTTTATTGAGTGCAGAGCCTATGTTTCAAATGTCTCTGTAACAGTCACAACAACCAGACCAGAATGGAGTCCAGAAGCATGAGTTCCATCACTCAACCAGTGAGCAGGCCTGGCAGAAGGCTTCAGTTAAACACTGTCCCTTCCCAGAGCTCTCAGGGCCTGTAGCTTGGGAAAACTGTGGGGGAAAGAGGACAGCTTCCAGCAGACACACCTCTCCTGGAAGCTGGGTGGCAGTGTGGGGTGGTACTAACAGCGATGGGAAGAGTAACTTCCTTGGTGCTTCTGACAGGGCACACGTTGGGCCGACTAGATTTAGACTCCTCATTCCATTTAATCCTCACGTGCTCCTGTGAGGAATGTGTTAAATGCCCTATAGCTGACACACATAAGGAAGGCCTGTTTTGGGAATCTTGGGAACATGAAGTCTCACAACCCTGAATGAACAGGAAAACCTACCCTTACCCTGGCCCTAATATTAACTGTAAATATGCCACAAGCCCAAAGCAAAGGCTTCAAGAACTCTGTTTCCCTATAAACAGTAATTGTTCTGAAGAAAGGGCCTAGAAGATGCTGGCCTTGTCTTCTGCATTGCTGTAGCATTTGGGTTGAGGAGGGTCTTATTTCTATAATGGGCTAGGAATGCTAAAGAATGTTTAATACAGGGTTCTACATGACTGAGTGAGTGCCAACACATCTACCAGTGTGCCCCTCTGAGATCTGTCTGCGAGAGTCATGTACCAGCACAGAGAGCTGTGCCAAACATCCTGGAGAAGCTGCACAAGCAGGCCCTAACCCAGGCCCCCAGCCTTACGTGCCCACTTCCTTTAAAGAGCATTATGAGAAATATCACCAATAAAAGTATTAACCACATCACTTTTCCTCTTAAACCAACTTGCTTCTGCCTATTCCTGCGAGGTGGGTTCAAAACAGGTTCCGAGTCTGTCTCTCCTTGGAGGTGACTGCAAGTCCTTCCCCATTCAAAATTCAAGAAAATGTCCAAGCTTAGAAGTGAACTCACTTCTGGAGGCTTATTGGAACTCAGAGCACATCCCCTTGACAGATACAACAGGGATTAATGAGCCATGACCAGAAGTTTGATTTTTCTGTCAAGTGCTCCCATCCGTTTTTAATAAACAGAAGAAGAGCAACTCCACTGCCTTCTCTCCTTCGTGTCAGTGGGGCTGCCTGCTCCTGGTAGCCTGTGTGCCAAGCAGAGTTAGGATGGTAAATGACTGACAACTGCGTTTATGAGCCCCTTTGGTCTGCTTCTCTGGTGGCTGGCTTTCTCCCCAAGTTCCATTTCTCTGTCTCTGTTCAATGTGGGCGGCTCAGAGCTTTGCCAAGGGAAACCGTCAAGTGCAATATCACATTTACAACTTAATGGCTTCAATTCTGTGCCACTGGGGCACTATCTGTGATGTAAAACTGCCAAAATACCCACTGTTTTCCCGTTAAGCCATGCTGGGTGCTCTTTCACAGAAGCCTGGTTCCAGTGAAGGCTAGAAGTTGATCCAAAATGCAGCTACCCTGCAACAACAGATGGTAAGAAGCAGGTAGGGTTGAGGAGCAACGCCCAACAACACCGCCCTCCTCCTGGGTGCCCATAAATCTGTATTTGATGTCAGTTAAGCAAAAACAGTTGTTACCAGGTATCATTCTGCTCACATCCACTGAAAGTAATTGCATTGCTCACAAAAGTGATGTTTCTGTTGTTGAAACAACAAAGTGGTATTTTTCTTTTCTCTTTCTTCCTTCCTTTCTCTCATGATTTCTTTTTCTCTTTTTCATATTTTGGTCTTGCAAAGCAAGTTGGGATTTTCAGGGTGAAGCTTCTTTATTCCCCAAGAGCCTTGCTAAGAACGGCTGCCTTTAGCCATACTGACCACAGGATGTCCCCAGCGTTCCATGGAAATTCCACGGAAAGGGCATTTACCTGGTAATGCAAAAGTTGTTTCTTAAGGAAGAAAGGTCAGAGCCCAGAGATAGGGTCCCATCTCCCGTTTCAAAACAGACTGGCTTTGCAGAGGCCGCCTCAGCACCACCATTGAGCATCACAGTCAAGTGAGTTGAGGTTGTCCTTGAAGTAGAAATGTGCCACCTACAAGTAAAGCCACTAAACTTAACAGCCCAGAGCTGATATTTAATCGCCCCTGAAGAGAAGTCACCCTGAGGCAGAGTTAATAACCAATACCAGATCTTATTTTTTTACTTTAATTTTCTTTAAAATCTTCATGCGCAAGCAATGTGGTGACCAATATCTGATGAAATTATACGCCGCTCAGGATGGTCTTTGAGCTGACACATTTATTAAAATCTCCAAATGAGAGTCTACAAGAATGGAACACAGACACACTGGAAAGGTTCATGAGTGCAAACTTTTTATTGCCTTAAAATAAAATCTTTAAAACCTTAAGAAGGAAGTAGAATGATTAACCCATTCCCCTATTTTATAATTGTAGGGGTGGCACACCAACGCTACAAGACTTCTAGGCTGCCACTCCCAAAGCATGGAAGGGAAGATTCCTATAAGGGAGGATTTCTATAAGGGAGGATTCCTAAGGGAGAAGGTGCATCCATCAGCTCTTTTGGAGCCTGCGTATGAAATAGCCAATTTCCCTTATTTAAGAGGTAAATCACAGAGTTCCGTGCTGGATCCAGTCATCAGATGACTAAGGTAGGTTGTCAGTTTCCTTGCTGGCTTGGATGAACTATTTAAGCAAACTGTTGCTATCGTCAAAACTTCCCCAAGTGGAACCCACAAGCACATTAGAATAAAACTCCTTTGTGTAAACTTAGCTGTAGCCTAGAAGAGTCTGAATTCCAGCAGGGGGAGGACAGGAAGGGTGGAGCTGCCAGAGAACATGGTGACTTGCCCTAGGGAAGATGCACGAAGGGTCTAGATGGTGTCTTCTTTCCAATCTTTCATTTATATACCCAGCTGTACAGATCTGAGCATCTGTTATTTCTAAACACTAATGCAAGCTATGTTTCCCCTGATGTGAAGGCCTTTGTGGTCTTAACTGTGCCCATCCAAAATCCCTATGTTGAGTTTTTAACCTTGTGTACGTCTCAAATGTGACTGCAATTGGGGAAGATTCTTTAAAGAGATCTTTAGCCTAGGTTACTGGGGTGGGACCACATCCAGTATGACTGGTTTCCACAGAAGAAGAGAAGATCAAGACAACACTATTCACAGAAAGGCCCTGGGAAGTTGTGGGAGAAGACAGCATACGAAGACCAAGGCAAGATCTCAGGAGAAACTCGCTCTGAGAACACCCTGATCTCATGCCATTCCCTCTCTGCATTCATAGGACTATGGTGGCAGTTCTAGAAAATCAATCCAGAGGCAAAATGCTCGTCTTGGTAATATGAGTTGTGTAGTAATACCTGTTGCAGGCTCTTAAGTTAAATATTGTTTGTGGCTGACGCAAGTGAGTGCCACAAACCCCACGTATCAGGAGATTTACAGATATACACTTATTTAATATGGGAGGCAAACATCCTGGCTGAAATAAGTACATTTACGAGAGAAACTGGGGTAAAGACTCTGCTCCTCCAGACTCCTGCACCCACACCCCATCCCTAGAAAACTAACAGCAGGGAAGGGGGTTTCAAAAGGCAGGAAAGAGATGAAGTTCTTTGTCCATAGTGCTGTCTAAAAGCACTACTTTTGCAAATAGATATTGTGTTTTAACCTTGGATGGGTGGAATTTAAACAGAGTACACTTGTTCAAGCAATAAACCAGATACTGTAGGATGAAATGTGGAGTTATCTCCCTTTGTTAATTATGGAGTCACAACTTTTCTATTTCAAAGCAAATATATATGAAGAGATGCCTACCTTTCAAGATTTTCAATTCTAATATTTTCAGTTCTCTCTAGACTGTACTAAACGGACCATGTGGCCAGAAGTGAGCAGAGAACAGTCAGCCTTCAGGGAGAGGTCTGTGCCTGAGCCCAAGCCTGGTTGGTGATGCGTCCACAATTCACTGAGCTGCCCATGGTGCATGTACTTCTAGCCCGTTTAATTCATGTCCACTTCAGTGCTTATTGCATCCTGGGTGATTTAGAATGGGCCGTGTCCCAATGTCTTCCTTCGCCCCCACGATGGGCTCCCTAAAATGGCCCCATGTGCTGCACCTAGCAGATGTACGTGGACAAAATCAGGAAGTCAGTCCTCCTTCCATACCCAGACCCACGGACTCTGATGCCTGAGGTCTGGAGCAGAGCGTGTGGCTTGCCGGCCTTTCCTGTGTACAGGACCCGCCTGGAGCTGACAGGGTTCAATGCCCATTGCCCTTGCCACATAGCACGTGGCCTCATAGAAATATCTGAACTCTGTCTCTTTCTCTATGCCTCTGTCTGTCTGTCTTTTTGCTATCTCTGTCTCTCTCTAAGATAACCTGATGGGTAAGTTTTCTAGTCACAAAGGAATCTGTTACTCTGAAGAGGATTTGTGAGTGGGCTTGCTTCACAATACAGGCAGCTCACTGTGTGATGGGGACTACAGTGGTTTTTATAGGAATTCTTGGCTACTCTCCAAAGTTCACAGATTCTTAAAGCGAAAGGAAGCTGAGAAGCGTTCGTGACTTCTCGGGTAGGTTAAAAGTAGTTCCAAAGTAATTCTTTGAGAGTCATAGCTAGAGAAGGAAGGGCAATCCTTCACTGCTCTCAACTTGAACTTATTGCACAGTGGACACAGTGCCAAGAAAAACTATCTGCTTCTCATGGGTGAGAAACCCGTGGTCTTTGGAAGCTGAGTAACTTCTGTGAGGCCAAGTTCCTCAGTAACCAAACCCACTGTGAGTGGAGGAGGAAGGTCAAGGAGAAGGAAAGGAGGGGGAGGAGGAGGAAGAGGAGGAAGAGGAAGAAGAGGAAGAAGAGGAAGAGGAAGAAGAGGAGGAAGAGGAGGAGGAGGAAGAGGAGAAGGGGAGGAGAAGGAGAAAGAGGAGGAGGAGAAAGCTCGACTCATTAGCTTGAGATTAAAAAGACAAAAATAGCAGCACACAGCCACTGATTCAAAAATAGAGAAATTGTGTAATACTGAAAGTGGATTGTTAAATCTCAGTTTGGCTTGGCAGAGGTTTTTTTTTTTTTTNGAGACAGGGTTTCTCTGTAGCTTTGGAGCCTACCCTGGAACTAGCTTTTGTAGAGCAGGCTGGCTTCAAACTCACAGAGATCTGCCTGCCTCTGCCTCCAGAGTTCTGGGATTAAGGGTGTGCACCACCACTGCCTGGCTAGTTTGGCAGAGTTTTAAGGGGCCATTTAGGAGGAATTCAAAAAAATGTTATTTTTTTTTTTTAAAAAAGGAGAGTGGCTGCATTTCTACAGCATCAACAGCAGTCTGAAGTCAGGTAGGAATAGGTAAAGAGAACATATAACCTGTCGCTATTTTATCACTAATTAACATATAAAGCAAAAACGCAAAGAAAATTCATATAGTTTTGACAATCATAGAGGACCCTAAAAAGAATCCATTTTAAGGGTTAGGTAGAGCAACCTAGCTCACGTCTAGCTGTTCACAACGGTCTCATTCTATTAATGTCTTTCTTCAGAATACTCGGCTCTGGTTGCAAAGGATGCGTGTGAGCTCTCTATGGCTTATCTTCTTTATAAGAATAACAAACAGAAAGTAAATACAATTTGGTGCTTAAATAGCTTTCTTCTGTTCGTTGGTCACCCAGGCCTTCGTTTCATTTAATTAGTTTGTTCCTGTGAACCATCTCTGGGCAATGGCTGACGATATTTAGATTTCCTGGAATAAGGCAGGAGGTCTGTGGGGCTGGGTACTGGATTGTGTGTTTGGATGTAGGTCTTCGTGGGGCTCTTCTGGAAATATATTTCCTTGTATCTTGTGTGTGGTATGAAATTTGATAAGCTTCTCTACCTGGTTTTGGAGTCCAGAGTATACTACTTTATCTGCCATTGAGAGAAAGCAAATGATTTATAAAAATCACAAAGTATAATGCAAGGCCCCACTGACTGTCTGGCTTCTTGGTGCAGTAACCCACTGTGGTGTTGGATGCTAACTTCTGTTGTTGGGTAGTTACTTCCGGGAATGGGCCTGGCTTTCTCTGTAAGGCACAGTGCAATGCAAGCCTTTCTCTCTTCGTATGTGTGTATGTGTGTGTCTTCCTGCTTCCCCTCAAGGTTGTATGTGTGTGTGTCTTCCCACTGCTCCTCAAGGCTCTGTGTGTGTGTGTGTGTGTGTGTGTGTGTATGTCTGCCTGCTTCCCCTCAAGGTTTTTTTTGTGTGTGTGTCTTCCTGCTTCCTCTCAAGGCTGTGTGTGTGTGTGTGTGTGTGTGTGTGTGAGTGTGTGTGTCTTCCCGCTTCCTCTCAAGGCTGCTCTTCCTGGAGGGCAGATGTAGTGTGGAAGAGGAGGCCAGTGAGAGACTGTGATCTACCTTTGATGCCTTTTCCAGCACAATGCTCTGACCAATGAGCAGAGGCCACTAATAAGGAATGAGGCTGGGTATCTCCTTTCCTGGAGACCTAGCCCATTACCCTTTGGGTCCCCAGGAGCCTGAGGGTACCAGGCCTGCTCCCCGAATGAATGGATGGCTTCCAGCTCATTGTACCACTCCCACTCCCGGTGCCAGTGGCCGTGAATAACCTCACTTTTGTGTGCTTTTAAAAATGTTTCTCCACCCCAGTTCTTGCCACCTCCACCCTCAGCAACCCCCCTCCCCAGCTTGGTGGCCCCATGTGGTGATGTTTCTTGAAATGTTAGATTCTTCCTTCCTCTATTCCCCCTCCAGTTCTGGAAGCATTTTGTTTCTGTACTGTTTCGTGAATCGGGTGCTGAGTCCAGATCCTTGGGGGCTTTAAAGCTGAATTAATTATTAAACAGGAAGGGGGCAGTACTTTTACCAGGCGCCAAGTAACTGTACTTACACTGCAAGCTGGCTCCAGTCCGCCATCCTGTGCTGTGGTTTGCTGAAGGCAACTGGAGATTTTTATTCTAGTTTTTTAATCATGCATTTCTGTAAGTTTCAAGGCAGGGAAGAGTTGGCAAGCAATGGGCTGGGAAGCCAGTCTCCATCACCTCCTGACCAAGTTGGCCAAAACAGTGTTTTTTTTTTCCTTTTTAAAGAAATCAGAAATACTTTCCCAGTTCATAAATCAATCTGAAATTATCCACTCCCAGCTGTTTATTTTACTGAGAACAGTGTGGGCTTTTCTCTCTGTGTGTGTGAGTGTAATATATATAATATATGCTTATATATTATCTATAAATATATATGTTTATATTCTCTATTGATCAGTTTCCCCTTGTTGAGAACAGTGTTTTATTTTTTCAAAAAAAAAAAGCCATTGGAAGGTTGACTTTTTTGCTTTGTGAGTGTTAAAATCACTCCTTATTGGGGAGGGGGTTGGGTAAATGGACTAGAGTGAATCTTGTCTTTAAAGATGAAGACATGCCACAGTGTTTCTTGATCCCCTGAGTGTAGCCATTTATACCTACAGAAGTTCACCTTCCAGTGGAGCTGGTGGGCTAGCTTGTCCCAGACATGGTATGGATGGGAACTGACAGAGCTGTGTGAATGAAGCAAAAGCTGTTGGTTCCCAGGGAACCCAAACCTGTTTTCAAGGTCATGAAATAGGAGCCTCTGGTGGCAGGGACAAGCACTCGCTCTGGCTCCACCCCAGGTTGGCTTGCTCTTTGATCTTCCCCTGGCCTCTTTCTCCCAGGGATGCTTCACAGGACAAGCTGAGGTCCATTGGGTCTCACCCTGTAGCTGCCTGGTCGTAAAGAGAATATTGGATGTAGAAGAATGAAGGAAGAGCTCTCTGGGTGCAGCTGGGTGCGTGGTCCAGGGTGTGAAGCGGCCTCAAGAGGAAAGAGAACAAAGATTTGGTGAGATGTTAGATTTTCACTTATAAATTTGGAACATGGGGGATAGAGAGGGAGAGAGAGAGAGAGAGAGAGAGAGAGAGAGAGAGAGAGAGAGNGAGAGAGAGAGAAAGCAATACACACCCCTCTCAGCCGATGGGTGATGAAGTCTGCATGTAAACCCCCCCCAGATAAAACAGCCCATCTCTGCCACCCCTCACCACATGCCTCGAGGAGCTACACTATACACACCTTAGAATGCTTTAAAGCACGCAAGATGTTCTGTGAGCCTCGCTAGCCAGACATTGCTTTTCAGTGCTATTTTCCCTCCTGGAATTAAAAAAAAAAAAAAGTATTCTTGCCGACAATTCTTTCTTCTAAAAATATGTAATTTTGTGCCTCATATGTATTATCTACATCTTAACTTTGTAATTTCCAACAGTTAATATAGCTCATATCTCATTATAATAATCCAGTAAATGTACTTACCATGAACAAAACCATGAGGTCTAATGGCTTCTTTTCAAAGATTAGCTAAGAGCTGAGTCTAGGTAGAGCACCTGCCTATAATGCAAAGGGGGCTTGGGTGTCAAGCCCCCAGCACTGAAAAAAAAAAAAGACAAGAAACCAGGAAAATGTACACCTTTAGACCTTTAAACACTGGGCTCCAATGACACTTTATCCTGTGTGTCAGCTTCTGCCTCAGGGCTATGGCTGTGGGCTCCTGTCCTCCAGTGTCCAGTCATCCTTGACATTTAGCATTCTGTGCTGGCCGCACTGGTCTTATTGGGCTCCTCATCATAGTAAATAATTTAAAGCCCAGCCTGAAAACAGTATCTTCCCCATCAACCAGTATTGGGAAGATTCGTGTGTTTGAAAGGGGCAGCGACGGCCACGAGCCCAGTTTCAGCCGATTCTCAATCTCATTCCCTTTTCAAAAGCCTGTATTCAGAACCAACTTTACAAATTAAAGAATTAGATTCCTGATTCTTGATTGAGCAAAGCTCCTGGGCTCTCTTATCTAAAAATGGCCCCTGCTCTTATCCCTCAGCCCTTCCAGATTTCTAATGCAAAATTGAAAATTATGTTTAGAGTCCTAATAGACAGCATAACAGTAAGGTTTTTTTTCATAGTTTTTCCATAGCATAGCTCTGGCATATTAGAATCTTTGTACATGCTTTTTTTTTTAAAAAAAGGAAAGTGTCTCATTTAGAAATATTTTGCTTGAGATGTCCTTCCAGAAGAGGGGCTCTTGGTTTACCACAGCACCCTTGAAAAGAGAAAAAGCAGCTTCCCTCAGCAGGGAACATAACTAGATGATAAGAAGGATAACCCTCTCCACACAGAAACATAGTTGTGATGTTGTGAAGGATACCACTCATTCACACATTGCTTTTTAATGCATTTTCCTCCCTTTAGCTTTAAGGATAATAATAATAATAATAATAATAATAATAATAATAATAATAATAATAATAATAATAATAATAATAATAATAATAATAATAATAATAATCACCTACCAATGTATGCTTTCTTGAGGACTTTCGTGGCTGACTTCTAGGGAGAAACAAAGTTAAATGTGTTTCTGTCTGATGGTGACATCTGTGTCCTGGAAGCTCACATAGGCCTTCCTTTCTACAGAAAGATGGGTCTCTGGCTGGGCTGGAGTGACCCTTCCTAGCATGATATTCCCAGCTGCAGATGCATTCAGGCTTCCTTACCAAGGTCCTGGGTGAGTCCAGCCACTTGCCAAGAGTCTGTTCGATNTTCCGCAGGTGTACAAGCTGCAGCCCTAGGCAGGGCTGCCTCGGCCTTCCCCTAAGGTCTCCCAGCCCTTCTGCAGTCCAGATGGTTCCAATTTGAGGGCTACACTCTATGCTGGAGCTGTATTGAGTTTCTTCCCTGAAACCAACAAAACCTGCTTCAGCATTTTGCTTGGATTAAAATATTTGTCCCCCCCCTTTTTTTTCCACAGGGCAGGAGGAGGGCTCTTGATGCCGCCAGAGGAAGGAAACCATTACAGGGCCCTACAGAAGTAGGTCATGTGCTACAGCTGCTCATAGTTTGGGAGGAAGAAACATCGGACCTCAAACCTGGAACACGACTCTTTCAAAATGTTTGTGAGCGGCCCAAGAAAAACATCCTCCTGAGTCTTATCTAATAAAGAGTGATCTCTAATCGCCTCAGTGTGTGCCCGGCTTTTGTTAAGACTTTGCACCTACTTCCTCGGGCTTGGGAGATGCCGGGGCAGAACACAGACAGCTTTAATGAAGGGGATTTAATAGTTTGTGTTAAAGCTAATATGGTCCATTAGGAGCTGTCATTTTCATAAACAATGAAGATATGTTACCCTCTTCTGGGGTGGAAAGTCATTCCTCGCAAGACCTTGTAAAGATCCAGTAACGATCTGTGGAACACGCATGACCGACAATTTAAAGCGCCGCTCAGAAAGTGGGGTTTCCCGCACATATTTGGTTTCTTGCTAAATAAATTCATAAAGATCATACATAGGTAGGCATACCCTTGCATTAGGGAAACAAAACAAAGCAAAACACGTGTGCGTTTCATTAAAGAAATCAACTGCTGTCTCCTGAGTGCCTTAGGTTTGGGCTCAGAGGAGCATCGGCGGAGATTGCTAGTTCAGAAGAGCGTAGTTTTTATTCTTCAGTTCTTGTGGTGGTGAAACTTTAGAAAGACATAAGGCTAACCATTCCCAAAGCCAGGAAAGGCACAGTTCTGACCCATAATGGCCATCAATGTAAAGAACATCCTTAAAACCTGTTAGAAGCATTTTGGAGCTCATGATCTTGAGGTTTTTAGTTGGTGGTTGCAGCAGATTCTGGCCTCGGAAGCACTCTGCTTTGAGATTCACCGAAGGCACTGAGGGAGTTGAGGTCTCAGTAACCCTCTGACTTTGTAACGAGAATTTACTCATTTACGCATGCATGCACCAGGAACACATGCATCATCCTTCCCCCCCCCAAAGACAAATATTCCTTTTCATAGATTTCAAGTTCGGCAGAATTTGATGAAAATTTTGTATAAATCCTCAGTGCTTCCTTCCATGTATAGAAGTGAAGTAGAAAGGGGTTGGCTTGTGTTAAAATTATTCTAGTTCTTCACGTAGACTGGAAACCTCCAGTGACAGTTTGCTTCTTTTCTTCTTGTTCTTCTTCTACTTTTTTTTTTTTTNTAAGAAGGAGCCTCAGGCAGAACTTGCTATCAAGGAAAGCCAGGAACAAAACAGCATTTTGAAAGCAGATTACAAATCCTTCCTAACAAAGCAAAATCAAACTGCTGATCAATAAGTGCAGCTGGGTTTAAATTGTTTCCTTATAAAAGCCTTATAAAACTTTTTTGAATAATAGGCTAATGGCTGCACTTTCATGCTTTGGAGCAAGCCCCCTTCCGGAAAAATCTTTCCCCTTCCTCCAGGGAGCCGCTCCAGGGAAGAGCGGCTGGGGCTTTTCTTCCTTCTTTTCGCTGAGCACAGCCTTGCGTTGTGACTGGAAAAGGCTGGTAACAGTGTCTTCCATAGGAAGGGGAAGGTGGTCTTTGACCCTTGCTAAGCGCTCTAAGACATTTCAGCTGCCGGTTCCCGCAGCGCACGCAGCTCGCTCTTGGTGCTCATCAGTGAGTGATCTGTGAGACAGAAGCTTCGACTGGGGTGGTTCTGCTTCCTGTAAAATTCAGCTTCCTAAAGAGAACTCCTAGCCTTTAGGATTGTTGAAGCAGTAACAAAACAAAAGAGGCTTCTGGGTAGATTATAGCTTGCTGTTTAGGTGGGGTTCCCCGGAGTAGGCGCCGTGGACCGTCCCAGCCTCCTCCTTCACTCAGATCCTCTTGAATTTGGCGACTGACTTCAAAGAGGGCTTTTAAAACAAGAGAGGAAAAGGGGCACACCAATGAGTGAGTGGTGTGCAGTTTATTCGCAGATGCTCCAAATGGTACAGAGATAAGCAAAAAGCGTTCTGGTGTGGGTTTTTTTTTTAATGATTTCATTATCACCAGACAAGAACTGAAAGATCGAGCAGATGCTATTGGGAAGATAGAGGCGGAAGATTAAAATAATAATAATACCACACATGGTTCTCTGTCCCAATAAACAGTCAAGACAGACCAAGGAGATCTTTGAAGTGAGTTGTTTTGTTTTTAAAGGGAAGGTTGAAATTGTGTGGAAAGATGAAAACTTTTAGAAAAATTTGATCTTGGCTTGCCTCATTCGTCTCCAGAAGTTATCGGGCAGATTGCGATTTCAGCGAGCAGAGCAACAGAGCGGAAGGCCCCACACATCTTGCCAGGCTGTGCAGAAGCCTGAATAGTGACAGTCTAGTCACCTAACAGCAGGAGAAGAGGCTGGGGATTCCTCCTATCCCAAGAGGTAGTGCTTGAGTCACTGAACTGTCCTTCCCTGTGCACTGATTCCCATAATGTCCTCCTTGACATGCTAAGTTCTGCACCCAGTGCCAAGTGCCCAGCCACCCCTATTTGAAGAAAGCTTTTCCTGGGTATCCTAGAGAAGTCAGCATGTTTGGTGTTTTTCTTTTTCCTCACTGGGGAAATAACTGAATACTTGGAAAGTGGGTTTAATGGCGTGTATGTGTATGTGTGTGTGTGTGTGTGTGTGCGTGGAGAGAGAGAGAGAGAGTTGTAATCTTCAAATCACTCAGTAAACCATTGTGTATTGTGGGTTAGTGATCTTAGAGGTGAATGTAACAATCAGACAAGCCTGCATGGGGAGTTTGCA
The DNA here is from genome assembly GCA_001685075.1 of Bramus lutescens. Classification (NCBI taxonomy): domain Eukaryota; kingdom Metazoa; phylum Chordata; class Mammalia; order Rodentia; family Cricetidae; genus Bramus; species Bramus lutescens. Next base: position 271,489 of record LOEQ01000213.1, on the reverse strand, counting down.
CTTTGGTGCATGGGGAGCTTGCATGGTGATGCATGGAGCTTGCACTTTGGTGCATGGGGAGCTTGCATGGTGATGCATGGAGCTTGCACTTTAGTGCATGGGGAGCTTGCATGGTGACAGTGAAGATGTACTCGAGGTCTCAAAGCCTGGTTTTCAATATCCCTTAGCAAGCATTGCTCTACGAAGCCCGTGTACTGTGAAATAAGGGAAGAAGAACCCCTTTCTAAGAGACAAGATGCTTTGAATGATGTCACAGCTTCCCCCTGAGCCCCCTCCATCCCAAGATGCCCTCTGCTTCCACCATCCAGTACTCAACAAGGCTTGGAGTTGACCCTGCAGGGTGCCTCGTGTAATCAAACTCTGGTCCAACAGTTGCTTCTGCTGTTTAGTCTGTTTTGCAACCCTCTTCCCAGATCTACTTTGCCGCTCCTGGTAAATTTCCCACCAATAATGACATTTTCTGACTTTGCAGATATCTCTTTCTGTGCCAAGTTTTACACAACCATGACAAAAACAGGCATTGTTGTTTGTGTTTTCTTGCTGAAATTTTAAGTTGTTCTTGTTTATTAGATTTCCAAAATTCTAACAATGTCCGTTTATCTTTTGGCTTCCAAATCTTTAATCAATCTCTCTCTCTCTCTCTCTCTCTCTCTCTTCTGTAGGCACCTTTGATTGTCTACAGCTTATGTAGCCACTGGAGAATAATTCCTTTAAGTGGATAGACCCCAACTGAACATAGAGGTATGTTTTTGCTCATGAGCGGCTGACTATGGGACCCACTGAACAGCTGACACCTCTGGGTTTACTCAGGTGACATGAAGAGCGCATCCTCACCCATCACTCCTTCTACTCCCTGAGATGTTGCTGAAGCTCTGTGTGCGTGTAGGGATAGGCTTTATTGTAAAAAAGCACATTAACCTCCTTACTTCAAAACCCACTTACACAGGCTGAAGGGATGGCTGAGGTTAAGAGCACTGGCTGCTCTTCCAGAGGTCCTGAGTTCAATTCCCAGC
>LOEQ01000213.1:258630-270434 GCA_001685075.1 Bramus lutescens | reverse complement strand
TCACAACCATCTATGAGATCTGGTGCCCTCTTCTGGTGGGCAGGCACACATGCAAACAGAACATTGTATACATAATAAACAAATTAAAAACTGCTGCTTTAGAAAAAAAACCCGCTTACAGAGCACCCAGTGTGTGCCACGCACACAGCAAAACACAGCTCACACTGTGTCAGCTGGGAGTGTGGTTGGCTCAGCTTTTCTGCTCATGTCACTAATTGGAAACTGAGGTGGCACGCCCCACTTATACCCACGGTGTTGTTTTTCGTCGTGATATAGATGATTTCACATTTGAAGACAGGATCATCTCCAAGTGGACAACACTCTAGTATCCACTAATAGACGAATGGAAATTCAGAAGGTAGATGCTGTAGGCAGAGGCTAGACAGCCCACCTCACCTCTCTGATCACATCACATTGCTCACTTTGACTGGAGTCTTTCTTGCCGTTTAGTCACCCTGGAGTCTTAGTACCACTTCCCGTCAGAACTTTCTAGAGTTCTCATTTAAATGATAGCAGTGATAAAGCACTGGCAAGCGCTGATTAATTCCTCTGAGTACTAGAGCAATAGTTCACCTGGTAGCGTGCTCGTCTAAGCAGGCACGAAACCCTGGGTTCGGTCCCCAGCACCTTAAAACCAGCATATGACACTTGACTGTGAGCCCGTACTCAGTAGGAGAGTCACAGGTTCAAGGTCATTGTTAGCTACTGAGGGAATTCAAGACCAGTCTGGGATAACTGAGGCATTGCCTCAAAAACAAAACAGAACAAAATCTTGTACAATGAAAGTTATTTAATGAAAGCTTGGTGTGGTGGAGCAAGCCTTTGATCCCAGCACTCAGGGGCCAGAGGCAGGTGCGTTTCTGTGAGTTCAAGGCTAGCCTGTTCTACAGACAGCCAGGGCTACTCAGAGAAACCCTGCTGTGATAAACAAAAACAAACAAACAAAATTATTTAATCAAACTTGGGGCTACTTTATCTAAGCACACGCTGCTGGGCCTCATTTTGTTGTTTCTGCAAGTGCTCTTAATTAGCCCCAGAGTAAATCTGGTCCCTCTACTTTCAGACAGTCTCTTAGGTTTTAAATGGCCAGCTTTCCTGTGTTTATTATATTTATATTCTTACGGGGAGCAGGAGGTTTGCGCCTGCGTGTAAGTGTTCATATACCAATGTACATGTGTTACTGTGTGGATGATAAATTTTTAGGAGGATAGGGTATGTCTGTCTCCTCCTCCTGTCTATCTCTTCCTCCTTGGAAGTTGGTAGTTGGGAGTCTTATTAGCACTGAATAGCTATTATCCTATGGGATCCTTAATAAATATCGATTTCCTGGCAGATTCTTAGGTATATCTATTATGAGATCAGTAAAACTTTTAACTGGAAAGGGAAGGCGGGTGAAAGTGACTAAAACAGTCTTTCACCAGGGCAGTTCAACTCCAGTGTGCACATTTAATAAAAAACAAACAAACAAACCAACGAAACCTAAAACAGTGGAGAAAATTCCTACTGTGCTGTGGTTGCTAGCATTTGTTACGTTTCATACGTGAATGCACACTGACCGCATTCACTCCCGATGAGGGGCTTTAAATGTAAATTTTCTCAATGTCCCATCTTTAAGTAAGTCTGGGAATAGAAAGCTGCAAAGCATCCTCAGATAATGTAATCCCTAGTTTAGTTAAAAGTGTGTGTGTGTGTTGTGTGTTTTTTTATAAAGGTTATTCAATCACAAGTATGTTAACAAACATATCAGTTGGCCATTTTATTTGTCTATAACTGTGGAGAATTTTAATTCAATTTTGGTATGTAGAATTGCCTGGCCTAGCAATAGGACCTTCAGACCAAAAGGCAAGTCGAAAAAGAAGCAGGCGGCATCGCCATTTGTTTTACAACCAAGAAAACTTCTCTTATTCAGAAAAATAAAGAATCTCTGCATGCAGGCAGAAGAGGTCAGAAGGAAAGAATTAGTACTGTTGTTCAGAAAGGTGAAATGGAGGTAACACATTCCCGCCCAGCATCGTGGAGAGAATTTGGATTTGATTTTTGAAATTCATACAGTTCTACGGAAGCCTAAACGAGAGTAAGCAGTGTGCCCGAGTCAGCCATCCAGGCAACAGCTGGAGTGTATAACCCGGGAGGAAAGTATTACAGGAACTCTGAAAGAGGTACAGGATGGTGCTAGGAGCCTCCCATAGCAAAATTCTGCAAACTTTTGCTCCTCGGAACAAAATAGCCAATGCAGTTCATAGACACATAATAAAATTTCTTACTCCAAACAAACCCCAGCTTTTGGACATCTGATGCTCTTACATTTATCTAGCAGTCAGAAAAGTAAAAAAAGAAACACACTAAGAAGCTCAATAAAAAGATGCACCATTACTATTTTCCTAAGTGATATCAAATTAATGTGCCTTTAAGAGGCACACTTTGCTAGGAAGTAATGGTAGAAATCACCTAGTTTGTTGTCTGAATTAAATACAAATTTACACACCCAAATGACCAAAATAATGAAAGTGATAGATTAGTGTATTGATGCATAATCACTGCGGAGAATGCAGAACTTACCAGCAGCTGATTTTGAGACAATTGCTTGTAATTAAAGCTGCGCTGGTTACCAAAAAAATAAAAGAGAGGGAGAAGTCCTTTGTGTATAACACCAATTAATTACTTTTTTTTTCCATGGTGAATAGTTCTTAAATGCCTGTGCAGCTATTTATATCTGGCCACATTCAGGAGTGATAGGAGGTAGATTGCTTAGCAGCCTTCTCAGGATTTCTGTTTGCAACTCGCACTTTGCTCTTGGTTTTCCTTAAACCCATCTGAAAAATAATAATAACGTCCAGAAGATACTATAAAAAGCGTGTTAAGATTCCTGCTTCCTTATAATTAAGAGAAATGAATGGACAAGGCCCAGCTACACAGTTGCAAATCAATTTCTCTAGCTATCATCCGAAGCAGAACAGTGACTGAACTGTAAATACAGCAAATGTTGCTTAGGAATAAGTCAGTATCCTTCTCCTGGTAAATACCAATAGCATCTGCATTTGCTCAGCTTCACAACAGACCACTGGATCCAAGACACCTCCAGGAGACAGTTGTGCTGGTTGATGCTGCTGTGAACAAATGCTATTCCTTTTGGAATTGAGGCCAGGTCAGCTAGCTGCTATCCCATCCAGCTGTCTTCCTGGATACCAAGGATGTGCTCACACCCTTGTGATCCCGCTTTCACTATTTTGAGGATTGCTGGTGTAGAAAGGCCATATCCAATCACAGCACTTGTTCCTTTCTCATCCTGACTTCTAAGCAAGTTCTGGATGTTCTTGCATCCGGGTGAGTTCATTATTTACTGGTACAACCAACTACAGTGGAATGCCTTTCCTGGTGTGATGGTCTCTATGCAAATCCACTCACAGACTGGGCAACTGAAGCAGCTGCGGTGATCACATTAGGATCTGAAACCTAGGAGAGAATGCTGCTGGAAAACAAAGCAAAATAAATGTACTATTGAGTGTGGGGGACTCCGTATGGTTGTTTGCTTCTTCTCTCTATGACTCCAAGTATGTGTGTGTGTGTGTGTGTGTGTGTGTGTGCTACATACCTATAGCCATGGCTGTCTGCAGTTGGAACTAACAGTGCATGACAGGAGATCACAGGCCCAGCCTCAGTTCTTGGCTTCATTCTGAGCACTAGGATGGTAAAAGATCTTTCTACACCTAGGTCTTTATGGGTCCTATCTTCAGCTTTACAAGGCAAATGTGGAGGTTAAGTTAGCATGGGCATGAGCTGGAGAGATGGCTCAGTAGTTAAATTACATGGGTGAGGATATTTTAGGGTTAGGGAGCTGGTTTGGCAAGTGAAGGTGCTTGCTTCTAACCCATGCAACCTGACCTTGATCCCCAGAACCCACAGAGTGGAGGGAAAGAAATGATTCTTGCAAGTTGTCTTCTGACCTCCACAAGCATGCAATGGCCACACATATGCACACATGCACATACACACTAAATAAGTAGATGCAAAAATATTTTTAGAAAGACAATTTCTAGTGCCAGTCCAAAATGATTGCTGACAAACCTTAGATATTGCCATTAATTGTATTTTTAAGCAATAAAACATACAAATTAGTTTTTCATCATGATTATTGACCCTCAAAATTTTGCTTCTACCAATCACTTCTTTAAGTTGAGACCTTATGTTGGAAGTTCCTCATTAAATATGGCGTGCACAGGACATTCTCTTCTACAAATCTAGAAAACTCTTAACCAATTTTTGTCGGTGTAAAGGGGCGTGTCAGGGGAAATAAGGTAAACTTTTTATTTGTGGGTTTTTGTTTGTTTGTTTGTTTGAGACAGGGTTTTTCTGTGTAGCATTGATGCCTGTCCTGGAACTCACACTGTAGACTAGGCTGACCTTGAATTCACAGAGATGACTCCCTAGTCCTGGGATTAAAGGTGTGCGCCACCACTGCCTGGTACATTTCTGTTTTTCTGTAACATTTGAATTTTTGCTATACTCCACTACAGTACTACACATTAACACACATAAGAAGAAACAAGATCTTAAAATGACTCATCAGAACACTAGGTTCTAAGACATGAGGAGAGAGAAATGAAAGAGCCAAGTTGGGAACATGAGGAGTTCTTGACCCACTGAAGAGTCAGGAAGACACACTGGGTGTAGAAGTGATCCTGGATCCCATGCCAGCTCTGAGCACACAGCACCCTAAACAAGAGATTATGCTGCGTAGATCATGACTCAGTGAAAATTGATACTGGACGCACATCTGGATGCTAATCATCTCTGAACTGTGGGGAGGTTACCCAGTCTCTTTGTACAGCACTTTCACCACTGGGTATTTTCTTAAAAGGAAGATCATAGCATATTCTTCATTACAATGAACTGTGTCTGTGTGTGCGCACGCGCGCGTGTGTGTGTGTGTGTGTGTGTATGTGAAAATCAGTAAAGCCTAACCCTTCTCCCTCTAACTCCCTTACCCAATCATCCTGTAAAAATTTAAAAATAAAAATGTCCCTCTCCTTAGGAAGGGGAAATAGAGTAGAGACAGAGTAGTTATGGGTGGGGGAGGTAAGGGAGAGAATATAGACAAGGATAGCTAAAATGAAGGGACAGCTGAGGGGTTGTGTGGAAACCCAGTACAGCAGGAACTTTTAAGATATTTACATACATGAAAGAAATCTAATGGAATAATCAAATAGCAAGGGGGACATACCCCAACTAGATATTTGCTCACCAACACATGAAACCTCTAGTTACAGGAATGGATTACATCTAATCGAGTTGGTGACCAAAGGGGCCCCATGAATATTCCCCAAACAACCAGTAGCTAAGGCTATTGGTTGGTCTCCAAAACCCAATGGTTAGGTCCTGTTGCCTAAGACAACATCTACACTAAACATTGAACACAGAGATGTTGATCTGGTACCTACCTAAAGCTGTCACCTCTACCGACTAGTATCCATGCTATTAGAAGGTACTCTGCATACTATCAGAGGAGAAAGGTAAAAACCAAGCCAGATGCAAACCCTTTGATCTACAAAAATGACCTGCTTGCAAAATATGCTGATGCAATAGTGGCACAAAGCTCGTGGGAGTAACCAACAATATCTGGCTGAATTTATGGCTCATTCCGTGAGATAAAGGCCACACCTAATGCTGCTTAAGTGGCCAAGAACTTGATACTAAACAGTTCAGGGAGCTAAAGGAAATTCAAATACTGTTGTTCTACTAAAAGAATGCAGCCAGAAAATGACTCCTAATGACATTCTGCTATACTCATAGATCAATGTCTTGCTCAACCATCATCAGAGGAACTTTCTCCTTCAGTAGCTGGGAGTAAATACAGAGACCCACAATGGGACAAAGTGGAAAGAATAAGATACCTTGAAATGGTCAGTCTTATGTTGGATGTCTCCCTCAAATCCCTCCCCCTCAGAGCCAGCATGATTGGAGGACACCAAGGAAAAAGCCTCTAAACACAACAGGACCAACACACATACGAACTCACCAAAACTGTGGCAGCATGTACAGTTCATACACAGTTCTAAGCCAGATGGAATCCTAGAGCTAAGAGAGGAAATGGATGCAAGCCCCCATCCCTAACCCAGAAACTATCTTCAGTTGATAACCACTCAACAAAAGGAAAATTAGTTTTCTTCATTGGAGTCTCACTGGGTATATAAACCATTTTTAATGCCAGGCCCCATGCCTGGGTAACCAGTAGGTAACCAAGACAAAAATAACTCAGTGATACTTTTGCAGGTTACCTGTCTCCATCCTCTCCCTGACTCTCTTTCCCCTTACAAATCTTTAGTGTATATATTATGGTTTCTGGTATTGTGTTTTATAGGATCTCTGCATGTGCAAATGTGTGTGTCTCTGTATCTAGATGTATTTCTTGTGCTTTTTCTTTGGATTCTTTTCTCCTGGGAGTTTGTTAGCTTTGTCCTATTCTGTTTTGTTTGTTTTTATTTTGCCTTATATTATTTTTAAGAATCCTGCATGTATTCCAATGAGAGAGAGAAAGAGAAGGTATAGGTTTGGGTGAAGGGAGTTGAGGAGGATCTGAGAGGAATTAGAGGAGCAGAGGGTATAATAAGAATATATTGTATGAAAAAAACTATTTTCAATTTGGTGGTGCACGCCTTTAATTCCAGCTCTTGGGAGGCAGAGGCAGGCGGATCTTCGTGATTTCGAGGCCAGCCTGGTCTACAAGAGCTAGTTCCAGGACAGGCACCAAAAACTCCAGGGAAACCCTGTCTCGAAAGTCAAATCAAAACAAACAAACAAAGAAAAATTACCAAAAAAGAAAAGCAAAAAGAAGTGCCTACTAGATGCAGTAGTGTGAATCTTTAACCCTAGCATTTGGAAGACAGAGTGGTGGGCAGATCTCTGTGAGTCCTAGGCCAGCCTAGTCTACATAGTGAGTTCTAGGCAGGCTGCACAGAGAGACCAATCAAAAACAAACCAAAACAAAACTGCTAATATTTGGTAGAGAGTTAAATCCCTGTTTGTTTTTCTTCTTCTCTCTTCCTTTCTCTCTCTCATCTTTTTGTTAGTGCTAACAGGAAGCCGACTTAGCTTTTAGGAACTAAACATTTGTCCACATGTTGAAACCTACCGTTAAGGTGATAGAAATAGGAAGTACAGTTTGGGGAGTAATTGGGCCATGAGGGTACAACCTCAAGAATAGGATTAGTGTGTGTGTTTATAAGACCCTGAAGAGCCTCCTCCTCTCTCTCACCATGTGATAACCCATGGAAGGTACCATCCATGTGGCAGGAAGGGTCCTCACTGAACACCAGGCCTGCTGGCACCATTTTGAACTTCCAGCTTCCTTCTAGAGCTGTGAATGATGAGGTCACCCATTCTTCAGAATTTTATTACGGCCACTTGAACTGACGAAGACTCTGGACAAATGTTATTTAAAATCAATGCATATCAGGGAATTCTATCTCAGACTCCAACTCTTCAACAGCTCTTTTCTCCTGAGTTTTTCAGAGTGAGGCTCAAACTGACACAGGGAAGGATTCTCCTTGCTCACTGTAAAGAAAATCAAAAGGCTTTTCTCTGTACCCAGAATTCTAGGCCAAATGATTACTAATCAGGTCATTTTCCTGTTTCTGGACCATCAGATTTCTGTCCTGCACTTCCCCAGAAGTAGGGGTGTGGTTGCAGGAAGCTCTTCAGGCACAGTTCTACGGCTTCCCGGGAGGGTGTGGCTTGATACACTGGCCTCTCTATCTCCTTTTGTTTCTTTCTTAGGGATTAGCATGAGGGCACAAACTCAGAGCATTCAGAGAGCCGGGAACCACCTAACTGCTTCCCGTCTTCCATCTAGACCACCAGCTCCTCTTGTAGGAACCCAGGCTTCATTCAGTACCCATTGTTTGCTCAATCCCCCTTTAATCTGTTTTCTCCTTGTATTTCTGACTGAATCATTTTAATTGTCCTGTCTTCAAGTTCCGTGATTGTTTTCTTCTGCTTTTGTATTCCTGCAGCTGAATTTGCCATGTCTGTTATTATGCTTTTCATAACAACTTGAATTTCCTTTTTTTTTTGCCGTAAGTTCTCTATCTCTTTCTCCAGGTTTTTATTTTGCCCACACATCGTTTTCAATACTCTCTTCCATGTCTTCCTTTCATTCTTAGAGTAGTTTCAAATCAGTTGCTATTATTTTATTAACATAAATTCATTGCACAGAACAATGGGCTTCCTTGTCACATATTCACGTATGTGTATCGTTTACTTTGTTCTTATTCACCTTCCTTTTACTCTTTCCTCCCCTTATGGATCCTTTTTCTTTTTCCCAAATGAGCCCCTCTTCTCTGCATTCAAATATTTCTCTGATTTTGAAGTTTAGACTCTACAACTGAAAGTAAGTGATATTTGGCTTCCAGAGCCTGGCTTGTTTCACCTAACACACTGCTCTCCAGTTCTATCCATTGGTCTGAAAATGATAGAAATTTGCTCTTTTTACTGGATGAGTAACATATTGTATTACAATGTAGTATATATAATGTTATTATTTTTCCCTTAAATGGACCACACTTTCCTGTTTCTTTGTATGCCATGACTTTTGCTGTTTCTGTCAAAACTGGATATTTGAATCCAATAACTTTGTAAATCAGATTTCCTCATTTCAAAGGATTTACTCAGTTTATTTTTGTGCTTTGATGATTTTTAGATCTATTTTTATAGTGCATATGTTTGTGTGTGTGTGTGCACGTGTGTGTGCATCCTTGCAGAGGCCAGCCATATTAGAGCATCTAGAACTGGAGTTACAGACAGTTTCAGCTACCCAACACTGGTGGTGGGACCGAATGTGGGTCCTCTGCAAGCGCAGTCCATACTCTTAGCTTCTAGGTTATCAGCATCTTTGTTTTGATTAAAAAAGATTGTGTCTGTGACACGGATTAGTCCAAAGCATAACTTCAGGACTTCTCAGGCTGGTAAAGGACTGGACCTCTATGTAGTGTGTGATGTTTGATGTGGCTTTCCAAAATTCCCAACGATGTGATGGCTTTTGGACGTTCTAGAACAGTGGTTCTTAACTTTTCGAATGCTGTGATTCTGTAATACAGTTCCTCATGTTGCAGGGATACCCCCTTTTCCAACCATAAAATTATTGTGTGGCTACTTCAGAACTGAATTTGACTACTGCTGTGAATTGAGATGTAAATAGCTACTACGCAGGAAGTCTGATAGGCAGCGCTCAAAGGGGTTGTGACCTGCAAGTTGAGAACTGCTGTTCTAGACTTTCCCTGCTTTCTTCCCCCAAAGAAGAAAACAGAAGAATGGAGACAATGGTATGTGCCTTAAAATCCCCTCAAAATTGTTTATGTGGACAAAGGGCTTGCCCAGTGGAGAGGACACTGTGGTAATGTCCACCCGCCTCAGAGTCCACACTGCCAAGGTTAGAAGCCATGGAAATGACAACACAGATCTCAGATTATTCCAGAGGGCTGTCTGCTTATTGCTCACTGTCCTACAACTATTTCCTTCTTAATGAAATAGTCCCTCCTGGAGGGAGAGACACAACTCATAAAACTCAGGAAATGAATGAAATTGGCAAGGTTCTGAAAGTAAATGAAGCTTAAATACACATACTGGTTTGGATAGGAATGAATGGTCTTCTCAGGCTCATATATTTGAATGGTTGGTCACTAGGGAGTGGCATTACCTGAAAACGATTGGGAGTGCAGTCTTGTGGGAGTAGGTGTGGCCTCATTGGAGGAAGTGTGTCACCGAAGGTGGGCTTTGGGATTTCAAATGCTTGAGCTAGGTCTGTTGTTTCTTTCTCTCTTCTTGCTGACTTCTGACCCAGATGTTGAACTCTCAGCTCCTCTAGCACCATGTCTTCCTGCATGTCACTATGCTTGCTGCCATGACAATGATGAACTGAACCTCTAAACTGTAAGCCACCCCAATTAAATGCTTTTCTTTATATGAGCTTCCATGGTCATGGTGTCTTTTTGACTAAGACAATATATAACCTTGGAGTGGGCGGGTCACAGGAATCCCTCAAGTTTCATTGGCTCTCTGAGTCTTGTCGAGCTGCCTGAAGGTGCAGGGAGCTACAGAGATTCTCCTTTTGTGAGTCTTTAACCACACTGGGCTATTTTGGTGACGTAGTTGCCTTTGGATTGGTTAGGCACAGTCCTGTTTTGTGTAAAAGACCCCAGTAAAATTCACTTAGTTAGATCTTGGCAGAATTTTTTTTTTTTGGTTTATTCTCCCTGCCCTCTATGGGTTTGAACAGTTGCTTGTTCTCACCTTCCCAGGAAAAGTCACACAACACCCACTGTGGTTCCTAAGAGCTGCCCATAAGGTGTTCTGGGTACATACCACATGGCTGGTTTGGAGGGATGCAGGACAGATAACAGTTATGAACAGAAATCAATAAAAGTTAAAACTGTAAACTTCCTTGTACAGCCCTTACCCTGCAAGTTATCAATCTTCACAAGGACTCTGGAGTTTCCAAAGAGTCACATCAGAAAGACTGTCATGATGCTGTTGTTATGGGGACCCAGGTTCCCTCATCCCTCTTCCTGGAATCCTTTCTTCCACACACAGTGTGACTCTTTATAGTGTCCTGCATTTGCACACACAGTGTGACTCTTTATAGTGCCCTGCATTTGCATACAGTATGACTCTTTATAGTGCCCTGCATTTGCACACACAGTGTGACTCTTTGTAGTGCCCTGAATTTGCATACACAGTGTGACTCTTTATAGTGCCCTGAATTTGTACACATAAGTATGACTCTTTATAGTATCCAGCATTTCCACACAGTGTGCCTGTAGTGCCTTGCATTTGAACTGGCATCTGTACAGAGGTTTCACTTGTTGGCCTCCTCACCTCTAGGCTTGCTGATCAGTCTCCCTGCAGGGTTTGCAAACGGTCTCCCAGTTGAAAGCTGAACCCCCCTAATGGCGTGACCATTAAAACTAAGTTAGGCAATTCGATGTGGCTGAAATCCTGAACTCACGTTCTGGATAAACTCCTTAAAGGAAAGAAGTAGCACTCTTCCCACTCCCTGACCCTGTTGTGGCAACACTGATGGAGAAGAACTGATTAGAGGTGAGGAGCGTGACTGACAGTTGTTCCGAGCTGGGTCACATCCCTCCTGACAGTTCCCTAAGTGACTTAAGTCACTCCTACTTTGAATCCTTTCAAGTAGTAACTATTGTATCCCAACCCCAAATTTCACAGAATTTGGATCTAGAAGTGCCTAAAATATCTGGGAGGAGCATCATAGTAAAAGCCAAAGTTAGCACTCAGACATGAAGGCCATAGGACAGTGGCCTTCCTACAGCTTGGCAAATTGCTTGGTGGGACCATCACCTGCAGTAATCTGGGAGTCAGATCATATACTGACCAAGTCTTAGCTCCAGGGAAGACAGAATTCTGATGGATAGCCACTGTTCTTAGACGCTTTTTGGCAAAGACCCATGAAAGAGACTATTGGACTCAGGCAAGAGACAGCGAGCTGACAAGTGGTGAGATAGAAGGGTGTTTCTTCTGAAAAAGAATAGGTCTGGAGGCCAGAAACCACCATTTGGGTGGTCAAGAATGCTCTTTCTGGCTAGAATGAAGCCTTCATAAGCAAACCTAGGCTTAGTGGTGAGATAGGTAATGCCTAGAGTCATTTTCAAGCATTCTGCTTTTCAGTTTAGGGTGTTTTGTTGCTCTTTTCTTGTTGTCTGTTGTTGTTTTTGATGTTGTTCTTGTTGTTCTCATCCTCTTTCTTCTTCTTCTTCTTCTTCTTCTTCTTCTTCTTCTTCTTCTTCTTC
>LOEQ01000213.1:243652-258422 GCA_001685075.1 Bramus lutescens | reverse complement strand
TCCTCCTCCTCTTCCTCCTCCTCCTTCCTCCTCCTCCTCCTTCTTTTTCTTCTTTTCCCCCAAACTGAGAATAAGAAATGATACAGGGGAGAGAGAAGGGGGAGAGGAAGAAGGGAAGGGAAGGGATGATGAGAGTGAATTTGTGAGTATTGGACACCTAGGTAAATGTGTCCTTTCTGCCAAGTCTCTTGCTATTGTGTGTTTCCAGTTGTAGTCTCAAGCTTGAGATAAGAAGTGGACAGAACACATGGCTAGAAACGGGAAATCTCATAGGCTTCAGGCTTGAGACTCTCGGCTATTGGCTGAAGCTTCTTATACAAAGCATTGAGCTGAAAGAAATGAGTGAGCTTTTAATGGAAGTGTATTGTGGGAGAAATTAGATTATGCCCTGGCAGTGCCTATGACCATTTCAATCCTTAAGTCACCCCCAGGCCTCTGAAATGGCATTGACAGGAAGTGGAACATGAGAACAGGAAGCTTTAAAATGTTGGTGAGTGAGTGACCACTGGGATCCTCTCGTTATCCTCCTTCCAAATGACCGAAGAGACACATTACAACCATTTCGTGTATCAGATCCAGGAAGTACATTACAATCCTTTTGTGTATTAGCTCCCTTGAGAGTCTGTCACAAAGTGCAGTGAACTTAGGAATCGACCAATGCACATCACATTGAATTCCATTAACATGCACGAGTAATATGTGTTAAGAAAATACATAAATAGCTGGATGCAGTGGCGCATGCCTTCAATCCCAGCACTCTGCAGGCAGAGACAGGGGGATTCCCAAGTTCAAGGCCAGCCTTGTCTATAGAAAGAGTTCCAAGGCAACCAGGGCTACACAGAGAAACCCTGTCTTGAAAAACCAAACCAAACTAAACCAAACCAAACAAAAAGCCGTAAGTACATAAAAAAAATTTGAAAGCTCAATATAGAACAAACGCACCATTTTACAAACTACATTTTAAACTTCCTGCAACCTACTCTGTAGGCCCCTGACCTCTGAGTGACTCTGTTGCTGCTCACAACCTCCACACACACCACACCTGTATGTTGTGGCTATTACCACCTGTGGCACATGTCATCCAGGGACATCTATCTTATCGACCCATGGGGCTCTGCAGGGGGTTCGGCCCCCTCTGTCACTGAAGTTCTGGAATGAAGGATCCTCCCTTCCCATCATCTTCGGACTTCTCACCAATCTGCAGGTTGTTCTGATATGAAATCTCCTCCAGAGATCAGAATTCATCGTCAGTTGGGAAGGATCTGAAGGTCAAAAGTCTCTTTTCCTTTTCTTCTTCCTCTGTAGGAACTGTCATAAGACAAAGCTCTTTTTAATCTTTTGATAAAGGCTCAAGTCCATCTCCCCCAATTCTGATTCAAGCTGTCTGCTAATTCTCAAACAGACACATACATACACCCATGCTTTCAGCATGGGCAGCACCCGGTGCCTCCACCGAAAGCTCTGCTACTTAATCAATGTGGTTTCATGACAATACAGACAGACCTGGACTTAGAATTGTCCAGTTTATAGTGCTTTCTCAATTTAACTGTGGAATAGGATGTATACATTGTGCAATGATTTTGTTTTTTTTTTCTAACTGTAGTATGGTATTCAGGCCACAGTGTTGAGTCATTAAAACACTTTATAAAAAGGCTCTTTGTTAAATGGTCTTGCCCAACTGCCCTGGCATATTTAAGGTAGAGTAGGCTGAGCTGTGATGTCCTGTAGTAATATACATGAAACGCACACCCAGCTTACTATGCTTTCAACTTTGTCATACATTGAGAAGTGCCTCTAAGTTGAAAGCACCATGTCCAGGAAAGCCCTTGAGGAGTAGTAATGAGGTGCTTTACCCCACTTTTCCCTAAGAAAAAAAAAGAACTCTTTCTATTTGGTTTCTTCCGCTACTCTCACTTTTGAAGCTTGGCATGGAATGGTTAGTTCATGTGATCCATCAATCCAGCGGTGGAGCAAGGAGTAGAGGGAGGTACTTGGAAACGTAGCACACACAGAAAGGCTCCACATCAATAATTAGCCAAGCAGATTCACACCATTTACAAGGATGAACCCAAGAATGTGTTGGAAGACAGCCTCTCCAAGACACATTGGGACAGAGCCGTGATAACAGATTAACAAATTCTGGCCAACAGACCAGATATTCTGTTGTTTGACAAACTTAATAAAACAGAGACACTCGCTGATATTGCTTTCCCACTAAATAGAAATATCCCAGGAACATATGCAGAAGGATAAATAAGAATGTGGCTTTGACAGAGGAGTCTGAATGAAAGCAGAATGTGAGGGACAATAGCAGAACTCTCTCTCTTTTCCCATGCAGTGTAAAGGCTTCCTGGCCTAAACCCCGAACGGTCTACATGAGCAAGCGTCTGCTCAAGGACATGGGTTATGTACACATCCAGGCAAAAGCTTTTCCAATTTAAAGATAGGTCGTAAAATTGTGCTTAGCCTCCATTTATGCTTTGAAGAATGATGAGAAGAGGCATCCGTGTGTGCATGCTGGGCTCATGTGTGTGTGTGGGGGGGTAATGTATAGCCTCCCTGTGTATGTCCTGTGCATTAGTGGGGTTACTTAAATGCAATGATGAAGATTACAGTTCTCATCTGGGACTGGAAGCCAACATTAGTCACACACATTCTTACAGAAGGCTCTATCCAAAGTCTAAGCCTACTTGCATCTGGGTCTGATATGGTGGCCCAAGTCTGATAGCCTGTGCTCTGAGCTCGGACATCCTGAGGAAACTAGCACTCTATTCTCAGCTGCTAACCATGAGTCTCAAAGCTCAACTCTAGCCCTTGGCTTGGAGGGCATGGCTTCCTAGGGTCCAATGGTGCTGGCCCAGTGCTCGGACTGTTTGAAATTTTTGAAGTCTGCTCAGGAAGTCCTGTGACATTTTCCCTCTCCCATCCAGGTAAATGAAGTAATAATTTAAGTGTGAAAATTTATGGAATGAAAACTACAGTCTGGAGATGAGTAATGCTTGAACGAGCTCCAAAACCTTCTGTCTCAAACCAGCCCATACCACTTTGCAAGGTGACACTGGCACTGGAGCTGTAAATTTCGTGTGTCCCAGAATCAGAAGCTGACATCATTGTGTCTTTGTCCTCATCGGGCATCAGGGTGATGCCTCTCCGCAGCTTTGTCCCCAGCCCTATCGCTAAGTATTATCCCTGACATACTGGGTGCCTGGCTTCCTGTTGGCGCCCAGTCCTGTTGTATATAGGTATGACCCCAGCTACATGGCAGCACTCAGAGATGTTGTTTTGTTACATCAAAATAAGAGAAGACAGGTCTGGAGAGATGGCTCAGTGGTTCAGAGTGCTGCTTGCTCTTCCAAAGGTCCTGAGTTCAATTCCCAGCAAGCACATGTTGGCTTACAACCATCTACAATGAGATATGGTGCCCTCTTCTGACCTGCAGGCATACATGCAGAATACTAAAAATACTGTATACATAATAAATAAATAAATCTTAGAAAAAAGAAGACAAAATAATAAAATAGACTAGATTTCCCTTTTAAATCTCCATTTCTCATCTTTAAGAATGAGGAAAGAAATGGTCCTTTGGAATTGTGAAAGAGAAAAATGGGGTCAAATTACCATGTACTGAGACTGAACAGGGTCAGTCCCCTGCATCTACCTGTGAGCAACCTCCCTGCAGGGCCCACACACCTATCCCCAGATATTCTGCTTCTTTTTATTACTTGGGAACTTCATACATGCATGTCTTGATCAAACCCATCACTCATTCTGTTCCCTGCAAGGCCTCTTCCATCCTTCCTACCATGTTCCCTTCCCAAGCTCATATTTTCTTCTTCAAACCCATTGAGTCCATTTAGTGATGCCTATATGGCCTGGATGTTGGCATCTACTGGAGCGTGGGTAGTCTCTAAAGGCCCACATCCCTGAAGAAAATTGTCTTTCCCTCCCCCGGCAGCCATCGTACACTTTCGTTTAAGCGTTCTTCTAAATGACATCTCATAGTTCTGGGTGGGGGTGAAAGGACTTCCCAGAAGAATACAGGGACACCCTCTCCTGAGGGATGGAGCAGCTAGTGTGACCTCTGTGAATGGACTATAGCAAGAAGCTTTCCATTCACGCACATCTGTGGTCCTTTATTTGAAAGGCACATACTGAGCATCCATGGTGCTTGGTTCTCATCCCTCTCCATGTACAGAGCAAGCCTTGGGTCTCCCAGCTTCAGGGGCTGACACTGGGGCAAAGGAAGAGGACCTTCGTAGCCTAGGGACTTGAGCTTTTGGGCAGTGTAAACATCCACATAGCTGAACCAGGGAATTCCTCAGAGACACTGATATTGATTGTTGCCGGGTGGAGATGTCTAAAAGTTGGTGCTTTGCCTTTTATTGTAATGAAGTAGCTTGTGCTTGAATATCTGTATCCTTTCCCTTCACCCGTCCTCTCTCCTTCCCCACTTCCCCTTTCCTTCCACAGTCTGTCCCTGCCTTGCACAAGCATAGAAGAAAATATTCACTCTCCCACCTAATGACTGATACTCAGCCTTCTGGTTTGTGCTAAGATAGAGTTTCCTGAATCCTTTTGTGTGTGTGTGTGTGTGTGTGTGTGTTTGTGTGTGTGTGTGTGTGTGTGTNNNTGTGTGTGTTTGTGTGTGTGTGTGTGTGTGTGTATGTGTGTGTGTGTGGTTAGGATGGCTCCTCTTCTTTGTGGTTGTTTTCTCCTCTTCCATTTCCTTCTCCAATCTCCTCATCTCCGTGGGAAGCCGGCCCTGGAACCCTTAATAATGAGCTCACGTCTTCCACTCTCTCAAGTCATCAAACCTGACCAGAAGCCTTCCAGGAAGGGCTTTTCTCATAACAGGATTCACGAGAATCCTGAATTCAGGTTGCTGCGCCTTCTCTGAACTTTTCATCCATGTCCTTGACTATCATGTGGACTGGACAGTGACTGCCCACACCAGAACCCCTTTTCCTTCATCCTATGATTCCCTATGCCTTTGTGAGCAGTCACACAGCACATTTTAAATGTATATAGGGTCGGGCTGATGGGACACTCAATGGAAGAGCATCTGCCTGACGTGGGAGAGGTTGAGTTTGAGCCCGATCTTAGTCTCTTTTCTATTGTTGTGATATAATACCAAATGACCAAAGCAACTTATAAGGAACGTGTGGCTTATGTTTCCCCCAGAATAAGAGTCCATAACAGCAGGGAGGCATGGCCACAAGTGGCAGATATCAAGACAGGCATCTACAGCTGAGAGATCACATCTTGACCCTAAAGCAGGAAGCAGAGAGCATGAACTGCATGTCAGAGGAGGCCTTACGCTCACAAAGCCTGCCCCAGTGACATATTACCTCCAGGGTGGCTGCATTTCCTGACCCTCCTCAAACAGCATCACCCAGTGGGGACCAAGGGTTTAAATGCTCAGGACTAGGAGGGATATTTCTCATTCAAACCACTGCAATCCCCATCTTGGGAAAGAAGAAAGAGGAAACAGCCATTCTTTCTCAAATGAGGTCAATTCCATTTTCCAGCAAAACAATCGGACGAAAGAAATCGAAAATCACCCATTCGCTAACTCTGAACAAGTTCAACGTCATTCTTTGACTTCGATGGCAGCTTCAAACTTCAGGAGCACTGGTAATATCAGCTAATGATTTTGAAGCGCTTACTGTGCCTTTGGAGGGCTGCTAAGCATTTAAAAGTCACAGGTAGTGGATAATAATCTCTCATTTAATTCTCTCCACACTCCTACCAGGCATGTGTTGAGACCTTAAGGAAAGCCCACAACTGTGTGGCCACACATGGCACAGAGAACAGGCAGGAAAAGAAAAGAGAACTTGAAAGGTTTCCTCTTCTTTCTTTCCTGCTTGATCATAGGGCGTGGTAGCCTGCATGTATATACTTTGCTCTTCTAAGTCTTAGGGAAGCTGATAAGAATCTAGAACAGCCACCCTTGCCCAAGCCTGACCGTCTATGGTTCTTGTGTTTAGCATAACAGCTCAAACAAGACCTGGGCTGAATAACCTCACCCTACAAACCCCAATTCCTAAGTCTCTAGGATGGATCATTTTTATTGCTTAGTTCTAGAATAAGGACCACCAACCAATGTGGTCTCCCAAGACACTGTTATTCCCAAACCCAAGTTATTTGTTGCATGTAACATTATTTTTAAATCATCCACAGCAACAAAAAAAATGACTGAATTCTGATAAATTCAGAGTAATACTTGGTTAGACTTCTTAAAATTCTTTATGTAATGTCCAATAAAGTCAAATCTAATTTTTACAGAATAAATTGAACCCAAGTTCTATAAATATAGATTTTCAGGGAAAATGGGAAATTGACAATTTCCCTAAGAAGTTCCTATGAAGAAGTAGTCTCTTCCATTTGAATAATGACAACGAAATCAGGCATTCCTGTATTCTTTCTTTTCCCCTTTATTAATGAATTAGAATACACAATTGATTTAAAATTAAATAAAAATCTCATAAGCATCATTCACATCTTCATTACCAGTCACTTGAGCTTTGTAAAACTGGATTTCCATTTAAATGGCTTCATGTCAAAATGGGAGTTCACTGTGGCTGTAGAAGCCCATCTGAGAAGTAGCCTGACCCTGCTCAGCCTGCAGCCAGGGCGGCGAGTGCAGGCTGCTTCAGTGGGCACAGCCAACCGGGGCATGGGTTCAGTAGCAAGAAGGGTACCCGGTGGCCACAACCAGCTGGGCCAAGGAGGGCAGGAAACCCTCAGCTGACTGCAGGGTCGGGATCTCCTGAGAGGTTCCCTCGAGACATATCTTCTTGCATAGGTACTCCCCCTATGTGCGAGGAGCCTGCTTTGTTCCCAGGCTTTCATCAGTAGGTCTCCAGCGAATCTGCTTCTGCCCCGTTTTCCAAAGGGATCCTTGGGACAGTTTGGGACCACAGACATAGGTTTTTCTTTCCTTTACTAGGCAGCTTTGAAATTCTCAGTCAGGAGGATGGGCTCAGACTAAGACTCTGGGGCAGCAGTTTTGAGGAAATTTTTGCTTCATGACTCACTAGCTGCATTGAAAATGTGAGAACATAACGTTACACTGTTAATTCTTTTCTAATTCTGACTCTGTTTTCCAGAAGTGACAGATTTCAGAATAACTAAATAATTTCTAGTGTCACTTTTTTTCTTCCCAATATTAGTGTCACATGTGAAACCTGGTATTTTGAGACTTTTCATCACCCATCTGGCTCTCTAGGAATCTTTAAAAAAGTATAACTTTTAAAAAGAATAAAAAAACATTTTAAAGAATGTTTTAAAATATAGACTGCTGTCCACTAGGTCTACTTTATAGAAATATCCACAGGCCATAATTACCTAAGCGTTATTTTTTGAATTCTTCCATTCTTCACTATAGACTTCTAGGGAGACTCTAGGGAAGCCACGTTTAAGCTCGACGTAAGCCAACCTGCATGCATGCACAGCTGGAGAATAGGAGACCCATCATTTGCTTGTTGAGAGTTGATCATGGCTTCCACTGTTGCTTATGCCCCATTATTAGTTCCCATAAAACAGTCCCAGAGGACTCCATCATCCCTGGGTACAGGTGGGCTAGTGGGAGATTCCTCAGATGCTCATTTGTCCTCAGAGCATGTGGTCTCAAGCATTTAGGAGGATACTCAAGTCAGACCTGTTGGCTCAGGCCTTTAATCTCAGCAAGGTGCCAAGGCAGAAGGACTGAAAGTTCATTGTCTTTGTGAACATGGCTACAGAGTGAATTTAAGACTGTCCTGGACTAGACAACTTATTGAGACATTGTCTCAAGGTGAAAAAATAAAATAAGGATTGGGGATGTAGGTCAGTGCTCCAGTACTTGACTGGCATGCATCAGGTCTTAGATTTAATTCATGGTACCCAGGAAAACAAAAGAAAGGGGACTCATGCCGGGCATGGTGACACGTATCTGCCACTCTAAGATTTTGGACACTGGAAAGGGAGAATTTCTGCTTTGAGGCCAACCAAGGCTACATAGCAAGACCCTTTCTTTAAAAACACAAGGTAACTGTACGTAGTAGTACATGCCTTTACTCAACCACTCGGGTGTCAGGGGCAGGCAGATCTCTGTGAGTCCAAAGCCTCGGCTACATAGCAAGTTCTGGGCCAGTCATGGCTTCATAGTGAGACACTGTCTCAAAAACATAAACAAACAAAAAAATACAGCAAAAAAAAATCAAACGAACAAAAAGTAAAAATAAATAGGAGCCTACCCCAGCCCTCTATTACAGGGACATGGTTTTTGCTGACATACATACAACATGTCTTTTCTTCATGTCATGCAGAGCCATTTTCCAAATGAGCACACTTTCACAGAGTATTTTAGCAGGGGCTGCAGACCTTCAGGCAGCTTCACAGAATTAGCAAAACGTTACTATGCTACGAACTTGTCTGCTGAGGGGAGTCCTGAAGCCTGTTCTCTTTACCCACTCTGTGCCTCAGTTTCTCTTCTGGCAGTGCTTCTGTTGAGATGAGAGTGGCAAGCCAGAGAGCCAGCAGTGCGTGAGTCATCAATCAAACATGCGGTTACTGCTCATCCACACTCAGAAAGATCCATTCCAAAGGCAAGATTAGCAAATAGAAAAACGAAACAGAACAAAACCTAACAGTGCATTTTAGAAAGACCAGATGGGCTTCACTCCAGAATGCAGCGAAGCAGTATTAAGGATTCTAAGTCAGATGTGACTGTACACACTCCTAGGTGAATCCCAGCACTTAGGAGACTGAGGCAGGAGACTCACCCACTCCAGGCCAGCTTGAGTTACAAAGTGAGATTGTCTCAAAAAAAGAAGAAGAAAAAACTATTCATATCCTTTAACATTTCAGAGATTAATGGTCAATCATGTATTTATATGTCTAAATGCCAAAATGTGTGTTTAAGAAGATAATTGTCCTAGGGTTTCTATTGCTATGATAAAACATTGAAACCAAAAGTGACTTGAAGAGGAGAGGTTTTATTTCACCTCACACTTCCAGGTAACTCTCCATCATTGAGGGAAGTCAGGATAGAAGTTCAAGCAGGACAGGATCCTGGAGGCAGGAGCTGTTGCAGAAACCATGAAGGGGAGTTGCTAACTGGCTTGCTCACAGGTCAATCTGGTAGGGGCATTTTCTCAAGCAAGCTTTCTCCCTTCCAAAATGACTCTAGCTTGTGTCAAGCTGCCATAAAATGAATCAATTCCAATTTAAAATGCTAATTTTTATTTTATGTATTGTGTGTGTGTGTGTGTGTGTGTGGTTGCCTGCACAATATGTATGTGCACTGTGTGCATTCCTGGTATACTTGGAGGCCAGAAGAGAGTATCAGATTCTCTGCAAATGGAGTTATAGATGGCTGTGAGCCACCCTATGGGTGCTGGTAACTGAATCCAAGCCTTCTGCAAGAGCTGCAAAAGCTCTTAACCCCTAAGTAACCTCTTCAAACTCTTTAACCCTGATTTTGAAAAACCTACCTATCACTGGACATGGTGGTGCACACTTTTGATCCCAGCACTCAGGAGGCAGAGGCACGTGGATCTCTGAGTTCAAGGCCAGCCTAGTCTACAGAGCTAGTCCCAGGACAATCAGGGCTGCACAGGAAAACCCTGTCTCTAAAAACCTAAATAAATGAACAAATTTATATAATGGGTCTTGAGACTTACTTCCTTAACATAATAAAACTATCACTCACACATACACACATATGCAGGCACACATGCGTGCGTATGCAAACTCTCACATGTACTGCACTACGTATATCATAATACCGTGTTTTGCAGGAAGACCATAACGAAAAATGTTCCTACTGAAACGAGCAGCAAGTCAAGCCTTCCTCTCATCACTGGGACTATTCAAACTTGTTCCCGAAGTACTAATTAAAAAGAATTCCCTTAACAAAGGGAGGCAGCAGTAGTGGGGAGGCAAAGGTAATGCTTTCAGTACCTGCTGATGCAAGGACTGCATAGATGGAAAAGCACAGACAATATTAAATAAAGCTTCAGATAAAAGCGGAAGAAGTAGGTGGCCAGTCAGTGAAACGGTAATTAAATAACAATGGCCTTTTGCCCAGCAAACACCAGACCGGAGAGAAAGGGAGGCTACAGCCCAAGTCACTTGTTCTGCATTTTTCAGAAGCTCCTCTGTGATGGCAATGGGAATGTAACTGAACCAGGATGGAGTCATTTTCAATAACTTACTCTTCAATAGAAGACGTGAGCACAAACAGCAAACACAGATAGGCAGGGCTTCCGGCAGTGAGCGATGCTGTGAAGGAAGGCAGGAGACTGATACGTTTTTGTAAAGAGATGAGGAAGGCTAGGACAGGTGGTGATAGGAGCTCTGCATGATCTAGAGGGCCTAGGATGACCTCCCTTAGGAGGTGAAATTGGTGAAGACTTGAAATGAAGCCTGCCAAGGAAGAGCCAAGGGCAGGACATACAGATGGAGGCAAGGGGGAGAGAGAAAAGAAAGAACTAAAGTACCCAGAAGAGCTAGGGACTAAGCACTTCGCCTTTGGGAATCTAGATCATATTTTGGTGCTGTATAACATCACTGAAAGACTTTGAAGGATACTCTGGTATGATTTCAGAGGTCGAAAGAAAGCCACCTCTGGCAGATGTGTGGGCAATGGGCCCTGGAAGTAGGTGGAGACCAGTCTGTGGCCCAGACTAAAGGAGTTGGCCTGAGGTGACTTTAGGGAAGCTGGCATAGGTTCGCTCTGCATTCAGATGCACAGAGAGCCAACAGCACTTGCTAACAGATTGGTGTGAGGGATGAGTAGGAGGAGAAATGAGGGTGTAACTCAAAGATTCCATTCACAATAGAAAAACAAACAAAAACACAAAATGTCTAAGGAGAAATCACGCAGGAAATGTCCAAAGCCTATGTAACAAAAACTCAAGATATTTCCTGAGGGGTTTAAAGAAAAAAAAAGAAGGAAGAAAAAACTAGAAAGAGTGTGTGTAATAGAGACATCTACGTACTCACAGACAAATATAGATGGTTTGAAGAAATCCAACTTTGCGGTGAAATTACAACAGAACTTAAACATGACAAAGATGTTACCAAGGATCATTTACTTGGGACTAAGTTAGGATAATTCTAAAATAAAGAGAGCATCAGCAGAAAATAGTCTATTAGCTACTAAAATGTCAAATAAAGCTGCAACGAAGGTGCAGAAAATCACTAAGTAGGGACAGACAAAAGGAGTTACCAGATCAAACAGCCAGTCCAGGGGTAGACCCAAATACAAACCCAAGCAGAAAATTTGTGTTCCTATATGCATGTTGTGTGGCTTGACTAGTCCTCTAAACACATAACAGGGGCTGAAGAAGTGGCTCAGCCATTAAGAGTATTTGCTGCTCTTCCAGAGAATCTTAGTTCAGTTCCCAGCACCGCTGTCAGGCTGCTCTCAACCTCCTGTAATCCAGGGGCTCTGGAGCCCTTTTCTGACCTCCACTGCACACAAGTGTCAGACACACGCAAAACAAAATAGAATAAAATAAGTCTTTAAAATAATAATAATAAAATGCATAACACAACATCACTATTTTAATTTAGAATAAATTCAAAAATATCAAAGATAAAAGTAAATGATAACTTCATAATTTTAGAGTAAGGAAATATATTCTATGCATAATACAAAAATTAAAAACCATGTGAGAATACTCACATGGAAACTCAAACTATGTAAATATAGAAACCTGTGTGTATGCCAAGAACCAAGCAAGCAAACAAAAACCTCAAAGTTAAAATTTAACTGAATTCATCAAATTCTGGGGGTTTAAATCGCATCTATTTGTTCTAAGTTTCCCATGGGTAACTTCAGCCAAATATCTGAGTGGTTGGGTTGTGTTCTTTCAGAAGCGGTGTTTATATCCTACCCCAGCCCCTGAAAATGTGACCATATATGGAAGAGGGCCTTCAGAGATGTAATCAAGTTGAGATTTGGCCATACTGGATTGGGATGGGCAACAAATCCACCAGTGAGTGTCCTTATAAGAGAAACACACATACAGACACACAGACACACAGACACACACATACACACACAGGAGAAGACCATTTAAAGAGGATTGTAGAAACCAGAGCACTGAAGACACGATAAATAACACCACCAATTACGGGAAGCCCCAGAAATAGTTAAGAGGTTGAGGCATGGCCCTACCAGTACCTTGATTTTAGATGTCTGTTGGAACACAAAGGAATATATTTTTGTTGCTTTGAGCTAACTAGTTTGTGCTAATTTCTTAGACCACCCCAAGGAAATACGTACACTAATGTCTAAAAGATATGTTGAGTTTTATTATAATGAAACTCCTCTGCAGTGTTCTCTAGAGGAACAGAAGCCATAGGACGAATATACATATCAAAAGGGGATTTATTAGCATGAGTTACAGGCTGTGGTCGGGCTAGTCCAATAATGGCTCTCTCCGTTTAGAAAGGTCAAGAATCTGATAGCTGTAGAGTTCACAAGGCTGGATGTCTCAGCTGATCTTTGGACTATGGTGAAATCCCAAAGAAGTAGCAACAGCAAATTAATGATTCAGCAGCAGAATATATGAAGTTGACATCAAGCATGAGGGAAAATGGACAAAAAGCAAAAGCTTCCTTTCAGGTCCTTTTATGTGGGATGCTTCTACAAAATGTGGCCCAGATTTAGGGTAGGTCTTCTGACCACAAGTGATCTAGATTAGGGTGGATCTTCCCACCTCAAATGATCCAATCAAGAAACTCCTTTACAGGTGTGCCTGAATGCTTTCTTTTTCATTGATTTCAAATGCAGGTAAGTTGATAACCAAGATTAGCCATCACAGTTTCACGAACTCCTCAGATCAGTGCACACTTTAAAACTCATGGATTATTTATTTATGGAATTTATCATTTAAAATTTTGGGGTGATAATCAAAACTATGAAAAGTAGAAACCTCAATACAAAAACTGACCAAAAATATCGGATAGTAAAACTCAACATAGTTTCCATAAAGTAACATTGCTTAAATCTGAAAAGTTCTCATAGGATCCTAGGGTAACGGCTCCACTCTTGGCATTTCCCAGTTAGTTAATGCCTGCGTCGTGGTCTCAGCTGGGAAGACTGGCCTGAGGAAGTCATCAAAACCATGGGCCCAGTCTCCCTCCTCCTTAAACTGTATTGCCAAGCATTGTCTGCCAGCCTGACTGCCAATCCCTTGGGTGTCACTTCTCAAACCCTCAGCATCATAGTCTCAGGAGTTCTAGTTTGTCTTGCAAGACCATGGGATGCATGAAGGTCAGGTATTGACAGGTCTGATCAGTGAATACTCTGGTTTGCCTTTCTTTCTAGGGTTGCTAAGGACACATATTACATATCACACCATGATCTGGACAAGCTGTATCATAAAAGAATAAAAATTGTTCTTAGGTACCACATTATTCAAAGCCTTAGACCCACAATTTTGGTATCTGTATATTCGTGTTTTAGAATTACTTTGTGTAGATCAATTGGTTATCAAGTGAAGTAGCTCCAAAGCATCACTATTTGCCTTATATAGGCATTAATATTTTACTATTTTATATTTTTTGGTCAGTTTTTGTATAGGAGTTCTCACTATCCATGGTTTTAATTATTATTGCCTAAATATACTGAAGTGCAAATTCCAGAAATGATTCTTAAGTTTTAACTTGTGTGTTGATCTGAAGAGTAGTGTAGTGAAATCTTGTGTGGTCTCACTCCATCTCACCTGGCTGTGAATCATCCTTTTGATCAGCATATCCATTGGACATATGCTATGCGCTATCTAGTCACTTAGTAGCTATCTGGGGTATTAAGTCAGCTGCTGAGGGGTTGCCATGTTGGTATTCCAGGGACCCTACCCTGTCACAGTGGAACTTGTGGGAGGCTATTTTCACAATGTCTTTGTCCTTATCATTTACTGTTCTGCATCTCCTCACCTAGGAATTGCATCATCTTACATCATCATCATCATCATCATCATCATCATCATCATCAGAAGAAGAAGAAGATGAAAGGCAAGAAAAAAGAGCTTACTGCAATAAGATATTAAGATATTAGGAGTATTATGTCACTTTTTTGGATTGAAACATTTCATCTTAAGGGACAGAAAAGCTTGTGAGGATCTTGAATCTCACAAGAAACCTGTACAACTTAGGAAGCTCATGAAACTTACAAGGCTCACAAGATAGCTCCCTGAGGATATATAAACAGTAAACAATTACTAAAAGAGATAAAGCAGTGGTGTCGCTACCTACAGATTGTACAGCAGAGTCCAGGGATGCAGCTTCAGGAGTGTCACCAATCCTGAAGGCTTTTGGATAATGGAGTGTTTGGCCACCTGTGTTCCTGTAAGTAACCCCCAAAATTCACTAGCTCAGTAAGCTGGCATTAAATGGAATTATTTTCTTTGGTCTTTCGTTATCTTTTCTGTATGAGATGAACAGAAACATTGTCTTTGAGAAACATGTCAAAATATAGAGGGAGAATAGAGGGGGAGGTTCCCATGAATTGAATTACAACATGTTCATATGCATGCTCCTTTGTATTGTTAGTCGCTATGAATCTCTTTCTGGGCCTAGCTTGTAGTTAGCTTCCTCACAGGTGTGTTGATATAGAAAAATAAAGCCTATTTAGGGTTCAGTGTTATCTTTGGGTTCGAGTATCCATCAGGGTCTTGGAAAGTGTGTAAGGAGCAACCAATGTATGTAAAAACAGACTGTGGTGATGTAGGAGGGTCTTCTGTCTATGTGTTACTTTCATTGGTTAATAATGAAA
>LOEQ01000213.1:232191-243516 GCA_001685075.1 Bramus lutescens | reverse complement strand
GTGGTGCTACACACATTAATAGAAATGGGTTAATCAAGATGTGAGAGTTAGCTAAGAAGAGGCTAAATATACTGGGCCAGGCAATGTTTAAATAAATACAATTTGTGTATTGTTATTTGGGGGTATAAGCTAGCCGTGCGGGAGCTGGGCCGGACAAAAAGCAGGCCTGCTCTATCACTAAGAAGAGGCTAGATATAATGGGCTAGGCAGTGCTTAAATGAATACAATTTGTGTGTTGTTATTTTAGGGTATAAGATTGCCGTGTGGGAGCCGGGCGGGATGAAAAGCAGGCCTGCGCTCCCCAATCACTACACTGTGGTTTCTAGAAAGTTTTTGGTTTAGCTTCTTCAATCTCCCTTTACACATGGGTTGCTGGTGGTCTTGTCAAGATGTCTGATTGCTATGCTCTATAGGTCTGGATGAGCAAAGGATGTCTAACTAGATGACCTAGAAGGACTTTCCCAGTTTGTTTTTAGATGATTGGCCCTAAGCAACCGGCCTTCTAGCAGTTGCTCTACAGCTGTGCAGGGAAAGGGTGTTCCTTTTATATGTCACTTGGGGCCACCCAAAACATTGATAGTGCCAGTTGCTAACGACTTAGTCTCATGAAAATGCCAGCTTGGCAAAGCGTAACAAGCTTTACTCTCCTCATGGTACCCCGCCAAGTCCTGTTCCGTGTATGATAAAGCTTTCTGGAATGTTCTTGAAGCTCTCTGGTATGTTCTTCATTGTGGAAAGCTGAGGCGGAACCCAGCCTGAAACCGGACTCCTTGCTTCGACTTTCAGTCGTTCAAACTCATCACATTCTTTTCTTGGGCAAGAGGGACCCAGAAATACTGTGAACATCCGAGCAAAGTCAGAATGTCTGCCTCTTAACGTTGCTGATTTAGGCACCAGCCCGAGTGGGAAGCTACCCACCCCGCCCCCATCCCACAAACAGGTCTCCAGCAGAAAGGTTGAAGGAAGGAGAGGCTGAATGTATTAACTGTCTCCTTGGCCCCGCTGCTGCCCGACTTCCTTTGGGCTCAGCAGACGGCATTAGGCGCCAGACACATACACATGGTGCCATTTGCGTGTCTGTGTTAAAGTTGACTTAATTAGGAGGGTTTACCTCAAATACACGCTTAAACGGATTCTCCTAGTGGTGTAACACTGCCTATTGCTATGCTGAAAAAAAGAGAAGCCGAACACAGAACGTGGGCAGCAGCTCTGAAGTCGTGTTTACAGGCATTGATGTGCGGCAGAGAAAGAAAATGGGACTGGGGTCGCGTGAACTCCTGTAGGATAAATAGAGATAAATAATTCAGATTCTCATTATCATAGAGGCATATAGCTCCAGTGCATGGGAGCATCCTGGCTTTGTGGGAATTGGTATGCAGAAGGTATTCAGAAGCTATAGCGTGTAATCTAGCATTAATATTAACATAAATCCAAGGCAGGAATTAACAATATTTCCAAAGTCTTATAGGATAACTGAATTCACACTATATTGTTTAGTCCTCGTGGGCATTTTAGTAATCGGATAATAGAAATGTTGAAGTAGTTGAGATGTTCTTTATATTGCTCCATGAAAAGATCTTAACACAGTGTCTTTAGCAGACAGTTCTGATAGAATGTGTTGAACAAAAAGAAATATGCCTATTTTGGTAATATGGGTGTGTTTCATTAGCTCAGCCTGCAGCGATATGACATTGCATTCTAAAAGGAATACAATTAATAACAATGAGAGGTGTTTTTCCCCTCAAAGAGTGAAACTGGAATGGTTGAGCACAATGTCAGGGCAATTAAGCCGAGGCACTGCATTACCTTTGTCTGAACACCGGCAACATCACCCTGTCTCAATGTGTTGAATCGTTATTTCTTTAGCAGAGAATTCGTAATTTATTTTGATGTTTCCTATAATTCAGACCACTATAATAAAAATGATTTTTTTCAGGTAAGGAAAAAAAAATCTTTTAAAATAACTAGGCAGTAGAAATTAACATTTCTTTCAGTTGGCATAGATTCCACTTTTTTTTTCCTAGAAGGGTATAAACGGCACAAGGAAAATACACACAGTAATTTCTGGGGATTAAGCGGAATTGAATGATCCTGTTGGTAAAGCAGGGATGTACAGAACAGCCAGGTGTCTGTGGACTCCGTGTCCTACGGAAGAGCAATCCAGGGGAAAAGTTGTACTTTGAGACTATTAAAATAATCACCCAGGGTATTATTTTATTCAGTATTAACCTTTATGTTTTATGTTAAATGACAGTGAAGGTTCTGGAACGTGGTGATTCCCCAGAGTCTTGGTAGGTGAGATTTCTTTTATCTCTAAAGAGGTTTTATTCAACTCTGCAATGCCAAAACTGCTCTTGCTTCCCTTCGCTGGTCAGTTTTAATAGGTGTGACGAAAGAGAAAATGTGTTGAAACATGAACACTCTGCTTTTTAAAAACAGATGATGAAGAAGACTGGTTAAAATCTTATTTCTGCATGCCCAGTCTGCTTCAAGCTTCCAGAGCCATGGTTGTTTGGGCAAGGGTAGACTGCCGGCGATAGGGGTGAGGGGAGAGGAAGGCCAACAAATCCATCAATCATTTCTGCTCACCCAGGTTTACCCTGACGGACTTGGCTTGGTGGACATACAGAGCTGTAAGCGGGTATCTAGAAATGCCACTGTGAGTCTGGGCCTTTGGGTCTTAATACCCAACTCCATTTCCACTCATGAGTGATGTATTAAAATGTTGTAGGGTAATAAATTGTTAATCTTAGAGGCTCTAGGTGATTTCTTACTCACACGGGGACTGAGTTAATGTAACACCCTGATCATTGCTCTGACCACCTTTCCTTTCTGGGTTATTTTTTGCTAGCCTTCCAAAGGCAGGCGGCTCCATTGCCAACTCCCTCTGTAACCACTGCTTAGTTCCTGCATATATGCAGACGCACACACCTCTTCAGACAATTAAATCACACCAAGCTGCTAGGGGACAGGAGGCCTCCGCGTGTTACGTGAGCAGCCCCCCTCCCCTGCTAAGTATTATTGACAAATCCATCAAGGGCAGTGATGCATTGGCTTCCACCTTACCTAGAAGGACACTAGGGCAACAGTGACATGCTGTCACCGTGGTAACTGCGGCTGAAGTGAACAGCCTGTTAGGATAGGTGACCTCTGTTGGCAGTGAGCCTAGAGATGTAGCACTCACCCGGCTGCCATGTCATGGGGACCCCAAGGAACAGCCCGGTGCCCTCAAATTGATTCATTAGGACCTAAACGTATCGATCGCTCCAATTTGCAGGAATTTATTATATTGATATTGGACTGATTAACATTTTGTGCCAGACTGGTTCGATATGTGCTTGTAACAGCT
This sequence comes from Bramus lutescens, assembly GCA_001685075.1. Classification (NCBI taxonomy): domain Eukaryota; kingdom Metazoa; phylum Chordata; class Mammalia; order Rodentia; family Cricetidae; genus Bramus; species Bramus lutescens. The sequence continues at coordinate 240,167 of LOEQ01000213.1, read as the reverse complement.
TTTAATGATTAATTGACTTTTATGATTCCATCTCAGGGCTGTCAGTGAGCTGTGAACTGTGGGCAGGCTTGTTCCTTGACTGTCTCTCCAGTGGCACAGGGCAGTGATTGAATACCTAGGAAATTAGTGTCCTTGCTGTCTCATTTTATGAAAGATAAATGCTATGACATTTAATGCAGACCTTAATTTAGAACAGAACTAAGCAGATCATTTTGCAATTTAATCATAAACAGGTAAATATCAAAACTTGTTTAGCATTTTACAAGTTAAGCACACAGAAGACGGAGGCAAAGCAGAGAAGGCGACAAGGGAGCCAGCAAGAGGTAAAATAAAATAACGTGGGTTGGAACTGCACGGCAATTTAATAATCACGTAATTTATTAGGGGCAACATCCGAGCCCATTTCTCGGCCCAGAATATACTGCTCTCATTCACTTGGTGGCAAGCCCAGGGCGTGTCGCTTGGCACAAGCTGTAAAGTTAGCATTTACCTTCAGGGCTGAAGGCAACCCTGTAATATTGCCTGGTGAGTCGAGGAAAATACATTGACTGATTTGCCACAAAAGTAAATAGCAGAAAAAGGGACAGGCTCCCATTTAATATGTGTCCCTGACATGCAATAAGGGGAATATCACATTCAGCATGGTTTATGTGTTACCTAAAACAACCATAAACATTATGAAAAGACGGCAGGAGAAATGAGATTTTATTGTGCTCGCTAAGAACAGAGAGAGAGAAAGAGAGAGAGGGAGAGAGAGGAGGAAGGCTGGGGGTTGCCAGCTCACACCTCTTGCATTCATATTTAAAGCATATTTTCTGCCTTTCATTTTAATTAAAAGACTTAAGTTAGGGAGAAACTGTCTAAACATCATGTCAAATTATTCATGTTTGTACATATAAGGAATGAGATGAAATGGTTCCGTGCACGCTTCTTCCTTTACTGTTGAGCAGTTTTCTTCCTTGCTGTGCAGGGTGAGGACACCTTTCTCTGATGTGAGGTTGTCGGGTGATGTCGACTCTAACCATTTGCAGTGTACGTATTCTGCGGCCCTCGTCTGAGGACTGCTCGATCCACAGCGGTTCCGTTTACTCCAGTTCTACAGTGTTGAAAAGGATTGGGAAGTCACCCAGCCCTGTACGACAGAAACACCCATAAATATCTTGTGGCTTCGATCACTTCTGAGCCCAGTCCAGGCTGTCTCCTTGTCTCCCTCACCTCCTGGGCTTTCAATCTAACATCACTTCTATTTAAGCTTGGAATGATGGCTTTTCTGTGATTTCTTGTTCAATGGTAAGAATGAATTAACTGGGCTCCTGGCTATCTGTGTTTCTCTGCTTCTATATACACCCGTGTGTGTGCATACGCCTAGGTTATAAGCCCAGGTTATAAGCCCTGCTTACCATCAGGAACTCTTGGCTATGAATGGTACTATGATCCCCCTGTTCAGGGCCTGCAGCCCAGCTAGGGTGCCCTTTTCGATGCTGGAACTCAGGAAGCACAAACACCCCACTGTAGCTGAATCACAGTCCCAAATTGCAGAAGACATTTTCAAATCTGCCCTTCCTTTGATTGGCCTCAGGGTCTTCTCCCTTTGGGGACATTCTTTTCTAGAAGTCTTCAATAGGCTGGCAGTGTTTCCTTATGCTGAATGAAATCTTGCGGAGGAACATTTCATCGGATCCAGCCCCACACAAACTGCGAATAGGCTGGGGCACGCCCCATGTAGTCTCTAGAGAGCCGCCCATCATGAAGAAGGGTCTGCCTCTCCTTATTGCTCCAGCATGCTCCATGCCCACGTGCAGAGGGAAGGCATGGGTCCTTCTTCCAATCGTTCCCTTTTCCTGACCCACCACCGCAACCTCTGCCACATCTGTCCTCCCCTTTCCTATGGCACCACAAGAGGTCCTTGTTTCCCACAGGCCGAATGAGCAGGGAACTTGACTTGAGACTCCTGCTGAAGTTTATGTCTGTGATGCTTTAGGAGGTGGGACTGCCTGGAGAAAGTGTGCCACCACCCACACCGCCAGTGAAGGGAGTGCATGAGAACCCTGAATGGCAGAGAAGGGAGGAACAAAGAAGGTTCTGGATGCAAATATTTTACTAGTCCTAGTGATTCCAAAAGCATAAGGAGTGTATAGGAAAAGGAAGCAGAAGTGTTTTCTTCACTGTTGGAAAACCATCTTTCTGTATCTTAGTAATCCTGGTCTTTAATTGCAGATTCAGACTGACCTGAGGCTGTGCTCAGCCCTGGTTCTGTTAAGTAGCGGGTGTGTGATACAAACACAGACAGAGACCACACAGGCAAACTGCAGACGCGCTGTGTGTTGGTTCTAACGGTTTTCCTCTCCTTTGCAGTGTCTCATGAGCATCACACACCCATCCTCCCTGTCATGTTAGAGCCCAGCTCTCGTTACCTCGTCACCGGGTCACATGCATCTGTTTCAGTCCCAGCACTCACTTCCCAGGGAGAGTCCCAGGACTCACAGAAAACACGCTTACCCCTCTTTCCAATCACTCATCAAATAGCTTTCTATGTCTACTTCCTTCTGGCTCTGCTGTCAGCTGCAGGTCATATTATTATCAGAAATTCCATGATAAATTTAGCATAGGGGAAAAAAAGGTAAGGATTTCCCCAAGCGAACAGGTGGAATATATTACCTCCTATTCTGTGCACATTAATTTTCAAAATGTTCACCTTTCAGTAAACATTTTAGTTCAGGTAAAGAAAGATACACGGGTAGGAGATGTCTTACTCCAAATTCAACATCAAAGGAAAAGAAAAGCAAAACCAAATAATATCCAGAATTCCTTTTTTTTTTTAAAGATTTATTTCTAGGGGCTGGAAAGATTGCTTAGCAGTTAAGAATACTTGCTGCTCTTGGAGAGGACCCAGGTTCCATTCCCAGCACCCACATAGTGATTCATAAACACCTATAACTCCAATTCCAGGGAATTTGGTGCCCTCTCTGATCTTCAGGGGCACCAAGCACACATGACATGGTACACATGCATATACACAGGCAAAACACATATAAAATAGAAAGAGCAAATCTAATTTATAAAGATTTTTAAAAGATTTATTTGTGGCTTAACTTGGGAGGCAGAAGCAGGCAGATCTCCAAGTTCAAGGCCAGGTTGGTCTACAGAATGAGTTCTTGGACAGCCAGGGCTACACAGGGAAACCCTGTCTCCCCCCCCCGCAAAAAATGTATATTATTTGTGTATGTGTGCACATGTATATGGCCCACATGAGTGTGCAGATACCTGCAGAGGCCAGAAGAGGGTATCAGATCCTCTGAAGCTGGAGTTACAGACAGTTGTGAGCTGCCTGATGGGTGCTGGGAACTGAACTTGGATCATAAGAAAGAGCAGTAAGTACTCTTAACTACTAAGTTAAATGAAAATATTTGTATTTTACAATGTACATTTTTAAATATAAATTTTTTAAAAGTAAGTTTTACAATATGTATTTAATTTTTTTGTATGACATGAATGTGTGTTTTGCCTGTATGCATGTCTGTGCCCCATGTGCATGCCTGGTGCCTGTGAAGAGGGTGTCAGATTTCCTAGAATGGGAGTAACAGAAGGTTGTGGGCCACCATGAAGGTGCTGGGAAGAGAAGCTGGGTCCTCTGTGAGGACAAGTGCTCTTGACCACTAAATAATCTCTCTGTCTCTCCAGCCCTATCAAAATATTTTATTCATAAGATCTAGAAGGGATACCATGGTATATTTTACTCCTCAATCATAACATATACAAAAGGCATATAGTATACTGCACATACCAGAAATCCTAGCACTCTGTATTTTACATTTTTTTATATTAACATTTCTGTTATATGTTGTAATTTTACTTGGCAGTCATTGCCTTTTAAATTGATGGCATAGAAGTTAGGTTAATGTGATCCCAGCACTCAGAAGCCTGAGGCAGAAGTATCAAAATTCGAGGCCAGCCTGGGCTACATTGTTAGACTCTGTCTCAAGAACAGTTAAAATCTGATGACACAAATCATCATTGATTTGAAGACTTATTTTATTTTATTCCATAGCCATATTTGTATGTCTCTAATCTGCACAAGGAAAGATAATTTTATTCATGTCTGTATTCGTCCCTTTTCATCATTGTGACCTAAATACCTGATGTCACTGAGGGGAGGAGAGCCTCCTTTTTGGCTCATGATTACAGAGGGCTTCAGCCGATGGAGGCAGGGAAGGCAGCTAGATCGTATCATGGTGAGCTAGGAAGTAGAGAACAGAGAGAGGACCCAAGCAGGGTAAAACCTTCAAACACCTGTCCCCAGTGACACACTTCCTCCAGACCGGCTGCTCCTCCTGGAGGCTCCACGGCTTCCAGAAATAGCACCTCCAGCTGGCAGGCAGGTGTCGCAAACATGAGCCCTGTGCAGACATTTCCATTTAAATAATAGCAATGTTAGTCTTCTTGGGCGACTACCTCAAAGGACCACAGGGTAAAGAGACCACTGCATAAAGGACCTCTGCGTAAAGAGAATTTATCACTCATAGCTCTAGAGGTTAGACATCCGAGCTCAGAGTGTCAATGTGGCTGAGCTCCAGGGACTGACTTTTGCAGGGCTGCAAACCTCCAGCCTTCTCATTTGACTAGATAAGATCCCTCCCAGTTCTCTGACCTCTTAGGACCACATGAATCTCGTTCCTGAAGGCTCCGCCTTGACACTGTCTGCCTCTCCCAAACCGTGCCTGTAAAACTCATCATTCAGGGCTTTAGCTTCCAACGGATGAACATGAAGGGACACGAACAGTCTATAACAATTAGGACAATATTTTTTTCTCTCAGCTGTTTTCATAGTCGCATATGCTGTAGTTTTAAACTTAGCCAAGTTTATTTCTTTGGTCTTCATCAGGCCCCAGAAAGGACGCCTTTATTGGCTTCCATGTTGCGGTCTTTGTAAAGATGCTGAGAAGTCAGTGCACACTTCCAAATATCTCAACTTGGTGGAAGTACATAGAAAATGCCTCATTTGGAGTTATGACTCACGTTTTATCTAAATGTTTCAACAGCATGCAGATTAAACAACCGACTTAGAGGTCATCATTGCATGATGCTCTGTTTCTTTCCAGCCTGGGGATTCATTTGCATGAGAATAGGGGACACCTGCCTTACTTGCATTGCTCTGTGGACAAGCTCAGCCTTGCCTTGATCCTGTGCCCTTCTGGGGAATGTGCAGTGTGCTTATGAGCCTCGGTGAGCCAGGAGGCAGTATTTCTGGGGACAGTGTGGCTGTGTGGTAGCATCCCCTGCTTCTAGTTCTTCTCCCTGATCCAAGAGGGAGGAGAAAATAAGGAGCAAAGGGAAGCTCTTTCTTGCTTCTCTCGCAAGTGTGGCTTTACTAAGATGCACAATTTTTATGTACTTGTCAGGTTTGGGGTACAGAGGCCCCCAATTCTGGGTGGAAGGACTACTATGAACTTCTCTAGAAATAAAGACTTAGTGTGAGCTAGGGAACTGTTTGCAGCTTTTGTTTTCAAACATGGCTAACACATAACCTTGGGAAGCTCACTTTCCAACATGGCTCCTTGATGACATTTCACGTTTGAAATATAGTACTACCTATGGTGGCCTTCCTACATTGGCATCTACTTATCACATACACACATGTGCATGCACACATGCACTCACATGCACACACGCTTCCACTCTATCTGCAACTCTGGCTTACTTCCACTGCAGGATGGTTGGGTGTTATCAACACACACGTGTGCTTTTGGTGTGAGAAGGAGAGGAGAGGGAGAAACAATGCCGCGCTGTACCTGTGGAGGTCAGAGGACAACTTTAGGGATCATTCTTTACTTGAGACAAGGGCTCTTGTTCACTGCTGAATGGACACCATGGTAACTGGATCTGAAAATCCTCTGTTGCATCTCCCATCTCTTCATGGGAGAGCAAGGATTACAGACATGCAGACTACTCCATCCAGATTTTGCATGCATCTGGGGATCCAAATTCCGGCCATTAGGCTTGTACCATTGGTGCTCTCACCAGTGAGCCACCTCCTTGGCACCACACTTGGGTTTTAATAGCAAGTTTATATGAAGAAAGAAACAGACAGGGTTATATAGGGTACTGCACTAGCTACTTTTTGCTGTGACAAAATTAACTTCAAAAAAATGAAGGGTTTATTTTGGCTCACAGTACCAGGGTGCAGTCCTTCATGGCAGGGAAGTCACGGTGGTAGATGCTTGACGTGGCTGGTCACATCACATCTGTCCAGTCAGGGAGGAGAGTCAGAAGAACACTGTGGCTCTCCCCACCTCAGTCCATCTCATCCACATACTCCCTAGCACACAGGCCTGGAGACCTATCTTAAATGTGATTCTGGATCCCACCAAGATGACAATCAATATTAACCATCAAAGGCAGAGCTCAAAACTGCCATGTAATGTGTGCAGGTGTTTCTGCAGAAGGGCACACAAAAGTCAGAACCCAAGGTCCTTGATGCTCAGAGAGATAGTCTGTGCTGTGTCTAAATCCAGGGCCTGACCTAAGGCATTCCGATCCCATAGGCAAAGACAATGTCTTCAGTCAGTTATACACCACAGAAGCCCACATTAGAATGGGCCGCTCCAGAGATGACCACAGAGCCTGCCATGAGGCTTTATCCAGGTTCAAGAAGTGGTGATATGTGGAACAACAGAGCATAGGGCACATGAGTAATTAAAAAGAGGGGGCAGTTTGGACCTCTAATTCTGTCTCTGAGACTGATGGTTTGCTGATGACGTCTCAAATGTTCTAAGGCATGTGCCTTGTACCATGGATGAGTGAAGAGATTAAACAAACTAATGAAACCAAAGTGAATATTAAAGCATGGGATGGAGGGCACTGTTTCGCATGATCTCCATCCAAAGTTTCTGGGTCCTTGGCATTGTTGCTGCCACACTCTTTGCACTGTGACCGGCTTGGGATGTGTTCAGATAGTTGAGACTATCATCTCCATCAGAGATGGGGTTGAAGGGGGCAGAACAAACACAGAGATCTTTGCAGCCAGGCTGGATCTAACTAGAAAGAGTCTGTAAGAGTCAGAAGGATGAGAAATATGAGATGGAAAACTCATTGTCATTTTGGCTGCCTTGGGATGAGGAGGAAATCGTAGTCCAGCATCCTGTTACTTGTTTCTGCCTTCTGCTTAGGGGCTAGGCTCTGGTCCCATGTCAAGTTCTACTTCACGCTGAGTAGATTCCCAGTGCTAACTGCTATCTGCCACGTCTCCATCTCTGTGTCTCTGTCTGTCTGTCTGTCTGTCTGTCTGTCTGTCTGTCTGTCTGNNTGTCTGTCTGTCTGTCTGTCTGTCTGTCTGTCTGTCTCTCTCTCTCTCTCTCACCACACACACACACACACACACACACACACGCACGCACACTAGATCTTTAGATTGCAGTGTGGTGTCACTAAGGCTGATGCAGCGAAGGACAGATCTGCCCAGAGTTGTTTACTCAACACTAGCTATGCCTAACTTTTAGTAGCACACTTTCTGTGTACCAGATGTGACTCTCGTGCTAAATGTGTTTGATCTTTCTTAATCATCCTTAAAGATTTTCACAAAAATCCATGGGGTATACAAGGACACCGAGGCACAGAGAGGCAAAGGGCCATGCAGATAATAGATAAATCCAAGATCTCTACTGGCACGACGAAATGCTGACAGCTGGACAGCTGTTATCTACAGCAAACACTTAACATAATTCCTGTGATAATACCCATATCTATAGAATTTCACATAATTTAATGCATATGTAGCTGTGCCTCTGTAGTTGTTATTACTTAAGCGCCTGCCAGGGATAAGTCACTTTTGCACGCACTCAGTCTTAACCCTTACCCATTTCAATGATGTCAGTGCAATAACCGTCTTCAATGAAAACCACTCAAGGGGGCTGGAGAGATGGCTTAGTGGTTAAGAGCACTGACTGCTCTTCCAAAGGTCCTGAGTTCAATTCCCAGCA
>LOEQ01000213.1:211999-224448 GCA_001685075.1 Bramus lutescens | reverse complement strand
GCTCCATGCAGCCTGCAAGGCTGCACTCTGGGACACCCAGAGTCATGCTGTTCAACTTCTGCACACTTAGCAGGAACCCAGTATGTGCTGGCAAGCTCTGAAGCCCTGTTTGGGTTATGAACAAATGAGATTTTCTGGCCCAAACCTCAGGATGGAAACACTAAGGACTTCCTTAAGTCGAATCCACAGCAGTGCTCACACAGTTAAATATTTTTAAATAGCTGGCTCTGTTATATAGCCGAGGATATTTTACCATGAAGGTCATTGGACAGACGCTTTTCAGTAACAGAGTTTAAGTTGAGTCCCTTGTGCCTTAAGTCAGCTTTCCCTTCCCTGTTCTAATTAAAGGAAGTCTGCTTTTTCTTGCACCAGCCTGGAATGTGACTTCTATATTTGCCAACCTTCCACCCAGTGAAACTTTGACCTGGCAGCTCCATTTTCAATGGTTCCTACCTATCTACCTACCTTGTTCCCCACTAAACAATCCATTCCGCCTTTCTCCTTTTCTAAAATTGGAAGGCCTCCTGGATAGTAAGGAAACCAACAGTACTTTCGCTTTGCAGTTCCTTTGACCTCCCCTGACCCAGCCCAAGCAGTGCTGAAATGCAGATGAGTCCCCTTGCCCACCACCACCACCACCTTATTCAAGACAGGGTCTTTCTGCATAGCCCTAGCCGTCCTGCAACTCCATTTGTAGACAACAAGGCTGGCCTCGAACTTAGAGAGAGCCACCTCTCCTGTGTGCTAGGTTGCATGTGTCTCCATGCATGGCAAGAGGAGTCATCTTAAGCTTATGATAGATATCATGCGTTTCTATAGAAGAGGGGGCTTTGCAGAATTCGGTGAAGGGCCTGTGTGATGGATACTCGGAAACTGAGCCGTGTGTGTAGCTTCCTGAGAAAACTGGCTCCCAGCACACACCTCCTGCATGGGCTGGAGGCGGGGCAGCATTTCTCGAGTTGATGCACAGTCCTTAGCTGCATCCGTGAGGAGTTGCAAGTGATTTCCTGGTGTGGTATGACAGTCCTACCACCTTTGAGAACAGAGCAAAGGGGGCATTTTCTTCAGGCAAGTTCATGGTTTAGAAGGAATTCTGTAAGTTTTCATGCCCTCCTTACCAGACACTTCTGTTGATCCTCCGCCATCCTTTGCTGGGCCCCAGTGGATTTCTCTCTATAATATAAGATAGTCATCATCTGTTCTGTAATGAGCGTGACCTCTGCTCCAATTAGTCCCTACAGCTAAAAGCAGATCCTTGCCATCTGCAGCAACTTCAGAGTTACCTGGGAAGGGGGAGGGCTGCAGAGAATGTTCTTTCTCCCTCTTCCTGTTTCCGGCCCTTTCCCTGTTCTTGCTGTTAGCTGAGCCCATCTGAGGACTCTGCCTAGCACCAGGCTACTCAGTTCACTGAGGACAGTCACCCCTAGTTATCCACAGGGAATGGCCTCCAAAGCTACTGATTCTAACATCCATGAGACACCCCTTGTCTAAAATGTTTCTGAATGGAACCTGGGCACATGCACCTCCATATTTTCAAATTTTCCCTAAAGTACTTGTAGTAGATAACACAATGGGAATGTGTTATCAATTATTTAGGGAATAGTGACAAGAGAAAAAATTCTGTACCCCCAGTACAGGCATAGTGTTTTCAGATGTGTTCAACAGTTGGTTAAATCTGCAAATGGAGGACTCCGAACTATAGAGGGCCAACTATATATGCTGACTTCTACCAGAGGAGCTTCCTGCAACTCCCCCTCCCCCATCCTCTCCTGCCTCTCCTGTCCTCCCAACAGTCAGAACAACGGTGATATCCACTCCTGCCTGTTTGCAACTTGGAGATACAGCCTGCTGACTCGCCGAGAAGGTCCTGGAAACACACCATCCCCAGATGGGGAGGAGGGAATTACATTTGTTAGAGTCCCCAGATGCCAAAAGCAGAGAGATGGACTGGGGATGGTGAGCTGGACAGAACCCAGCTCTGGTGTGTCATCCGTCAGACCCTCCTTTGCCTGAACCTCGACACGACATAGCACATTGTGCATACGGCTCCCGTAGAGGGAGGGTCTGCTGGTTTCAGCGGGCCTAATGATAGACCAGTGTGTAATCTTGCCCAATTTAACGAAGAAGAAAAAAAACGACCATCAGTGTGCAGCTTCTGTTACCCAAAACTAATCCAAAAATCTTAAACTGTTTCAAAAACCTCCAAGGCAGCCACAGGCCTGGGGATGGGAGCTGCCAGACTGGGGGTGGGGGTGCTCCCACGATGCTGTGTTTCTGGTGAAGCAATTCTGTTCTTCTAATGGTCCTGAGCACTGAGGGCATCTCACTGAGCATAGATCAGAAAATGCAGAGTCCTTCTCGCTATCATTTTTTCCTTAATTTATTTCAGTGGTAAAGCCTGCAACTCTCCCCAAGAAAGACCTGTTTTCTCCCAAGGAAGTCAAGCTCTCAGCCTTCTTTCCTGCCAAGAGCTTGCCTTGCACCTGATGTGAGACCTTCTCCTAGGACCTTGGTACAGAATTACTCTCAGTTGGGCTGTTACCATCCGATAGCATCCGTACAACCTCCCTGTCATTTTCCGCTGCTCTTCCGGGATTCACTTTCTAATCCTGTACGATCGGCAAAGTGTCCAGCTTATTCTGCAGCTTTCTTTTCCCCTTGATAAAGTTGCACTGAGATCAAAGAAGAGGAGGAGAGCTACACAGGAATGCACACACAACTCCAGAAGCACTTGGAACGAGCGTGCTTCTGAACTGGGATTTCCAGCACTTCAATCACGTGGCGTCAGAGGAAAATGGCCGACTTCGTGGTATTGCTTCAGCCACCAAGGTCTGGGATATTAAGAGGATGAACCGTTTTTATAAACGCATTTTGTTCCAATGTGTACTTGATGTAAAGATAGGGTCAGGCTGAAGGTGAGAACAAGAAAGCATACTAGAAAAAGAAAGAAAGAAGGGAGGAAGGAAAAAAGGAAGGGAAGGAAGGAGAGAGAGAGAGAGAGAGAGAGAGAGAACATACTGAGGTCTTCTAATCAGGAATGACAGTGTATGGATTGATCAAGGCAGGTCAATATTTGAAATGTTAAATCAGACTTGGAAAGCATACAGATAAACAACCTTTCATTTGGAAACAGCAGATTTCTTGGAAACTCTTTTTCCGCAGGAGGCTTTATGTGTTCTGATAATCCTGTAGGTCGTAATTGTCAATTAGCTCATACACAGGATCTCAGCCTGCCTACTGTTTTCTTACTGTGTGTGGACTTTTCTTCCTCTACAAATTCCAAAGGAGGAAGGAAAGAAGAGCTGTAGGAGAAGATGGGCTGTAGTGACACACACCCTGGGTGCGGAGTTGTCCTCCCAAGTGACATCCGGCCAAATCAAGAGTGACAGGAAAGCACAGAGATTCCTGGGAAACACCTTTAACTCTCCCAACAAGTTACCAAGTTTAGAACATTCCAGATTATTTTGCTAAGTTCAAGGAAATCTATTGAGTTTGTCCATTTTATTTGTTTGTTCTTTTGGTTTTTTTTAGTGGACACATATAAGGTTATACCCGAAGACAGGCCTGGCAACCAGCTGAAATGCCAGCTTGAAGGGAAAGCAGTGTGTATGTGTGTTATGTGTGTACACGTGTAACTATTTTACACAAGAAGGTGCTGCGTGGTTAAAGGAAGGTTATGTGGGAAATAAACTAGGTTTCCCTCATTTAAACAATCTAAAATCTATGGAAATTATATTTCCACCTGATTAATGAAATAATTGTTTTTGATACACATCTTTACCTCCTTGACTCTTTAGTGTCAAGTCAGTGATAAATAAAGTCTAATTCCGAGACCTCTACCTCAGGGGAAAGGGCAGCTGTGTGTGAGCTTATCCGGTAGGATTTTACCCAAACCCCAAACCCTGCCCAGATTAGACACATCTTAACCCTAGCCGTTAACCCCAGAAGAGGTGATAGGTACTGAGAGGTATTGCTAAGAGAATGCAGCTAAGACATTCACTCAGAACTAGGCCAGCAGCACACAGTTTCTTTAAGGGCAGCTCAGAGAACAGAACAGAGATTCTCTTTTTTGTGCTCTGACCCTGATTTCTTGGTATGGAGAGACAAATAGATCAGAATGGTTTTGATGTCACTGCCTGAAAATAAATAAGACTAAGCTCATTCTAGGGACACAGCCCCCAGCAATAAGTACAAATGTCACAACCTACCAGCCTGGTAGAATACTGGGTAGGAAATCTGAATGGCTGGTGCCTCAGGGACTCCCCTGAAACACTGGGTTTCCCATAGTTCCCACTCCACTCAGCCTGGCCAAGTGAGACTATTTGTACAGTAGCCTTCTACCTGAGCACAAAGCCTGGACCTGAAGCCCAGGGGAGCCTTCTCCTGCAACATTGGAGAGGGTGCGTGATGATGGCAGGATGGAGGGGAGTCTGGCATGAGGTATCTTTTCAATTCTCCTGGCTCTAAAGAGAACAGGTGGCCCTAAATCTGTCTGTGTGGGGAGGGGATGGAGGCAAGAGGGAGGATGAATCTGAAAATATAATGTCCCAAAACGTAAATCTGAACCACAGAAAGGAGGAGGAATAAACTATAAGGTAGCATTCCCAAAATTCTCCACGGAAATATCACTAATGTGAGAAGAAACCGCATGTGCTTGGATGAGAAGGGACAGGTATGGGCCCAGAGCCACCCTGAACAGTCACGAAGCACATCCAGAACCTTGTTTTTCTTTTTTCAATTGTATGATGATTTTGTATTCTATTGTATAATAGACCTGTAATTGTTTCCATGTAAATGCAGAGCCTGACATTCTCAGCTGAGTTTCTTACCTTCCTCCCCAGGAAAGCCTGCAGGGAGTGCCGCTCTGGAAAGATGCTCTGAGTTGCCTGCAGAACCAACAGTTCCTCTGTCCTCTTCCTACCGGACTTCCTCCCAACCCGAACTGGACACCACCTTGCACCTCGTCCTCTTGGCGGGGAAGGAGAATGGCAGCTGCTCTGAGGCTGTGTGCCTCAAGTGCTCTCACTATGACCGCTCACACTTCCACTTGCAGAAAGACAAAGCAGCCACTCAGCCCTTTCAGCATGGTGTAATCTGGCTTCTGGTAATTTCTCTTAACCTAGTTGAAACAGGTATATATAGATATATTTGGCTGGAAATGATGAGAAAAGGAAAAAGAGCCAGACATGGTGGGGTGGCACTTGCCTTTAATCTCAGCACTTAAGAATTGGAGGTAGAGTTAGGCGGATCTCTGAGTTCAAGGCCAGCCTGACCTACAAAGTGAGTTTCAACACAGCCAAGGCTATATAGAGAAACCTTATCTTGAGGGAAAAAAAAGCCAAAAACCAAACCAAAACACATACACATGAAACAACCAACCAATCAAATGACAACAAAAACCAGCGAGAAATAGAAAACATATACTAAGTACAAGAAATATGAAAAGCAAATTTTCTGGCATCTTCCACAAGCTCTCAGCAGAGGTCACCACACTTGATCTGAAGCTTGGTGATGCTTGGCAGCCATGTCCCTTATCAGCTCTGGTCTCTTGGACGCCTCCAGGGGAGGAAGTTCTGGTCAGAGCCCAGGATACCCAAGGCACAGGCCCTTTCCACATTCCTATCTCTCCTCTGCATACATTGTGTGTGTGTGTGTGTGTGTGTGTGTATAGGTGGGTGGGTGGGTCTGTGTTTTTGTGTGTGTGTGTGAAGTGCTCTGTGTATTGTGAGCTGGGCTGAATTGACTGTGTGCTATATGTGTGCTTCATGTATTTCCTGTATGTTGGCTATATATCATGTGTTATGCATGTTTTGTGTGTGCCTATACTGTTAGGCTGTGTTATATATGGACTATGCATATGTTATATATTGTATGTATGCCATGTGTGTGCTATGTATTTTTAGTCTCTGTGTATTTTATGTTATGTATGTGTTGTGTGAGTATATAGTATATGTTGTGTTCTATGCATATAGTATATGGTATTTATGTGTTGTGTGAGTACCATATTATAGTGTATCATGTGTGTCATGTGGACTGGAGGTATATTGTATCAAGTGCGCTGTGTATGGTATGTGTGATATGTGTGTGCACTCATACAAATCTCAGGATATAGTATAGTGAATCTTGAGATGGTTCAGGAAATCTATAAGTTAATTTACTCTTTGGCACACTCAGAGCTCCTATGAGCAGGGTCTTCCCAGTCCTATATTAGCTTAGATCATATTAGACTCATACAATAAACAGGATGTCTAAGTGTCTGGCAGTCACAGCGCACCCTTTTCATGAAAACACAGTGCAGAGTCAGAGCACTGGGCTCCCATTGAGAATATGCACGAGGTGGGAATTGATTGAGTCATGTCACCCAGGTCCTGATATATGAAGACAGGCCCTGCTATCTAGCAGTATCAGTGGCGTGCCTTAGGTGTTCCCTGGGTCACAGGAAAGAAACTGGCAAGAGGAGAGAGAATCCACTTAGCTGGGAATAATTCATTCTCATTTCCAGACCAAGCCCGACAATTGAATTCATCCTCTGAAATCTGGGTAAATGGCATGGTTTTGTTTTCACTGTGGCCTTTGAGCCTGGCTGGTGGAGGCTGGGTCTGTTAATTCAGCTGGCTGTCTTTATACCAGCCAGCCCAGCCAGGTGACCAGTGACTAACTAGCCAGTACCTGGTGAATCTTACCTGTTCCTAGACGGTTTTCACTGCCTGCCAGGTGGGGAACAGAGAACTGGCATTTTCTGCCTCTGTTCTGTCTCACCAGGACAGAAAGGTCAATCTTCTGTGGGCAGGGCAACGGTACATCTTAGAAAAGGTTCAGTGACGGTGATGGGGCCCAGAGGCTGAGGCCTTCCAGCCAGGCTCATTAGAGGGCATACCCCTCACAGGCCTACGTCTCAGCAGGTTCCAGTCTCTCTGCACTGTAGCTTGAATGGAGCCTGTAAACATGGGTGGCATTTACTATCAATGGACATTTTCATTGCTGGCCACGCAAACAAGATACCACAAGGAAGCCTACAGTCCTGGCTGAGGTCCCTGGGTTCATGAGAAAGGCATTTTGCAGGGTAACTGTGTGTTAAGGATCCACATTGGCGATCTCCTCCAGCAGGGTTAGTTGGAGGGAGACCTAATCACTCAGTAAACAGAGAGAAGAGTGACGCTTGTACCTAATAAGCCATTGCAAATGGAAAAACTGAGCTCCCACCCAACATGATTCTCTCTGGAAACAAAAGGCTTAGATCCAAAAAATGGCAATGGGCTTTTAGGATGCCGAGAGGTCTCTGGGTCCCAGGGCCAGCAGAAGCTTCTCTTTCTCCTGGAAGTAGCTTTAATGAGGGAGAGGAAATGACTCCTGTGAGCTGCTACAGTCAAGGCTTCCTCTTTTGTTTTAAGTTACAGAGCCTCCTGAGGCAAAGTATCATCCTTCTCTCTGGAGAGCAGACACAGCAATTAAAGGGGAGGGCCAGACAAGTGCTCAGAGCTGCGGTACCAGAAACTGCTTCCACAGCCTCCTGCCCCAAGGGGGCTCCCAACCCGCTTCAAGCTTCCTACACCCTGTCCCAGAACCCTCACCACCCCGCAAGCAAGTGCTGCAGTCAGCCTGGTGGCAGAGAGGAGGTGGTGGTCGTTACTGCCAAGGCTTGCTGCTTCTGCGTCTTTCATCTCTGCCCTGAGTCAAGCACCCTGTGAGGTAACAGAAGCGTGTAGTTCGGCAGGCTAAGCTGCCGCCCCAGCTGGGAGCCCCAGCCATGACCCTGTCTTCACAACCGGCTCCATTTCTTATCTTCTGCCCACTCTTGATGCTTTCTCGTACACGTGGGAAATAAAAACACTAATCTGGCTCCCCAGGCTGTAAAAGGAAATGTCTAATATAAAAAAGGGGAAATAAAAGAATAATAGGGCACTTTGTTGGTATGCCTCACACAAATACTAAACAAGGCTGGCATGAGGGTACCACAAGCAGTCCTAAGAACTGTGCTGAGGAACTTGGCACAGGGGATCCTGCCACAGATCATCGTGTCTCCTGAATATAGAGTTGCTATCTCTCCATTTGTCAGGTCTTTTCTAGGAAAAGAAACTTCAAAGATTTCCACCAGGTACCTACACAGCCAAAGTCTGGGCCACTTGCACTCTCCCTCATTTTCAATTTGAATACATCAAAGAATCTAGGAAGACAAGTACCCCCCCATCCTCTCTTTCTCAGGTAGGTCTCCTTCTAGGAACAAAGAAATGAATAGGGCTTACTAATAATACGCCCCCACAATTCTCTGGCTTCTGATTGGAAGAATGGATCAAAATGTGATCATCAAAAAAAAAATCCATTCTATTTGCTCCTCTATCTTAATCGTTTGTCTTCTTGTTATTCCTAGACATAAATTCCAAAGGCCAGAGACTGAAAATCCCTATCATTACTGAGATATTTTTGCTGGCTTAACCTATGGATACTTTGTACTTTTAGAAAGGCTTTTGGTAGAGACCTGTAATCCCAGACATTTGGGAGGCTATAAATTTCAGGCCAGCCTGGTCAATATAGTAAGAGCCTGTCTTGGGGATAAGGCCCAATGGTAGTGTTTGCTTAGTACGTGTGAGCTCGTGTGTTCATTTTCTAGTACTGATATGATATCTACCTATCGACCGATACATACCTTAACTGCTTTGGTGATGTCATCTCATTTGGTTTCAGGTTCCTTTGTGAATTTGGTCTGGGTTTGATTTTGTTTGCTGGTGTGTTTGCATGATACAGGGTCTCTCCGTGGCTCTGGCTGGCTTGGATTTCCTGCCTCTGCTTCCAGAGGGCAAAGATTACAGGCATTTGCCACCATGCCCAGTTCTTATATTTACGTCTAAAAATATTTAAAGATAGCCATCCTAGGACTTTGGAGATAAAGATAGGAGAGATGCAAGCTTGAAGTCAGTTTATCTCAAAAGGAAGGGTGGGGGGATGTTTTAGAACCTGTGCAAGCTGTTACTTTATAGCAGTTACAATGGCTACTATTTGATAGGACAGAAACTGGCAAGTGTTGGGGCGGCTGCGGTAAAAACAGAATCTCTGTGGGCTGTGGATGAGAAGGTCAAATGAGGATGCAGCAGTTGTGGGAACACCATGAGGGTCCTCAGAGAGTGCTGAAGAGAATTGTCATAGCACCTAGCCATTCTGTTTCTGGGTATAGACCCAAGAGTTGAAAGCGGGAACTTGAGGTTTCTGCTTACTTATGCACACAGCACCATCACTATTCACAAAACATGAGAGGAAACCCAAGAATCCATCCACAGATGGATAAAGAAGCGAGACGGTCTTTAAAGGAGAAGAAAATGCTGGGACATGGTATGACACGGATGAAAAGTCGACATTACACAAAGTCAAATAAATCAGAGAAAAGGATGAATGTTGTATGGTTCTATTGAGGTGAAGTCGAATTTGTAGACCTTGCCGGGGGCAGGGTGGAGGGGCTATGGGAAGTGCAATGTAATGGGTAGAGACTTTCGTGTTGCCAAGGTGAGGACTTCTGGAAATGCGTAATTGGTAGTGTTGCTCAACAATGTGAATGTGCATGTTCCAACTGGACTGCTGTACATGCACTAAGAAGAATAAGATGCCAATTTTTTATGCCACATATATTTTATCACCATAACATTTACTACCTTTATAACACCCACCAAGGAGGAGAAACAGGTTTTCTAATGACCTCTTCAGACCCCGGATGGTGGTCAGAGAACTTCTATACTGCCCATCTATGTAGCTTTTTTGTTTTTGGTGTGTTTTAGGGTTTTGTTTTGTTTTGGTTTTTTTTTNTTGACTTGAGGTGTGGAGAAACTTCCTGTGTGAAGAAAGTCTTGGAGTCTTGTGACTGGAGGATGGTGTGGCCCTGGTGGTCACCTCTTCTTCTCTCCCTGGTTTCTCAGCTGGTCAAGCCTTTCTGTCACCCACCTTACACGTTCTTCAGGATCCTTTCCGGTGCACTCTGCCCTGGCTAGGAGGACCCCATTTTGAACTTCCCATGATGCTCCACTCTCACATTGGCTAGGAATCCTTGGCGGGGGTGGGGGTGGAAGGGGATGGCTAGATGGCCTTTTCATAGGGTGTGTTCCCTCCAAATTGAAGCTTTTGCTTCAGAAGAGAGGGTAAGGCTCACAGGCATCAGTAGGTAAACCAGAGGTCACGTGTGGAGGAGATTGAAAACTTGGAGGACCTTTGAGGTTTCCCTAAAACAATAAAAAGGGAGCTAAACAGTTGCTGGGGAGGGATGGGGTGGGGGTTGTGCGGGGCTCTAACCAGCCAAACTTCAGAGAAAGAGACATTCCCACTGTGGAGAGAGCTGCAAGGTTGCAGCATTCAACTATGTCCTATTGCGGGGTTGACTTGCTGTGAAGTCGCTTCACTGCCTTTTATTTACCACCGCCCCCGGTAACTAACCACTTATTTGTAATCCCATTAAGTAACCCTAACTTTAAAAAAGAAACTCATTGATTCATCAAATTGGACATTGGGGCAGTCATTTCCGTGGTTTGTCGTGGGGCGCCTTTCTAGGGTGAGTGGCACCTGGCACCTGTTGCAGCTCCCCAGGAAAAGCCTATCACACAACACTCCTTCAGCCACACCTCCCAGGGGCAGTATCCTTCCTGACTTGCATCCCTTGTGAGAGTCCGGCTGCTCTCAAAACCTAGGACAGCTCTTCAGGATCCACCTTCCTTCCCGGAGATGGGCTTCAGCTCTTCTAGGGTCGCTGTCAGGCTACATCTCTCAGCTGCACACTTTCTTTGTTTTGGCTGCTGTTAACTTTATTCACCCGCCTTCTGCTTCCTCCTGTCTGCAGAAGCTTTGGCTCGGGGACTTTCATTTCACAAAACTGGTGCACCTCATCCAAATTCGTGAGACTTTCTATCCTAGGCCAAAACCAAAGCTCTGAAGACTTTAAATGATACAGGGGTCCTATTCAGGCAGACGTGTCCAAGAAAACTAGGCAAGGAGTCCAACCTGGAGTGGAGAAGGCCCCAAGCAAGGAGCCCACACCTGCCCCAGGACCCTGGGAAGGTGAACTTCGGGGTTGGGGGAGGACAAGTCTGGAGTTCCAGAGTCCGACAGAGTTACGTTGTAGGAGGAAGAGGAGAGGAGTCAAGGCCCAAGAGTGCCCATAGAGTTAGGGATGGTTCTCTCCCACGCCCAGCCTGGGGTCTTAACCTCCACCCACTTTCAACTTTTTTTGCTGCTCCCGTTAGATGGCGCTCAAGACTTTCTAACCATTTGTGAAAGTGCTCCTGGCCGGGAACAAAAAGAGCCGTTGGGAGTGAGAGTGTGTGGAGTGGGCGTGCGCAGGGAAGGGGGTGGTGGCAGGCCGGGGGAGGGGAGCAGTGGATGGGACACAAGGCGCGGTCGTCGCCTGGCACCGCGAGGAGCAGTCACGGGTCAGCTGGCCCCGGGCGGAGTGCATCCCAGGCCCAGCCCCCGCAAGTGGGCCCAGAACTTTCACTGCTTCCTCTCCATTTCCCGCCTCGGTTTTCTCCTGGGCCCGGTTGAGGAGTCAAGCAGATGAGTTTCGGCCTCGGGAAGCCCGGGGACCGCACACCACGTAGGCCCTCTGAGCTCCTGGAAGAAAGAGGCCTGGCACTGAGCAGCGGAGCTGGGGTTCGAATCAATCCTCCCCAAGCACACCCCACACAGGTTCTGAACCCTCCAGCCCCAGCTCTGCACGGCAGCCCAGGCTCTCTTTCAGAACTTGGGGCAGGTGCTCTCCAGTGAAACGGTTTCTCCGTGTGAGGTTTTATAAGTTCGTTGAGTGCCTCTTTCCAACAAACAACACAGGACAAACTTACTTTCTGGTCCTCGGGGCCGATGACGCCCGAATGAAGTTAAACCACCTTCCTTTTAAAAACATGAACTGAAAGCAAATAACGAAATGTTTTGGAAACCCCCAAAGCGTTCGATGTGACCCCTCATTTTCAAGTAATTATGTAAGGAGTGATCACCTTTCCAAGCTCACCTCTTCTCTCACACTCTACGAGAAATATAGTGACAGTAGGAGAGCGGGTACTCTGGCCCTTCCCTTCTCTGTCGTCGGAGCGCTCGGAGCTGTGCGCCTAGCCACCCCCGTGACTAGAGGGAGCGGACACCTTCTTTTGTGAGTTCCCTTGGCTGGGAACTTTCCCGCGCGGTGGGTTCCCCTTTAAGAAAGTAGCGATTGCTATGAATATTTAATGTGGAACTGAAACCCGTCGGGCCGAGGGGGAGACCCGACCCAGGCTCTGCGGCCGGGGCGCAGAGCTCGCTCATCGCCACCCGTCCCGCTAGGGTAAGATGCGGAGGACAAGGGTCTGAGGGGAGGAAAAGCTTAGCAGAGAGAAGACTGGGGACCAGAGGTCTCGCTCGGGTCCAGCAGGCGGGCTCGGGTCATTTCCATAAGAAAGCCGCAACCCAGCTGGAGGCTGAGGATCTCCCGGGCCTCCCTGCCCCCA
>LOEQ01000213.1:172630-184766 GCA_001685075.1 Bramus lutescens | reverse complement strand
GCGCACATCCCCAATCTGGCGATGCGAACCGACACTCAGTGCCCTCTCCAAGGCGAGTTCCCTGCAGCCGCAGGAAAAAGCTACCAAGGATGCACCACCCCCTCCCCAGACCCACGCTGTTCCCTCCCGCCGCTACGCGCCCTCCACTGAGAAGCCCCTGCCGCCACGTGCCGCCGTGCGTCTTCGGTCGCGGCCCACGCGCTCCAGAGCCCCCAGTGCCTCTCTGTCCCTTTGCGGGACTGTGCCAGGCGGGGTAGGGCCGCCGCCCCTCCGAGGGGGAACGTCGCCCCACGGTCTGGCGAGAGGCGCTGCTGGGAACATGTACGTGCGCACGTGTGTGCGTGTGCTAAGGCGTGTGCGTGTGAGTGAGGCGCGAGCGCAGGGAAGCTCCGGGCAGGGCAGGGCAGAACGTGGAAAGGTAGGACAGGAGGCGCAGCAGGATGCTCCGTGCTAACTAGTTCGGTTTCCGCCAGTGTGGGTACCTATGGCGCAGAGCCTAAAGTCCTCCGTCTGCCCCAGGCTGGTTCTATCTTTCGATTTTGCGTCCTCTCTCTTTCGATTAGGTCATCGCTGCAGATCCTCAGAGATGTTCCTTGTGGTCCCTCGTGGTTCCGGGGCTGTTATGTATAGCCGGCCCCACGTGAGCCAAGGTAAAGCCGACAGGGACAATACTAGCTGGAGATGTAACAGAATCATACAGCTTGCTCTTTCTTGCTTTACACTGAAATTCACGCATCCAAAAGCCACATTTTAGGGAGTCTTTAGGGTAGCTACTTTCTCTCTGTCTAGGTCTTAAGGATTTTGTATAGAAGTGTTTTTTGTTTATTTGTTTGTTTTGTTTTGTTTTTGGCGGAATACGGAGGAAGAAGAACATGGGCTTCAGCCCATAACCATGGTCTGTTGTGCACCTTTTCGACTTCCTGGCTCCTTTCCAGTAATGGGAAATTTGAGGAAGTAAGGACACCTACCTCTTTTCAGTTCTGAAATAGTGACTCCCCATTCTTCTAGTCTGTGGTTTCCATAAATTCATACAGAACAGGGGCTATCAAATATCTCTTCATGGGAAAAAAAGTGAACTAGTTAAAGGAAAGTTGGGGCAAAATAAATTCTTCTCTCTTAAACCATTAACCAGGAATGGTTTTGCTCTCCTTTCTGTGTCCCATCCAGTTTGTTCACTTCTCAAGGGGAGACAGGACAGGGACCTTTATAAACATATTAAAGATGTTCTTCTCTTCTGGGCTGTGAAGCTACATGCATTTTTGTACCATGAGCTTTCTGAAGATCATAGAAAGAAACTTTATGGCGCTTGCTGGCACTTGTCCTCTGTTGCACAACAATTTTCACCCAAAGTTTTCTAATAATTAAGAAATACCAATAGCATTTTTTTTTCAATAGGGAAAAGCTTCCCTTTCTTCTGTTTTGAGCTGCTGCTGTTAGCCCTAGAAGTTTGGTCTGCTGCACATGAGCATTACTACTATGCAAATGTATTCAGCTGGGATATGTGTAGCTCTTGTTATGTACATAAACATGGGTGCTTGTGCATATGTATATTTACATCACGTGTAAATATGGTAGACATCAATTTCTTGGATCTACTAATATTAGAGGACTTTGCAAGGGGTGTAGTTCTTGGAGACCTTCTGTTCAGCAGAAAACCTCTGAGTAACTGTGGCACACACTAACCTACCCCAAGAGGCCATTGCAGCCAGCATCTTGATACAGTGTCAGCCAGTCCTTTTCATGAGATAATTTAGAAAGGACCACATTTTCGCAAAGCATGTTAATGGTGGTATGTTAGTGTTTCAGGGGATGAGCTTTTGTTTGTGAAATCAAAGTTAAGTTTTTCTTTGAATTATTTATCAGGATCTCTGCCCACAGGCTTTGCTAGGAGAAGATAGATGCAAAGGGGACAGTTCCACTTTTAATTATTTAAAGCAGATGTTAACATAATATTTTAAAACTGGCCTTCTTGGAAAGCAGGAAATAATCGTGTCTGTCAGCACCCACCTTTGGGACTGTGAAAACCAAAACCCAAAATACAACTTAATGGCTTTCATAAAAAAAAAAAGGTACTCAGTTAACAGTTAACTAAAATATTGCCTGGCACCCCTTCGAAACTCCTCCTCCTCTTAAGTATAGTACAGTTTGGTAATATACTCCACATATTTACACATGATGTAAATATACATATGCACAAGGGTAGATGTTTATGTACAGAACATAACAAAATATATACATACCCCAACTGAATATATTTGCATAGAACATGCCCATCCATGTGCAATATACCGAAGTTCTATGATTAACAATGCATTAAATAGCAGCGACTCAAAGCAAGAGGAACTGGGTGTATCTGATACTGAAGCAAGTCAAAATTTCTTTTCAAATGCGAATTGGGCTTTTGGTAGCTGACACCCCCCCACCCAGAAAAGAAGAGATTTCTAGCACTATGTTAAGCCCATTGAAAAGTACTCTGCACTTAAATAATGTGTTTTGTGTAGAATAAAAAATGGCAGCACATTTTAAAAAGGCATATTTAAAACATAAACATTCCATCTAAAGTCAGATAATTTTTTCCTTTTGTCCTTTTTCCATACATTAAATGCTATTGTCTTAGATAAAAAATTAAATCCTGATATGATGAAAGAAAGAGCAACAGTTTTGTTTTATTCTCCCAATTGTGAAGAAACCACATTGAGGTAGTTACTATTATAGGCCTTGCTGTGCACTAAAAGGTGATCTGTAGGTGAACACTGTTTAAGAAGCAAATTTGAAGTATATATTTGCCCTTGAAATAATTAGCATAGATGTGGGGTGACATATTACATACTTGCTTATTTTAAGTGGTATTTTGAATCTTCAGATTTTTTGGAAGCTTTATTTTTGTTGTTGCTGTTAGGGATTACCGTCAAAATGAATATATTGACATTCATTGGCAGGACTCCAAACGTTCACTTGTGTTAAATAAATGTAAAGAAATGTCGGACCTGAATTTTCTTTTTCGAGGTCTATTGGTCCTAGTTGAACAAATCAAAATGATAAAGTTTTGAAGTTTCCTGAATCTTGTGATCAGGGACACTTTTTTATGAATGATTTTTTTATGCTGATATTATAAAATAATCTTGAATTTTTCTGTTCAAATAAAAGTACATTTGCCTTACAAAATATATATGTTCATGGTGACAGTGATTCCCTAGTGCAATTTGTTACTGTTTGTTTGGAAGAGCACTTAAAAGGTTTATGACTCATCAATGATCCCCAAATATTAGTGACAAAATTGTGAACTAAAAATTAGTTTAGCCCAATAATTTTTTTAAAACTTTTATCCTTAATCTCTTTAAAAGTTCAAAATTAAAATGGTGGCAATAACACGTCAAAAATTAAAAACAAAACTTTTTTGTAGTTAGCAGTTTAAGATGAGTTTCAAAAATGTTCTTTTTTTCTAAAATTGAGCAAGTTTCCTATCTGCTGTTGTGGTGTGATCTGAGGACACGGGGCTACGTACTAACTTAAGACTGAAATGTTCATTCAAACATTCCTCTGAAGAGTCATTCACCACAACATGGGAAAATAACCTTTTCTGTCAATTTAATTAATGAAGTGGGTAAAGAACTAGTTAGCAAGCTCAAATTACACATGTAGAGAGATTTGTAAGAATAAAGACTTTGGCATTCATGGCCTAAAAGCAGGCAACTATAATATAGCAAATAAAAAAAAACCCAGAACGTAGGCATCCAAGATTCCATTTCATTAAAAAATTTGGCAGTTAAAGAAAAGAAGGAAAAATGCTTATTAAATCAGGGAACTATAAAATGTTGACAGATCTCAAGTTTCATATCCAACTAGGCTCGTAGAAAACTGCGGGGTGTTGGTGGAATATAAGTTATTCTGTCAAACCATTTTTCATAAAGAATTATCTTCTCAATACCCTCAAATTTAAACTCAAATTCATAGACTAGTCTCTCTCTTTCCCTTCCCCCTTTCTCCCTCCCTATTTTTCTCTTCCATAGCTGTCTCTAGTGTCTCCCACACCAAGTCTGTAAGCATTTGGGTGAGATGTGTAGTGGGGCTCAGCAATACCTAGGGAGCTATGAGATCTTCAACCTCCATCCTTCCACTTCAGTGGTACAAGTCAGTTATCCTAGGATCTAGGGCCTCTCAGAGCCTTACTTTTCTTCCTCATCCAAATAACAGCATCTTTTAAAGAGACAATGCCATCTTCAGGCAATGTCTGAAGAAGACAAAAATAAGTGGGACAATTGAGTTAATTATTTGTATAATTCAGGTATGTCTGCCCTCCCTCTCTTCTCACCCTTAAAAAAATAGTGAAAATTGTGCAATCTAAATTTGCTGTCATAGTGAATTTGGACGGTCTCTACTAAGTCTGTCAGCTATCAAGTGATGACGCATCCTTCTAGCAATGCCCACAAAGATGGGCATGCACCCTTGCACAGATGAGTATATACCCCTGCTTATATGAGCATGCACCCCTGCACAGAGCTGAGAGCAGTGTGTCTGCCAAGACTTATATAAAGAGGGTTGATGGGCCCAACTTACCAGACCTTGCCATGGATCCTTGTTGAATTGTTGGGTAACTGTCCTCCTTCCTGCTTTGACTCACGAGAGTTCACATGCACATATCATAGCATGCTTTGATAGTAAAGAACCCCAACTGGGAACCCTAAAATTGATTATATTAAGCTGTGAATTGTTTTTTCCATTTTACTTGTAATGAATTAGGGTCTTAGTCTCTTTGGATGATCAGACTAGGAAACATTTGTTGAACAAGCCCTTCCAGGCTTTTCCGGTTTGGGGGGTGGGCAGTTCTCGCAGTGTGATCTGGTGATTTAAAGATGTAGACCCCTTACTTTTTATGGAGGACAAAGTTGAGAGGAAGAGAAAAGACAAGGTTAATTATTGTGGGTGGCAATGGGGCTGGGGACAACTTAAAGTGGTGTGTTGAATAGCATGGTGTTGAACCGATACGGCTTTAGCTAAGGAACATTAGTAGACATTAATTACAGGCGCCTTCAAAAGCCTTATCTGGTTGCAAATATTGTTGAAGGAAAGGGCACCTGGACTTTTTGTTGATAAACTTTGCTTTTATTCTGAAAAAATTCCTGGAGAATCATGTCCCTTTCGTTAATTTGCAGTCCTCTAATTAAACAAGCTGAACACTGTTCCGCCACACACAGCGTGAACACTGCAAGGTAAATAAAAATGTGTGCTAGAGGAGAAGAAAACCCTGCAGAATTCATTTCTGTTGCAATCTCTGGAGAGAGGAGGCTGAGTGGACTATGAACTCGTAATGCTGTCTGTTTATTTATAAAGTCTTTTTTTATACTATGATACTCTTCTGAAAATTTTAATGATTCCTATTTTCAGTTGTACACAAACGTAGAGAAATACTAGGTGACATATATGCCTGCACAGAAATTAAATTTATAGAAAGAGATTAGCAAATAAGTATACGGTGGATCCTGTAACGAGTAAGAGTTTAGACATCAAGGTAGTGCGTCTGCCAGCTTTATTAACCACTCAATGGTTTTTTTTTTCTTCCATGGAGTTTTTAAAAACGTATGCACTATAAAGCTATCAATGACTGTTCCTCATTCCAGACCCTTCCCAATAAATGATCCATCCACAGATTTAAGGCAAAACAGAACAACACACGTCCTGTCAGCAATGTCTCTCAAGCTTAGTATTTACAAGATTATCTTTAAAAAAAAAACCCTATAGGGCTATTTACTTTGCTTTCTTTTCCTTCTCGTTTAAGAGGTCGGGCTGGTTCTTCCCACTGGCCATCGGCCTCCGTGGAGGCTGTGAAGAGGTAGCCATGGAATTTCTCTGTCTTTCACCTGCAAGTTACACACATTATTCTGCAGCTCAAAATAAGCATTCCCAATGAGTTGCATTCAGTGAGCGCCTTTCACAACATTAGTACAGAGCCGAGGTACAAAAGAATATTAATCTAATACATTCCAAAATTCAAATACTTGTGATTAATAAGCATTATTATCTATAAATAAGGCCCTAATGATACTTTGGCAGTGTTGTAAACACAAGAATCAGAGGCAATTATTGTCATTATTGTTCGTCGAGCACTTCCCATGAATACCAAATGGGTGTTGCTGTCCAGCTACTTGGCAAGTAAGGTCCCTGTAAAGAAGCAGATGTTGGCCAATCAGGACTGGTCACTATCAGCTGCCTTTAGCCTCAGCCTTAAAGAAAGAAAAGAAAAAGAAAAACCCCCAAACTCAGACATTAAAAACGGTTGTGTTGTGATTTTTCAAAACCTTCCTTTATTATAAGCAACAAGACATATTGAGATAATGCGGCCGCCCATTCCTGACGATGGGGAGCAGGAGACAGCAGCAACCATTGTGCTGTGTAGTAGCAAAAGTCTCATTTGTGAAACTCTCAGGCCTTCAGTGATGAGGGTTTTTTGAGTAAAATCAATTGTGAACAGGAAGTGAGTTGGATCAAGGAAGAAATCCCTCAGAGGAGCATGGCTGAGACCAGGGCTGCATCTCTTCTCCTTGCCCAGGCCCCCACCCTCCCACCTCCCATCTACTAAACACAGCCTGCCTACCAGGTTTCTCTAACTCTTGTGTGGGTTGGGAGTAGCTGAAGTTGAACTTAAGTCTTACAGAATTCTCTTCATGGAGCCTGGGCTCTATATCTGCTCTACACTCCAGGTTTAAGACATCAACACGGGACCAAGTGCATACATGATCTGTTCTTTGCTTGTAGTTCAATGACAATGGGTAACAGCCAAATTGATTTTTGTGGATATTAAAAGATGATATTTATATGTATATCTTTATATATATTTTGATATATATATCTTTATGTATATATCTCTTCACACACACACACACACACACACACACACTACATCCCTATAAACCACTGGGTTAGGTTCATTTTCCATTTCTAAATGCTCGTCTGAGCTTTATGCTTTAAAGGTGGTACAGTTCTGAGTAGCAGGCCTTGAGAAGGCATTGGATTGGTCTCTTAGGGTATTGTCTTTAGGGTAACTTAGAGAAGGCAAGGGCTGGCCTTGGTGGGATTGGGGAAGCGATGTTGTGAACGGCAACCTCTCTCCTGACTATGGTTGTTGGCTATCAATTCAGCATGATTGTGTTCTTAGGGAGAGTCCTTGGTAGAAGGAATATCAGCCTGCTGGATGTGAGATTGTGCCATTTAGGCACATTCCCAATAGACATCTTGTTAGCGCACTTTAAATTGGGTAAGATTTTCCCTTTGTGCCCTCTGGGAATGAAAAACAAGTTAAGGCCATTGTTTTCACAATGGGCAGAGAGGGGAGCCTAGAATCTGTCAACATAGGGGATATTCATTTGGCCATCTCTAGTGACCCTCAGTCTGAACTTTATCAAAAGGGGCAGGTGACTTTGTCAATGTGGTCAGGTCACTATGCCCGTGAACACATGCTAAAGCCATGCTACATAAGGCAATTGTGCGGGTCTTCACCTGGGTCCTGTCCCCTTTCCTGTCCCTTCTCTTGTGTGTTGAATTCCTTGGCCTGGGTTAGAGGACCAGAATCCAGTCCTATGTGCTCAAGTTCTTTCAGGGGTGTGAGAAAAGGTGAACTCTTCTGAGAAAACACCTCATTTAGGAGTAAGGTGATGCAGGAATTTCCACCATCATAAAGCCCATACGGACAGTGGCACTAATAATAATATTATTAGAGTTTACTAAATAAATGATAATGAACCAGGTATTGAAGCTTGAACCTTATCTGTATTCTCCTACTCGAATTCTCTACAAGGTGGACTTTGTATTGAGGATTGACAGGTGCACCAGCTGAGTGACACAGGGCTATGCCACCTGTCAAGGTCATGGTATGGGGATGCTGTGTTTCCAAGTTATAGCTTGTCTGCTAAAGACACTGTCTTCCAATAGCAATGGTTTACTATTTTCTGAATTTGTGTGTAGGTGAGGGGACATGTATGCCTCTGCTTTCTATCCTTGCTTCTGCATCTTGGCGTTCTCTGGACATTGCCCCTTCAGGACACCTCTATGTTAGTTTGCGAAGTGCTTCTGTGACATTTGGTGAGTTCAGCCCCTTTACCCCATTTCGCAGTAGAACAAAGGTGGCAAACGTTCCTAAGGCTACATGACCCTTTGTAACTATGTCCTCCCCGTATCCCTGCCCTTTGTGATAACAAGAACAGAAGAAGGCTCCCATCTTAACTTGGCACAACTCTGCTGCAGATGCTGCGTTCACACAGAAGCAGGGCAAGTTAGGCTAAGCCTCTTGGCAAGAGCTTGGGTGTATCTACACTCCCTCTTGTGCTCCCCGTCTGGACAGAAAAGTATTGGCTTCTGTGTCTCCCAGCACCCTGGGGGAAAAATCACTTCTGGTGGAGAGCAACAACCCTAACCATGGCATTGATGGCTGGCACAGGAGCTTTTGACCTTCTTGTGAGGGAACCTGGGCCAGTGGTGATGGACAAGCCTTTAATACCAGCTTGACTAATGAGTGCCTATAGCACATAGGTAGGACCACTGCCCAAGCTTCTAGGAGCTATGATATTGCTTGGGAAACAGTGGCAGTGTTTCATAAGCACCCAGCATTGCCCATGGAGGGCAGATTCTGAGCTGGCCTTGCCTGCATCTCTTCTCTGGGGCAGCTGCTGGTTCATGCACTGACCTGGTGTGCAAAACCTGGCTCCTGGCTAGAGAAAGAAAATATGTGCTTTCATCTGGAGCCAGAGAGGACATATGTTCAGCTGTGGAACTCTGTGAAGCAGGGGTACTCCACTCACGGGGACGGGGACACGGAGTCTGTGAAAACTTCAATTATGACTTCATTTTTACATGAGAGTTTTCACTGCTGCCCCCGGGCCCAGGAGGGCAAGATGCTATTTGTAAAGGTCAAAGTGAAAAGTTGCTTGCCTTTCAGAGAATGCCTCTTACCTAGCTGGTTCATTATTTAATAGACTGTCTCATTCCCAGGAACAATTGGAGGCAGTACATGGTGATGAGATGAAGTAGGCCAGAGTCAGGGGTGGCTAAGGTGTGTCAGCGAATGCCTTCCTTCTCCTTCGAGAGGCTCCAGCCACACGGAATTCCTGGAGAAAATAATCTTCTTTCTCCTTAACAAAAAGACAAAAAGTTTTGCAATGAGGAATCGTTCTTGGCCATTTATAAACACAAAAACAGGAAAACAAACAACAACAAAACTTCAGAAACAAAAACCAAAGCAAAGGACCCCCACTCTAAATAACCCAAAACATTTTCAACTTGGTTTCTATGGGACTTGGCAACATTTTTAGCCATCTATGATATATATAATCAAAAAAATGTTGAGAGAAGAACTTATTGGGTGCCTTTTCTTGGGTGTCTCAGTGAAAAAGCTCATCTTGGGCCAGATAAATTTCAGTATTAGAGGAAGGCATTACGATCTTCCTGGAAAATCATGAGTGTTGACCATAGCATGACATTTTACTCCCTGTGCTTACTTCCCATAAGCTACTTCGACAGTTTAAAAAAACATAGATGACAGTCCCTCCAGGAAATCAACACGTGGTCTGTTCTTCTGACTGTTTATGTTTTGTGCAGGCCACAGGTGCTGTGGAGAGAGAGCACAGGGAAGTTCCTCAAGTTTCTGCACCCTCTCCCACAGCCTGTCAGTGCTGAGGTGACTTCAGTGTAACACTTTTGGGGTTCACCTTTGCTCATCTGTTCAATCTGGGTGTGGGACTGAGCTGACCTTTTAAGTCTCTGTCGACCGAGATTCTAGGAGTGTTGGGAATTTTTCTGTCATCTAGAGAATCCATTAATGGAGGCATGACTTCTTGTCTGTGGTTAGATCTGAACTGATAGATTCAAACTTGTGTGTAAAGAATACAGACCACTCCGCTGTGTGGCATAAATCAATAAGTGGAAATGCAGCCATCGACAGCATTTGTATTTCCCCCTATTACAAAGCGGTACCATCTCTTTGAATACAATACACTTTTATGCCCCATTAAAGCGTGCTTGACATAGCTTTCAACTACTTGCAAATGCTGAGAACTTGAAAAACATAACATTTACAAAAGATACATCTGGTGCATATTTATATGACTTGGAATAAGGAGTCATTTAAATACTGCTGAGCCATCTCCATATTAGGAGAAAAGATATTCCAGGTCCATATGTGAAATTGCTAGTGAAATATGTATAGGTTTCAATTTCTCCTGCACAGTTTCTTTCCTTGACACATGTTAGAAATATGGAAATATTGATTAGGGATTAAATCATCTTTTTGAATTGTTGGAATCGCTTTCTCTCTGAATTTTATAGATTGCACCATTAGGATGAGTGTATATGCCCGAGTTGGTAAGTTTTGAAAAAGAAAAACTGCTTTCTCTGGGGCAGAACTTCTTAACTTAGGGGCCATGAATCTGTTAATCATTAAGAGATGAGGTTTAGGGCCTCTGAGAAATCCGAGTTGGTACACGTGCATGTTTGTGCGTGTGTGTGTGTGTGTGTGTTATTCTTTTGCAGAGAATGCTTAATTCTTAGCAGTAACTAGAAGGGGGTTTCAACCCTTTGCTAGTGGAAAAACTTTACCTCTAGGAAACCCCAGGAGCTGTAGTTTATAAGTATTCAACAAGCCCACCCTGGTCTCCGTGGGCCTCCTTAATAGAATAAAAGGTAGCTTGCTGTCCTCAGATGCCTTGTCCTTGTCCGACTGGAGATTCTGGAGTTCAGCTTGGGAGGAAATGTACTCCCCTCTTCCTGTACCCTCGATCAGGCAACCCCATCATCTACTTTTGTTCTGTGAGTCTGTACTCCTTCTCAGGCTGTCCCTGGGAAGGTTCTGTGTAAAAACCAGGTGATGTTGTTTGGCTGAAGAGTTATGCGAATACGGTAGACATGTGACTGGGAGAAAAGACCCCTAAAACTGTACAGTTCTTTTACAATGCCATGTGGTACAGCATATGAGACACAGAGCTCTCTCCTCCATCTCTCTCTCTCTCTCTCTCTCTCTCTCTCTCACACACACACACACACACAGGCTTTAATTCATGTCATGGTTTTGGTTTCAACTGAGAAAAGTGAGAAAATCAAGGATGCTGTGTTCTCTACCACGTAAAAGAAAACAACAAACGGCTGCGTAAATGGAAGATTTCGAATCTCCTTGTCAGTTTCCTATCTGTTGTCAATCCGAATGATTTCTAAATCAGAAGAATTTGGGGATCTGTCTTCCCATCAGTTCTGAGCCTAAGGAATTTGGTGATGGAGTTCTGAGCCAGGAAATAGTCCTGTTTTGTATTCAGAAGCTCTGAGACTGCTTAAGGACACCAGGCTTTTGATAGATTCCTGAAGATTCCCCATGGGATTTCAACCTCAGAGGTCAGATAGGATTTCTCAGAGGGGCACTAGGAGAATGACAGAAGTGGCTGGCGAGTTTTGTTATTTCTCTGAGAGAATTTACGCCTCTGCAGGCTTTGGTGACGTGGTCAGCCTGTGGCACCCACGCTTCTCATGCAGAGAATTCTTCCAGTGGACATCAGCAGCCTTAGTCTAGAGGCTATTCTGCATTTCCACGGATTTGGGATGGCGCAGCTCCAATTTCTCAAAGGCTCTGGAAGTTTCTCACCTTGCATTTAGCTATTGTGTTGTCTCTTATATCCAACTTTCAGAGATAGTGGGACCCCATTGTGGGGCAGTTCTTGTGAAGCATTCATTTGAAAGGACCCCCTAGGTTTTTTCAGAGCCCTCATGATAATCATCATATCTGTGTTTCAGCTGAGTGTGTGGCCCAGCCTTCTGTGCTGGGACGTCAGAGGTCCCAAACCTTAACCTTCCTTTCTTTTCTCTTTCTCTAAACTTCTGTCTCCTATTGCAGATTGGGTGTTGGCTTCTGGGTTAAGACTTTTGGGAAGATGGCTTGTAGGGGAGGATAAAGTTTGAAAGGGTCTTACAGAGCCGTGTATCTGTACTGATGAACCTTGTAGGATGTGTGTCTGGCTTTATGTGATAAGTATTAACAATCCTTAGAGACCAGAGAACCTGGGGGCTTAGTAGTAGTTGATTTATTTATTATTAACACATTTCTAACATTTGACAACTTTTCATGACCAATTAATAAACACATGCACACACACATACACACACA
>LOEQ01000213.1:159249-172579 GCA_001685075.1 Bramus lutescens | reverse complement strand
GAGAGAGAGAGAGAGAGAGAGAGAGAGAGAATGATATTACAGGATTGATATGTAGACTAGGATCATAAGGACTTTGGGAGAAGTAACATAAGCCAGAAGCTCCTTAGGAAAACTGCTTTGTAAGTTAAAATTAGGCAACAATTGCAGTGACTCAGCACTGCTCTGCAGTCAGAGATCCTGGTGCTTCCGACAACATGGAAATGGCAGCCAATGGACTTCTGTGATGCCTTGGGAAAAGCTCCCGGCCCTTAGACTGTATTTCCCACTGCGCATTACCATAGTTTCGGTTTTGAAATACGATCATTGCTAACTGAGGTTTCTGTCCCACCAGGTCCCACAGCCATTTAGTTTCAAATAAACACACAGAGGTCTACATTAAATATAAACTGGTTGGCCTAGTAACTCAGACTTCTTATTAACTCTTATAACTTTTATTAGTCCATAATTCTTGTCTATGTTAGCCACGTGGCTTGGTACCTTTTTTTTGCGAGGCTGTCACATCTTGCTTCCTCTGTGGTTGGGTCACTACTGTAGAATGCGCTTCCCTCTTCCTAGCATTCTCCTTGCTCTACCTATACTTGTCTACTTCCTGCCTGGCTACTGGCCAATCAGCATTTTATTAAAATACAATTGACAGGGTACAGATCATTGTCCCACAGCAGGTCATCATGGTCATGTTGCTCAGACTGGATATTAATATTATTACTCTTCAGAACTTGGGTTTGGAACCCCAGCTCAGGGAGGTTATATGTTTTCATAGAAAGAAGCAGGTCCTTCAGATTGGTCATCTAGCCAGCAAAAATACCAAGGAGTATTTTTTTTAGATCTCACAAAAGATGGGTATTTCATCAATTACTTACATGAATTCTTGATCAGTTTTGCAAAGTAAATAGGAAGCAGTTCATCCACAGATGTTTTGCCACCATGTTCTTCTGCAGCGAGAACCCCAAGACCAGAATTCTAGATTCTTCTATAGGTGACATTGAGAAAATATGTTCACAGCATTACAAAGATATGCCAGGATGGTGTCAGTTGCCAGTATTTTTACTCTGGGATTAGAAAAACATTATCATTGTTATAATAATTTTATTTTTTTAAAAAAACCCTAGTTGTTCTCAAAATATTGTTCAAGGTGCTAAATTTTCTCTTTTCGGTGTTGTATGAGCCAGCAAGAGTTTGTTGGTGATGAGGGTTGTTAAAGGAGACAAGAAGTTTTTTTTTTTTCCCAGAAGTGTAATTCACTGCAAAGAAAGGTGTGGACCATGAAATTATCCCTCCAACTTTAGGATTCAGGGGAAGTGAGTAGAGGACCGAAGGTCTGCATTGCAGATTCAAGTCTGACAAGCAGCCATGCTGTCAATAACTCCTATGAGGAAGTACCACACATTGATTAACAGAGAAAAGTGTATTGCGGACCATAGGCTTAAATGGCTGGTCCGTTTGGGCTGAAGCGAGTGAGTGATACGGTCAGCTAAAAATTCTAGTGAGGCAGGGAACTAGTCAACTCAGGAAACAGATTCAGCAGGGCTAAAGTTTGCAACATGAACTGCAGGTTTCAACCAGCGACGTCAAAATCAAAGAATAGCGTGAAGAAATATGGGCACAGCCCCCATGCCTTTGCAAAGTCATAGAACAGATTAGGAGCATCTTTTGAAAGGACTTGAGATGAATGTGAGCTTTATAGGAAAATAAATGGAAAGACTTTAATCAAAATCTAGAGGTTTACAAAATAATCCCCCATGTATGTACTTACTTATTTAGAAATATACATGTGTTTTGAATAATAAAAGGCTTTCCTTTCCCTGAGTTTTGCAGGATGTTGAAAGTAGCTAATATATTTATCTGCACTCTTACCTGGCTCAATTGAGGTAGCCTTTAGTGCCTCTTCCTTTGCCTCTGATGTCCATTCCTGGGTATTTTCTAAGCAGCCAGTACTTCCATATTTTGTGCAGAATTATTGTTGGTAAGGACCTCTTACCCCCACCCCGCCCTTTGTAGTGGTTTGAATGCTAGTTCCCTATAGTTTGGGCATTTGACTACTTGGTCCCCAGTTGGTGGATGTTTGGAGAGGCTTAGGAAGTGTATTCTTGCTGGAGGACATATGTCACTTTGGGGTTTATAAGGCTTGTGCCTTTCCAAGTTGGCTGTCTCTGTTTCCTGTTTGTGGTCCATGCTGTGAACTCTCAGCTGTTCCTGCTGCCATGCCTGATGCCTGCTACCACTCTTTGTTGCGATGGTGGTCCTAAGCCGCACACCCCACATCAACCCTTCCTTTATTTGTTGCTTTTGGCCATGCTTTTTGACACAGCAGTAGAGACATAACCGATACCCTGATCAAATTCTTCTCTCCTCTTAAAAGCTATCTGCTCTTTGACACTTCTCTGTATTACTCTGTTTCCCTTCTTCTCAGTGACTTTGCTGGAATTTCTTCTCTGCCTCATCATCCCTCTTCCCTGTCCATATTCCTTAACCATCTTTTGACTGTACTGCATCTGTGACTTTCTTGTCTCTCTGTTCTCTTTGTTTTTATGGACACAATACATTGTGTTCTTTCATAGTGGTTTATTTTAAAAATCCTAAGCTACCGATAAATTCAAACCAATATACAACAATGGAAAGTTATCTTTTCATATAGTTTTTTTTAATTAACTTATCAAATGGATTCAGTTCAAAATGTCTTTTCTGTAGTTGCCCAGATGGGCCTCTCTTCCCATGGCCATAGACATCTTCCTCCCCTGCTGCTTCAAGTCCTACTTTATTCACCAGGCTTTGAGCTTGTGTTATGGGACCCTAGGTTGAGATTTCTGCATTTCTGATAGTGATAGAGGGCTTAGTATATTTTCTTCATAGCAACTATGTGCATGCTTGTGGAGGTTTGTGTGTAAAATATACATCAAGTGCTGAAGACTTGGTCTCAAGTTGGTAGCACTCCCAAGAGGTCATGAAATCATGAGGGCTCAGATGTCACTGTGCTCAATGTTTTATTAGTGGATGAGGCCTGGTGAGAGGGAGTAGCTTGTAGGGAGGGTATCCTAGTTAAGGTTTCCATTGCTGTGAAGAGACACCCTGACCATGACAACTCTTTTTTTTCTTCTGTTCCATCAGTAATCACATTTATTTTAATGAGGTGAAGGTGGTCAAGCCTAAGCATAGTAGATAGCTGTATTAGACTTTGTTCTACTGCCAGGATAAAGATCCACGGTCCAGTCAGCTTACAGAAGTGAAGGCTCATACTTCCAGGGGGATTGGAGAACTCAATACCAGTCTTTTGAAGCCTCAGAGTTCACCCCCAGTGACACACTTCCTCCAGCAAGGCCAAACCTCCTTATGTTTCCCAAACAGCCACCAACTTGGGACCAAGCATTTAAATGCCAGAATGACATTAGACATCTCATTTAAATCACCACAGCAGTGTAAATCTCACAAAAGACTATTGAAAATGGAGATGTTGTCAAGCAAAGTAAGCAAGCCCCAAGTTGCACACTTTTCTCCAGACTGGACTTAGGAATTTTATTCCCTTCAGTAGTATATATAGGCTCTCATTTGCACATCCTAACCAGCATTGGTTATTTTGTTTTCTGTTTAGTAATAGCCATTATAATGAGGGAAATAGTATTTTATTTTGTTCTGATCTGTGTGTCTCTTTTGGCTAATGAAGTTGAGCCCTTCTGGTACATATCCCAAAGCCATGAAACCACTACAGCAAAGAGAGAAGTGCACCTTGGGTTATTATTGCAGCTCTGATTCCTAACAGCCAAGACAGGAAACAGCCTACGATTAAATAACATGGGCAAAAATATCCGAATGATTTTTCTTTTTTTGCAAGCTTGTTTAAACTTTGTGAAGCAGTTGTTAGGACAGCCTTTGCTGCTGGGGCAGTACTGATCTGAGCATCTCCCATAGCCTGTGAATTATAAAGGTGACTGGCCTAGCCACAGGTGAGTTCTAAAGATTGTTTCCCTTTATTCGTCTTTTCAGGGGGTTGTTTTGATGGCCCTGGGGAGTAACCACACCTGTTCAACTGACCACAGCAACTCTCATAAAAGAACATATCGAATTAGGTGTCTTACAGTTCTGAGGCTCAGTCCATTATCATCATGATGGGTGATGGCACCCACCATGTAGGCAGATATGGTGCTGGACAGGTAACTGAGAGTTCTCCATCTTGTGCAGGCCACAAGAAGTGAAATGAGACACTGGGCCTGGCTTGAGCATATATAAGACTTCAAAGTACACCTCCACAGTGACATATCTACTCCAGCGAGACCACACCTATTCCAACAAAGCCACACCCCCTAATAGTGCCATTCTCTTTGGGGGCCCTTTGAAGGTTATATATTGTCTTTGGCACCTCCCCTTCTTCTTCATCTTCCTCTTTCTCTTCTTCTTCCCCTGGCCCCCTGCATCCTACCTTCTCTGAGTCAAGCAGCTTTGTGCTTTGTTTTGTTCTTCTACCATGAACTTTTTGGCTTGGCATAGGCCAAAGCAATGGAGCTCACTGACTGTGGACTGAAACCTCTGAAATTATGAACCAAGCAATTATTTGCTTCCTTATTTATCGTCGATATTCCATTATAATGATGAACGCTAACAGAAATAACACGTCCATAGCCATTAAACAAACAAACAAACAGACAAACAAGCTTTGTAGTTGGGCTTTCTTTGGATCACCAGCTCCCGAGTAATGACATGGAGACTTCTTATTAAGTATGAAAGCTTGGCCTTAGCTTAGGCTTGTTCCCAACTTGCTCTTAAATCTTAAATTAACTTTTCATATTCATTTACGTTCTGTCACATGTTACCTCTCCTCCATACAGTATGTCTGACTTTCTCTGTGTCTTGTTGGCAAATTCCTCAAACCAGATTCTAACCCAGAGTTCCTATCTCTCTGCCTAGAAGTCCCGCCTATCCTTTCCTACCTGGCTATTGGCCATTCAGCTCTTTATTAAACCAATCAGAAGGTGCCTTGGCAGAGGCACATCTTCACAGTATACAACAAGATTATCCCATGACAAGATTTGCCTGGTAGCAGGTCATTGTAGATCAGAGTTGCTTCTGTGTGTATACTGTGTCTTTAACTCAGGCTCTACAGTCACCACTGTATATGTGCCCTGAGTGAACCACAGAACTCTCTGCCTCACACTGCATTTGCAGACACAATAGAACCCAACTCACAGGGTTATGTCAGGATTTTGTATTGAATGTGTGTCTAGCAAGTGTGTATTTCTTCTGTTCTTGCTAGGGCAGAGCAAGCTAGACACAGGAGAGGCTGGGAATGGAAGAAATAATGCCACTTGTAGCGTATCAAAGCACACACACACACCACTCATCTTATTATGCTTTGACAATGTCCCTGGACATTGTACAAGACCTGATGCCTCTTTGTAAGAAACCAGGATGTCTATTTTGGCTATGGCAAGCATGAGATTCATTTAGGAAGGAAAGGGATGACCATTAAGAAGCCACTTGGATCTGATGGGGGCAATGGGCACTGAGAGGTCAGCTCCATTGTGGAAAATTGGAGCCATCCAGTCTTTCAGAAAAGAGGAGGTTTATGTTTATTTCCCAAGTTCAGAAAAAAAAAGCAGAGCAAAAACAAAACAAACCCCACAACCATTGCTTTGCTTCCCTCTCTGTTGTTCTTGGCAAGACACAGCAAGTCTTTAACTCACAAATAATTCTGGGCCAGGTCTTCAAAGAGTGCTTGGGCTTTGTGTGCTCTAGGGTTTTCAAACCCAGTCCCAGTTCTGCTTGGGGTGGAGCTTGGGGGTTGGAGGGCAGGCACAGATGGGCTTCTCTCATCTATTGCCCCACTTAGCATGCAGCATGGTACTAGCATTGATGAGATCTGGTTTTCTGAGAAACAGTCAGTTAAGGTGGCTGACACTTTAACGTGTTTAAAGGAGCAGCTCTGAAAGTGACCATGGGTGGCAGGGATGGGAGTGGTGCTGAACCTGTCCGCTTGACTCATGGTGAAGGAATACTTGATTCTTTAAAGTCAAGTACAGCTATACGATTTCCCTATATTCAGATGGGATTGCCATGGGGAAGAATAACTTTCCATCACATCTGGGTTGTGATACCCAGCTCTTCCCTTTTGTAGGCACTTTCACTCTGACATGGAACAGAGTTGAAGAATCAGAAGGCTTTGTTTCCTGCAGGAGAAATGTAGACTTCTTCTTTGCTGTGTGACCACAAGGGACTTTAAACACTCTTATTTGGGACATTGGTGTCTGTTAGGAGACAACAGGCTGTGGTTTACTATCCAAATTTCAGTGGCTTAAGATATCAGGAATTTATTTCTCACTCTCCCAAGTAAGTCTATTGTGGGTCAGAATGAGGTCTGTTTGTCAATGCCATTTAGGATTCTGGAGTGAAGGAGGCTCCTTCTTTTCCTGCTTCCTCTTTCACTACAGGGAGAACTTGGTGGATATCGTCCAGGATCCTGCTGCTTCTGCTCACTGGTGACACCTGCCTCTTCTGCTCATATTTCCTGAGTCAACATGACCACTCCTAACTTTGAAGTGAGTGTGGACATTCTATGTTACAGTGAGACTAGAAGAAAGAAGAGAAATGTAAGTGACCTGTGCCACGACTCTCCTTATCTTCTAAATTACGCTACTCTGTGAAGGGGTCTCTTCATTATCATGGCGAGTGCTGTAAGTATGAATTTCCACTCCCAGACAGTCCAGACATTGCTAGAAGAATGTTGTCCCATGGGTCTACACAAATCTCCATGAACTGAACTCCTCTGTCCTTGGGATTTCACAGTGCAGCATCTTCAAGGACTCCTGGGACTTTGAAATGCTTTCAGTGACAATGGTTATGATGAAAGTAATAGCTAAGAATAATAACAACAACAAATACACATGAAAATAAGTCAAGCTCACCATATGTCCTCGAAGCAGTGGCTTGATTCCTGCTTTGTTTTCCCATTATTTTAAAAGTGTCTTTCAAGCCATAATCAATAATAATATTGTTGGGGTTGGAGAGATGACTCCGAGGTTAAGAGCACATACTCCTGTACCTGGTCCAAGCTTGGTTCCCAGCACCCACATTCGGTGGCTCATAACTGTCTGTAACTCCAACTCTCTCTTCTGGCCTCCATGGACATCTACATTCATGTTCAGAGACTCAGATGTAGACATAGACACAGAGACACAGACACAAATAGACACAGACAGATAGACACACAGACAGACAGACAGACACACAGACACAGGCATAGAAACAGACAGACACAAACACACACACAGATACACACAGACACAGACATAGACACAAACAGACAGACACAGACAGACAGACAGACACACACAGATAGACAAATACACAGACACAGACACAGACACAAACAGACACAGACAGACACACAGACACAGATAGACAAATACGCAGACACAGAAATAGACACAACACACACACACAAACACAGACATAGACACAAACATACAGACACAGACACACACACACAGACACATGCATAGACACAGACAGACACAAACACACACACAGATACACACACAGACACAGACATAGACACAAACAGACAGACACAGACAGACACACACAGATAGACAAATACACAGACACAGAAATAGACACAACAGACACACACACACAAACACAGACATAGACACAAACAGACAGACATAGACAGACACAAACACACACACAGATACACACACAGACACAGACACAGACACAAACAGACAGACACAGACAGACAGACAGACAGACACACACACAGATACACACACAGACACAGACATAGACACAAACAGACAGACACACACACACACAAACAGATAGAAACAGATACACAGAGACAAACATAACTCTAAAAGTAGAATAAACTTTATAAAACAGCATAAGTATGATTACTTTAGCATCTGATTACCGGAGATGAAGACTGAGAAAACGTAGAAAGAGTGGCTTTCTGAAGCTGAAGTCTTCAGTTCATCATTTGAGATTTAAGGTCAAGATTTAAGGCTCACTGCACTGGTAAAGTGCTGGTGTTCTGATTCGCCAACATCACCATGCTCACCATGACCATTATCACATAATCACTACCTCCCGCACCATTGCCACCACGACGACCACCAATACCATTATTACCATCACCACTACCATTACTACCTTAACCACTGCCATTACCACTGACTCCAAAACTGTTACCATTACTCCAACACTAACACCTCCAATACCACTACCACCACTACCATTTCATCCTCACCATTACCCTTACCACCAGCACCGCCAGCACCACTTCCATTAATCCCAATATCCTGCCATCATCTCCATAGCAACCACCTTCATAACTACCACCACCACCACAACCTTCAGTATCATCACTGTCACCATCAACACCGTCACCATCACTACCAGCACAGCTATTACTTCTTCCAATACATTATCATAGGAGATAAGATACCACCATAAGAGTACCCTGGATAAAGAAGCCAAAGCTCAAAATGATACTTGATTACCCAAATATTCAGAAAAGGACTGAGTAGCCTTGCAACACTATGTTGCCCAGGTTGGCCTTG
Organism: Bramus lutescens; assembly: GCA_001685075.1. Lineage (NCBI taxonomy): Eukaryota > Metazoa > Chordata > Mammalia > Rodentia > Cricetidae > Bramus > Bramus lutescens. The sequence goes on along the minus strand of LOEQ01000213.1, from coordinate 164,030 downwards.
AACTCTTAGGCTCCTGATCCTCTTGCATCAGACTCCCAAGTAGTTGGGGTTATAGGCATACATCACCACATTTGGCTTCACTGTAGAACTTTGTATGTCTTTCTTGCTCAGATTTCAGTGATGCTGTAGGCATTCTGCACTGTTGAAGGCAGATGATTCCCATCACCTACTGATTCACAGAGACCAAGCTGCAGCTGTAGTCTTGGTCGAGGTAAGTCCAATGGCTTCTTCAACTCTTGCCCAAGACCTTCGTGGCTTTAACAGCCCATTGCAAGGCTCTCAGACTTTGGTGCCTATAAACATCCCGGCTCACTTGGGGGAATGGAGGCAAGTAGAGAGAGTCTGGCTGAAGGCTAATGCCTAAGAGCTATATCCTTCCCCCTTCAAATATTAACAAAACAACAGTGTTATTGAATTACCAATTATGTTGGTTATTTGTGAGGAATCCCATGTTTCCATCTCACATAACACATTTTATTCTTCTATTGGGGATTTGATCTCTGAAGTTCACCGCTTCATGTTCCAATATCACTAAATAGAATTCTCTCTATCTTTCATCCTTCACCATTTAAGGGGAATATACAGCATCATTTTATGGAAAGAAACAAATATCACAAAGCAAAAGGCAATATTTAATGGCTAAAAAGCCCCCAAGTCTCTTAGGAACACTGCCTTGCTGACAATTGAGAATGGGAAGCAATTAGGACTCAGTGCACTGGGACAATAGACACCTACATTCTTTCTCCCATTTCGTTACGAAATAAAAATAAAACATAGTCGTCTAAGCGAGATGGGGAGAGTGCTTACCGAGCCCTTCAAGTGAGCCACAGACAAGTGCATTGGTGTGGTTTGAGAAAATATAGAGAGGAAATGAGAACTATTTATTTATTTTACCGAACCACCCACCCCCCTGCAGATGACAGCAACTGTGTCCAGGACTGTACGACAGATACTACCCAGCAGGTTAGGTTTTGTTTATTTAGTTTCTGACTGGCAGCTTCAACTTGAGTTGTTTAAAGCAGCTCCCCGAATGTGTTAAGAGAGTTCCTTGACTATAAAATGAGACTGTCTCAGATTGTATCTTCAGATAAAAACATACTTAGCCTGATTATTTGAATAGGCAGATAATATTTTTATACCCCTCCCTTTTTTTTTGAAATTCCTTCAAACCTTTAGGTTGGTTAAGAATTGGATACGCTGTAGACAGCAAGACCATCTATTTCAGTCATGCTAATCTGGAAAGTTCCACGGCTCTGTTTTAGAGTGAATTTCAGGAGAAAACATTTTTATAGGCATTAATTTGGAAATCAGGGCTAGCTATTTTCATTTTAGGCTTCTGCCTCTTAGCTATGTGAATCAGAGCCTGCTATTTAAGCATGTTGTGCTCAGTTGAATCGTTAGTGTTTTCCTTGTGGATATAGAGCTGTAGTACATATTTAACTTCTGCTGCGACTTTGTAAAGCGAGGGATATCTGGAATGCAACGTATTACACCCAGATGGGGACGCTTTGCTCAAGAGAGGCACACAGTAGCTGGGTTGTCACAGTTTAGCCATTCGTTTTTGTGGTGCTGGAGCTCAAACCCAGGGTCCCATACACCAGACAAACCAAATGAGTGCTCAACCCTCGTTACACCCCCAGCCAAAACGCTTACATTTGAATGAGTTCCTCGGTACTATGTTTCAAGCTTGGTCTGAATAATTTTATGTGCTTTTCTAGTGCACAGCAGCAGTCCTATTTAGTAGTAATTATAATTGCCATCATTTTACAGATGAAAAAATTGGCAGTCGACACAGGAGACTTAACTTTCCTATGAACCTCTAATGGACAAGGCGTGACCCAGAATGCTCCCTTGATACCAGGCTGGGAGTTACCAACAAATGTGGGAGGTGCCTCTTACAACTGCCAGTAGCCTAGATGTATATATGTATGCCTGTCAAGGTGTTTGTAAGTCAGTGCTCAAAGCCAAGGCTTGCTCTACAATTGAACTCCATCCTCAGCCAGGGGAAGGTATTAAATCATTGCTTTAAGCTCATAGGATAGAAGTTTCAATGTGCGAGTGTGAGGCTTGAGTTTCTCCATGGGGAAAATCCTTCCAGAAAACAGTGGGATTCCAGTCAGCTTCCCATAGAAAAGCTAGTACGGGCACATTCCCAATGCCCTTCCCAGGATGCCTCATAGAGGTTCCTCCACAAAATTACAAAGTCTGGGATAGAGCCCATCTTTATTAATATTTTTAAATCAGTGCTTTGGTTTCTTTCTCAGCCATATCAAGTTCAAAGTCACAGTAAGGTTGGGAGCAGCTGAAGCTGAAGTGGCCTGAATGTTTAATGTAGCCTCGGAGCGGAAATTGTTCTCAGAGATGGGAAGCAGGCAGAATATTCATAGGAATTTGAGTACAGGATATGAAGCCAGCGTCAAAACAGTATTGCAGCCATATTTACTGTTTTTAAACATTAACTTTTCAAGACTGGTTAAAGGAAAAGGAAGAGAGGGTAGTAAATTAAACTTCCTCTCTCTTGAGACAAGTCTATAACACTAACCTTCCCTTTTTCTTGGGGGAGGGAGAATTGCCTCTTTGCACTTAACATCTTGGCAGCAGTGATGGTGTGCAGCCCTCGAGATTTTGGAAAAATATCTTCAGCTCATCATGGGACCTGTTCTTTCTGTGTTGTGTGTAAAACATAGAAAATGTAGAGAAATCTCTAAATAAGTACTTGATTAGTATTTTGCAGTTGCAATGGTGAAACCATTTGCTTTGCCCTTCTGATGTAGATAGCAATTCAAAAAATCATGAAGGTATAGATGATGGTGAGCATCGTTTCAAGATTACAGAATTATATTTTAAAACTGAAGGGTTCAAAAACTGATGACCTACATCTTTTCCCAAGAATTAGCAAATCTCTCATTTTTGCCTCCTAGGAATGCTTCTCATCTGTAGTTAATCTTAGAATTAACATGTAGCAAATTACTGCCATGGTGCCTTCAGTGAGGAATGTGCCTGGTGGCTTAGTTGATTAGAGCCCTGCGCTAATGAGGTCACAGGTTCAGTCCCCAGGAGACAAATTCACCTCACTCTGGTCTCCCTTCTGAACCACAGCCTGGTCTCCAAGTGGACAAGAGGGCTTCTGGGGAAGAATCAGCTCAATTTTATTTTATTTTATTTTATTTTGTGTGTGTTTGTCTTTTGTGGGAAAAATAACTCAAAGTTGATGCATTTAATTAATTTTTAATATTTCAGTGATCCTTTAGGGTAACAAAATGGTACCCTGGTGGCTGCAAAGACTTCTTACAGGACAGTGGCAGGGTGTCTGTTTCTTGCTGGGGAAATTGATTGATGAGCATTGAAGGGGGAGCCATCTAGAGGCTGGAGGGGGGGTGTTTGAGCTGCATTCTCAGAAGGATCTTTAGGAGAAGAGGTTGAGTTGTCAATGGTCATTTATACAAAAGATGGATCACCAGATCTTTCATTTGTTATATGCACTGCGAAGCCCATGGGATGGTCTCTCTCCCAGTCAGGCTCCCCTTACCATTTATGTCCAGCCTGTAGGAATAAGAAGCTCTCATTTATAGATTCTTTCCATTTTTCACTTCCAATCCCATTTCAGGTATCATCTTTTCCATCCTGTTCCAAGGATTATTCTCACCCAGTTGTGACCAGATGCGTTGCTATTCTCTGAGGCTGTTTTCCAGACTTCAAGGGACTTCCTTCCCTCACTAACCCTTCCCAGTGGCTTTTCGTTGAGGGGTCTTCCCAAGTCTGTCTTCATTTTGAGATGAGCCTGCTGAGTGTGTCCTTGAATTCCTCCTGCTATTCTACTCTAAAGAGCTTCTCATCTCAGCCTCTGCCTCCCTACGAGCTGATACCCTGGATGTACAACACCACATCTGGCTTTAAAGACAATTACAAACAATTAGTAATAGTGCCTGTCTCACCTAGCAAAGTGTATTGTGTGCAGTAGGTATATTTAGCCTCCACATTAAAGGCTAGAGTAAAGATTCGTTCTATTTGAAGCCTACGACACAAGGCGTGAGAATGTGACTCAAATGTGTAACCTGGTAGGGTGAGAAGCAGAAGGACAAAAAAAAAAAAAGGTGCCAACTGAGGACCAGGGTACTCTTTGCCAGACAGTAGATGGAGAAAGGGAAATGGGTCCACAGTAGAAATATTGATGACTTTGGGAGCATCAAGGGAAAGAATGAGGTTAGAGGCAATTGGACAGTAGATCCATCAGGAGGGGAAGGAAGATAAGAAGCCAACAGGCTGAGTCGTGTATAAGACAGGTTTATCCCTCAGAACCAAATGAGAAGTTAAGAAACTCACACAGCTTCTCTCAATATCTACCCAATCCCAGCATGCCCAGGGCAGTTAAGAATGTTCATGGGCAAAAATGTGAGGTTGGGCTAGAGTTCTGTGATAAAGAATAATACTTAGCAGGAATGAGGTCCTGGGTTGCATCCCAGCATACAAACAAACAAACATCTCATCAAACCCCACAATAACAGCAGTAGCAGTGGCAGCCGCAGCAGCAGAATCATAACAGGAAATGGAGGTCAGTAAAGATAGCCATGACTCTCTATGATGTAGGAGGGTCTTTTATGGTATAACCTGTGTGCTAGGTTCATCTCAGTCATTAGTTGGGTGAAGTAATTTTCTGAGGGTGTTTACAGCAACCTTTCAGGAGGGCGTGGTCTATCATACCATATTGGGATAGAAGTAATCCACAGGGTCTCATCCTCTGTGAAAACAAAAGAAGAAACTCTTTTCCAAAGTATGATATC
>LOEQ01000213.1:136251-158146 GCA_001685075.1 Bramus lutescens | reverse complement strand
AAGGCAGTTTCTTTATTAACCAATGAAAGTTAACACATAGACAGATGACCCTCCTACATCAACTCTCTAGCCAAAGCAAACCTGCGTTTTCTCGAAAGTGCTTAGAGTAACCGGAAAGGTGTGGAAAATAGGTAGGTAATGAAAGACACAGCTATGTGCTCAGATTCTCCCATCATCGTGACATCATTCAGATGATGAAAGGCATACAGAATTACCACACAAGGTCATCTATGTGCAACACATTGTAGGTACCAGACTTGACTGTAGGTAGGAGCTATGCATGTACTGGTTGTCTCAAGACCATGGTAATGGCATTGAAAGTATTGTTATAATATGTAGTGCTTTTCTAATTCAAAAATAAAGGAAAATTTAAAAAATATTGAAGAATCAAAAAGATTTCTCTCAAAACCCCCCTACTCCCAAGTGGAAATTCATTAGGTGATGGGGCAAAGTTCTGAGCTGCCATGCAACCCCTGCTAGCTGTCAATGGAGTCCCACGGAACAACCTGAGAGTCACACCTGGCTGGGCCCACAGAGCACTGAACTCAGAGCTATCCTGCACATTGGCAGCATGGGGACCTTAGATGACCTGGGAAGTTATATGTCCTTAGCAGGCAACCATCCCTTTAGACCAGGTTTGGTTGGGCGGCGGNTAACTGCGGGGAAGGAACTTGAACTTGGAGGGGAGAAACAGGTGAGAACTATCTTCTGATCTGCTTCAGGGGTGGCCAAGAGAAATGAATGAAACAAAGTAATAGGTTTGTATTTTTTTTTAATTGCAGATGTGAGGTTTAAATGCTCTTGGTGTTTTCTGTTTTAAATTTGTTTTAATTAGAGACAGGGTCTTGCTGTGTGACCTAGGCTGGCCTGGGACTGGCGATCCTTTTGCCTCAGCATCTGCAGCAGCTGTAATACTAGTGTTCGTTACTCAGGTAAGGCACAACTCATCTCCTGAGTCATTCACACGGGGCAGGGGCCTAAAGACCAACAAGAAGAGATGCCGAGATGACTGCTCTTCTCCGGAATCAAGGAGATGGACAGTTCACAAGGGACCAACAGAGAAAGCATCTCCATCGTGACCATGACAGTCCTGACGCAAGTCCCTTGGGTTGTGCTTGGGAAGATCCACATCCAGAAATCATGGCAGGTCTTTCTGAGTCAGGGTGGAAGAGGAAGGGACCAGCAGGATACAGGGATATCCAGGTAAGGGGTGGAGTGGGTGGTGAATCTGGATGCCACACGGAGGGGTCCAGTGGTGGGAAACAGTGTGATGTTTAGCCTTGTAGCTGAAGGTGGAGGGAAGAGGCATGAGAAGGCCTCTCCACATGGCCCTTCGTAGAGTATTTTCTCAAAAGGCACCTGTCTCACGCCCTTCTTACCCAGCATACTAGTCTAGGTTGGTATTCAGATTTCTTCGGGATGTTTGTTAAAGGATGGAAGAATCAACTAGGACTCATCTTCATGAGCTCTCCTGGCAAACTTTCTCAGAGTTGAGTTCCTGGGGGGATGGTTCCCAGTGGCCACACTAGGAATTGTTTAGGCTTCTTCCATTGGCTTCAGAAGACCTAGCTGTGAAAGTCTAGTGAACAGGAAGGCATTTATAAATAACTACATCCTCTCCCAATATCACTTGGAGGCAGCCCAGTTTGGGGCAGTATGTGCTCACTGGGCAGACAGGGAACCACCTTTCATTTTCCCCCATGGCCTGAATATCCCCAGCAGACTTGACCAGAGCTCTAAAGTTCTGATGTTAGGGCACAGGCCAAGTGGATCAATGGGAGTTTCAGCCCACCCCTGTTCCAACACAAATTTGAAGCTGTGATGATTTTGATTGAGGTACTTGCCCACAGATAAGTATCCTCTTGGGACTGTCAGCCTTCCCTTGTGCTAGGATTGTGTCTTATTTTCTGAAGTTCTGAAGTGAGTCAGCATTTTGTGATACACACGTACCATTTAGGCCAGTTAGTTTAGACATCCAACCATGCCTGCCTTTTCTGACAGGGTCCCACTGGGAAACCTGCGGGGCAACCAACTCCTTGCAGTTTAATTATGCAAATGTAGAATATAGTACCTACCCTTTGTCTGATTTCAAATTAGAGGACCACAGTCCAAGGGTGTGCTTCTCTGTCAGATGCTGGGCTATGAACTTGGCATTTGAAATCACCTGTGAGTTTGAGCCAGACATATGTTGGCTAGGGCATTGGACAGATCTGGGTTCCTCAGTCTCTCTCTACACTCTGACCATAGGACTTTGGAGTAGAGATCTCTGAAGCCCACGCCACTGTCTTTCACATGGATGGGGGTGATATTATCTACCCTGTAATATAGTGGAAGGTTCAAAAAGCTCCTTTACTCTTTTTGCTTTGTTCATTTTTGAGACAGGGTTTCTCTGTGTAACAGCCCTGACTGTCCTGGAACTAGCTCTTGTAGACCAGGCTGGCCTCGAACTCACAGAGAGCCTCCTGCCTCCACCTCTCAAGTGCTGGGATTAATGGCGTGCACCACCATGGTTCCTTTACTCTTGATAACAGAATGGCTCTTTCTCCAAGTAGAACACTCTTCAGATGGTGTCTTGCCCACTTCCTATTAGCAGGACATATGGAGACATGAAATTCTTCTGTTTGATTCATCCTAAGTTGGCTTTTTACATTTTTTAAAACTTTTTATAGATTCTTGGTGAATTTCTTATCATGCACCCCAATCCCACTCATCTCCCTGTCCCTCTATATTCACCCTCTACCTGCAATCTTCCCCCAAAGAAAACAAAAAATAAAAATGATAAAAAATAAAAATATGAAAATTAGACAACACCACCACCACCACACATCTTGCTGTGGAAGCTGCAACGTTTCATGGTGTGTCACCCTGTCTATCCTTTGGCCAAACAGCTTTACTTGCCAGTGTTTATTGTAATGAGTCATCAGTCTGGTTGGATGCCTTTAGCATCTGCTAAACTATCAATGCTGGAACCTTAACGGGGGTCCTTTGCAGATACCCTGTTGTTGCCCTGTGTCATGGAGATCCTGCAGCTTTAGTTCTGCAGGAGTGACCTCTTCACATGCTCCAGCAGTTTTTAGATGCAGTAGATGTCTGGGTGGCTTGACTCAAAGCATTAGATTTGGGCCTGGGTGGAAGTTGAGCTGGTGAGCCCAGTTGTTCTATACCTGGACCACCAGGCCTGGCTCTCCTGATTTGCTCAGGTGAGAGGCCGGCCCAGCTCTCCTGCCTGTGGTAGCTGGCAAGGGACAGAACTGGGTCTCTCACACTCATGCTATCGAGGTGTGGTTCTTCCCATACCATCAGGGCCGGCTCTTAACATTGCCCTGGCAAAGATGGGGCCAACTCATCTGAGTGCCAAAGCCCCGCAGGGGTGGGGCTGGCTTTCTCGTTCTCACACCCCGGGCGGGCGCTGGCTCCACTGTGCCCATGCCACTAGGGCCAGCGCTTCTGCACTGCCCAGGCAAGGTGAGGGCCGGCTCTCCCAAGTACTGCAGCCAATTGAGGGATAGGGATTTGTTACTGTAGAATGGGGAAAAAGAAACTTCCAGCACCTCAAACAATGAGCTTTCAAAAAGCCTTATTGGGCACCAAATGCAAAGAATATTCTTATGTATGTTCTTATGAATTAAGCATCATTCATCACATATTTATATTAGGAGGCCGAGAAGCCAGTATAGCAGTTAGCAGGCCTGGGGACATTTCCCATGCGCACCATGGGATGGCATAGGCAGGGAAGACCCTTTAGTTTTGTGTCCCGCTTTTGGGCTCCAACTTGAGCAGTGCTTGGTATAGTTTTTGCTCTGGAAGCTGTCAGGACTCCCACATAGCTGGTCCTTGTAGGAGACTCCTCTTGAAGTCCACGGGGGTCCTTTGAATGGAAAACATGCAAATCAGAATCAGGCCTGATGTAATCTTGGAATGAGGGACTGCTCACCCAAATATTAGCTTTTTAGCCCGGAAACTAGGTTTTGATCATGACATAAAAGAATTCTTCCTTCCCCTCTGAAAGGCACAGTACACCAGCAACCAAAGCATCGCCATTGCGTGCACCCAGGAGAGGATAAATCAACTAATTACTGAAAAGACCTAATTAGGCCTCAGATAGACAGTGTGGGGCTTTTTTTTAACCTTAAACATACAAATAGGATAAACACTCCAAATCCAGGGCAACTTGCTAAATGGAAGAAAAAAAAAAAGACAATGTTACTCTCTGGAAATATCACTCATTCAAAGCGGTAATTTAGAAAAATATATCTATTAGAGATAGTTAGAGATCTGTTTTTTGGGGGGTTGGAAATGCAGTCACCGATGGAGCACAAAGCTGCAATTTGTCGACAAGTTAAGTAAATCAAATCACTCATGCCCCCCCCACTTCCTTCAATGGCTCTAAAAGTTAAAGGTAATTTGCAAAGAAAATGCTCAGTTTGAATTGGTTTGTAATATCTGTTAATGATCTCGGAAAAAAAAAATCCACGCACTCACAGTTTCCTCCCCGAGGGAACTCCAGTGTGCTATTGGGAAAAATTTCCAAAGTCTAAAATGTCATTAGCTAGCTATTTCCTTGAAGTAAAAAGCCCAGGGAAAAAAAAATTATAGAAGGTATACAGGTGCACAGGACAATCACTCTGATGAATAACGTCTGTGTTTTTCACGCTGTTTCCTATCTAAAAACACAGCAATTGAAAGCCAAGCTTCTAAATTCCAGAGCTGTGTTTCAGGTAGCTCGGCTTAGTCCTACCTTCTGTTTATTTCACGTGTATGTTGAGTTCTTCCATACATTTATAGCTTGTTGATGTAAAAACAGTAGTGTTAGGAACAATTCTGATTATATTCCTTGTTGCATTTACCTTCAGGAAACACATGGTGTAGCCTACACACAGGCCTCCAGGTGCTGCTTCCCAAGGTTAGAAACAATAGCCTGCTTCACCCCAGCGTCCTGCCTCCAGCCAGGTGCCTGGAGCGGAGGCAGGAACGCTGTGCAGACTGGAGAGCTGTTCAGGATTAGGTCACAGCACTGTGGAAACACTATCCAAAGGGGGACCTTTCTCCTTGACCCCTGCCTGGGGGTGGGCTTCTACCTGTCTGCATAGGAGGCTTTGTGATGCAACGCTACCACTCTGCAGATGCAGCCCCAGCTTCTGGAGCCAGCTTTGGGGGGAGGAGCTGGATTTTACTATTACTGTATTGTTCCCCACACTGTGACTTGTTGACATGTACATTACACACATTAAATAAGAAAGTGCTTTGTATGTAGTCTATATTTACTACTTTTAAATCCCATACTGAAATGCAGGAGCCTCTAGTTCTGTATTTTTGTTTAAGTATAACATTCTATTTTACGCACACATGCATGTGTGTGTGCGCGCATGCAGTTTTTACTTAAGTGTAACACTTTTTATTAATTCTTTGAGAATTTTATATATACATACAATATGTTTTGATTGTATTTGCCCCATACCTCTTCCCTCAACTCCTTCCGCATCGGCTCACCCTTCCCAACTTCAAGTCCTCTGTTTAATTTTTGTTTTTAATAACCATTGATTGTAATTCGTGCTATTTATGTACTCTTAGGTTTGTTGCCATCCACTGGAGCATGGTACACCTACCTGGGATTACACCCTTAAGAGAAACTGACTCTCCTTCCCCTAGCAGCTGGCCAACAGTCAACAGTTCCATGCTAGAAAGTAAACTAACTTGGTCTTGGGCAGGCCACCATGGTGCTGTGAGTTTATGTGTGCAGTGACCCTGGTCCTGTCGTGTCTACAAGCACTGTTGGCGTTTCTCACCTCTGACCCTTAAAACCTTCCTTTCCCTCTTTGCAAGATGTTCCATTTGTGGCTGGACACTCCACTGGCTTTGGTCAGCTGTGAGTTTCTGTGTCCACTTCCTCTCTATTGTCCTTATTGTTAATAGTACTCTTTTCACATTGGAGATTTCTCTCTCTCTCTCCCTCCTTCCCCTTAATGTATTACTTCTTAGTGCATTGCAAAGCATTCTGTCCTTCTGCGTCTGGCATGAATCCATTCTTCCTGTTCCCCGCATATTTCACGCCCATGTTGAGCAGGAAGCAAGAAGAACATCTGGAATGTTCAAGTGAGGGCTCTGCTGAAGCTCCACACGGGGAGGGTGTGGAGAGCATCAATGTGGGCCTCAGTGCATTGATGTTGTCCTAACACATCCCATAGCCACACCTACCATGGCAGGACACGAAAGATCACATGATTCATATTCCCAATTGCTCGTATGATGCAATTCCATCTTCTTTCCCAAAGGTACCCACATCCTGTTTTGTGACTTCAGGGATTTGTTTTGCTTTATTTGTTCATTTTTCTTGAACTTCATGTAAGTGGAGCCACACAACAGATATATAGTTTTTCTTAAGTTATTTTGCTGTGGTACAAAATTTTAACATGGGATAGGTCTTCATCTGTGTTTGTCTTTCTTCTCTCAAAATTATGTTGGCTATAATTGTAGTATATTTTCTTCATAAAATACCACATACTGCATAGTGTGTCCTTCTTCCCCTGTATGAATATTTTGACTGTTTTGAGTTCTAGATGATTTCAGGGAGCTTGGCTGTGCGTTTTCCTGAGCGCATCTTGCTGAGTGTGCGCATGCATTATGTTTAGTCTATATTTATACTGGATGGGAAATTGCTAAATTGCAGGGCAGAACTGTTCAATGCTAATATAAAATGCTGATATGAGTACCTTTCCAAGGAGACTGTGTCAGTCTCGAGCAGTGAATGTAACTGCTCCCTCCATAGCCCAGCTCCTGCTTGCTAGTCATTCCGGTGACACGCAGTCAACTGGCATTGTGAGTTTAGTTCAATTTCCCGATTCTTCCTTCCAGACAGGGATTCTTTGTGTAGCCTTGGCTTTACTGGAACTTGCTCTGTAGACCAACTCACAGAGATCAGCCTGCCTCTACCTCCTGAGTGCCGGGATTAAAGGTGTGCACCACCACAGATCAGCAATATCCTGGATTCTTAAAAAAAAAATGGACATATTTTTCAGGTGTACTGGGCATTTGAGTGTTCCCTTTTATGAACATTCTTCTCAAGTTGCCAGCTGCTTGGGGTGTGTGTGTGTGTGTGTGTGTGTGTGTGCGCGCGTGTGCGAGTGCACGTGCGTGTTCATGTACCCATGAACATGCATGTGGTAGCTAGAGGAGAACACTGGGTGTCCCTTTCTATTCATGTCTGCCTTGTTCCCTTGAGACAGGGTGTCTCACCAAACCTCAAGCTCACTGTTTGGGCTTGGTTGTCTGGTCAGTGTCTCTGGGAACAACCTGACTTAGCCCCTACTGTACTGAGGCATGGAAGATAGTGTTCAGCTTTCATGTGAATGGGTGCTGGGGATTCAAATTCAGGTTTTCATGCCTGTGGGGCAAGCACTCTTACCTACTGAGCCATTGCTCCAACCCAGACTGCTTATTTTTGTATTGTATTTTCATCTTTTCTTGCTGATTTGTAGGAGTTATGCATACATTTTATATATGAATCTTTTATCGGTTCAAGTGCTGGGAATATCACCAGCCTTCTGTGCTTGACTTATCATTTTCTTTATGGTTTCTGTGGCTGGTTAATTTCTTTCTGATTAGCACTTTTGTTATCTTGAGAGAGCTTTTCTTATCCCAAGGCCATGAAAACACCCTAAAGGTATTTTCCAGTAAGTTTGCTGTTTCACCTCTTATGTTCAAATCCACGTCTACATGACCTTCGTTTCCCCCTCTGCCACCATTCTTTCCTACCTCTTCTTTCTCCCATCTTTTTTTTTTTTCTTGTAATTGAGATAGAACCCAAGCTGCCAAAATGTTCCATACCGCACGGCTGAATTCCTGGCCCATGACAGCGGTCAAGTTGACTTCTGTTATCAGTTATCAGTATCTATCCAAAGGAAGACCTTTCCCCCAGAGCTTTGTGTTACCCTAAGTGAAACACTCCTCTTGTGCACAGTGGTGTGCACTTTTCTCTTCCTTCCACCAGCGTAACAAATTTTTCAGTGCATTTCCCTCATATTTTTCAATTCCATGACAGTTTTATACTCATAGACAATGACTTGTAGTCATTTTATGCCCCATTCCGGCCCCTCTCCTGCTAGAACTTATCTTGTGTTCAACACAGTCCCTGCCTCGCTCATATCCTTTTTTTCCAATGGATTTTCGAATGCTAACCTGTCTTGTATTTTGGACTGAACCCAACCTGGCTGTGGTGTTTTCCTTTACATACCGTTGTACATGTTCTCTTCATTTGCGCAATATGTACTTTTGTGACGACGCTTGTAAATGAAGTGTGCCTGCCATTTTCCATGAGGTTCTCCTCTACTGCGTCATCAGGTTCAGTTCATAAACCGTGAGATGGATTTCTCTCAGATTTCATTCACAGGGAACCCCCTGAGAAGGCTAATAATCCAACAGAGCAATTAAACCTGTCTGCAGTGGCCTGAACACTCACCATAGCCTCCTCTCCTTTCGGTCTCCTGTGTAGGATAGCTTAGACTTGAAATGGGAAACTCTGGCTTTGTGTAAGGTTTGCATAGAAAAGTAAACGGGGCTGGAGAGACGGCTCAGCAGTTAAGAGCACTGACTGCTCTTCCAGAGGACCCAGGTTCTGGTCAGCGTCCACATGGCGGCTCACAACTGTAACACCTTTTCCATGGGATCCGATACACTCACACAGACATGCATCTAGGCAAAACACCAATGCACACAAAATAAAAATAAATAAAATTTAAAAAGTAAATAGAATTGGACTGTTTGCTGAGTTTCTAAATGGTGCTCAACAGTATATTCATGTGTCTGAAGTTGGAATTAGTAACTCCATTTTGATTTTGAAAGCTATGATCAACGGCCATTTGGGTTTAAAAGAAAACCTATGACAGAAAAAGCCTCCTGGGACAAGTGATAACACTCAGCTAAAGCCCGTGGTCCTCAGGGTGAATCTTCAAAGTTGGCTTTAACTCTGGCTTTTGACCACTCAGGCATTGCTCTTGAGAAAGATTTCTTATTTTTAAAACCTGCTCCAGTCCTATGCCACGTAGCTCCCCTTTCTCACCTGCTCTCTTCCTAGGCCAACCCTGTTTTTACCAACAGCCTGGCCTCTGAACTGATCAGCTGACCGTCTCAGCCCCTTGCTGCCAGCTGTGAGGTGGTTTGTATTGTTTCACAGTGCGAATGTAGGCTTAGCACAGACTCACCTGTGACCTGTTATTGCAGTCTGTGTGGGCTGCTCCACCACGGACCTTAGATGGGATGATTTGTTGTTCTGTGCTGCTGAGGATGAAACTCAGGACTTTCTGCCTGCCAGGCAAGTGTTGTGCCTCTAAGCTATGCTCTTGGCCCTGGACTGGATAATTAATAAACAAAAGAAATGTGTTGTTCATAGTTTTGGGAGAGGGGGAAGCCCAAGATTAAGGTGCCAACCATAACAGTGTCCCGTTTGGACTGTAGAAATGGTGTTTTGTTGTGGAATTCTTGCATGGTGGAAGATGCAGGGAGCCAGTTTGTGCCTTGTTGTAAAATGAGGGCACTATTCTCCTTCATGAAGGTAGAGGGCTCACGATGTCATCACTACACAAAGGCCACACCTCTTTACAATATCACACTCACTATTGGCAAAAGCAGTATCCTAATTAATTTCCATTGCCGACTCACACAACCGAGAGTAACCTGGGAAGAGGGAACGTTAACTGAAGTATTGCTACAATCACATTGGCCTGTGACCATATTTGAGAGGGATTATTTCAATTGATTGCTGTGGGAGGGTCCAGAGCACTGTGGCCTGCCCCATCCCTAGGCAGGTGGACCTTGGCTATATAAGCAAGCTAAAAATGAGCATGAGAGTGAGCCCAGCTTACAGCATTCTTGTGTAGCTTCTGCTTCCTCGGCGTTCATGCCCCAGCTTCCCTCAGCGATGGACAGTGACCTGTATGTGTGAAGTGAAATAGAAAAACCTCTCCTCCCCTTAGCTGCTTTTGATGGTGGTGTTAATTATAGCAATAGAAAGCAAACTTCAATAATCACCTCATGCTTTTCAACATGAGGTAAACGTGGTCTGTTTTCCTTCTAAGAGTGAGCCGTTGAACACCTGAGAAAGGATGGATTAGAATTCAGACATCACACTCATAGCCCAGGCTAACCTACTCATAGCCCAGGCTACAAGTGGCAATAGACCGACTCAGTCCTAGGATAAATGGGAACCAGAGGAGATACCAGTCTTCAAACTACAGCACCTGACCGGGGCTTCTCTTTGCAGCTTGCTTTCTCGGCTACTCTAGTCTTTGACTGATCACTCCCTCGTTGTAGTGGGGCTAGCTCTGTCTGTGCATCAGGGTTCCGAGTGTCTCAGCTTATGCTTGCACTGATCTTTCTGCTTGAAACATCCATGTGTTTCTCTTGGTTAATCTACTCCAGTAATAAGCTCAGGCTAGATAACCTTGACCCCATCGAGCTGGGGTGGCTGGCTCTTGTTTCTGCCTATGTTTTTATCTGGAGGAGTAAATAGCTATGGAGCTGTGTGCGGCGGAGCTCAGGCCCTGGTGATCTGTGGGAATCTGGAACTTTGTGTCTGTGTGTGTGTGTGTGTGTGGGGGGGGTTGGGTAAGTGCTCAGCTAGCATTTGTAGAGCCACAGAGCACAAACAATAGCAACCAGCTGACAGCTCTGAGTTTCATTTTGTTTCCCTTTAGAAGAGGCAGATGTGAGGAAGAGGTCAAAGTGGCAGAGTCTCTCCATGGAGGCTTGAGGCCAAGGCTGGGGAAATCTGCGGCTCAGGGCTCTCCCTGTGTCATGGAGCACAGTCCAGCGATTAAAGTCCTCTTGTGACAGATGCCACCTTGTATGGAATAGATTAACAACAGGGATCTTCTGTGAAGGTAGATTTCTCCAGAGCAATTTAAAAATTCAAACAAAAAAAATCCTGCTTAAAAGGCAAATTGAACCAGATCCTGCCCCATCTCTTATTAATAAAAGAGTTTACACAGAAACTCTTTAAGAGGGTGCGTGAGGGATTCACAAGGATCATTAAAGTCTACTAGACATTCACTTTCACTGTGTAAAATTGGCTGTGTCCTCAAGATGGTATCACATAAAAATGAGCTTTCTGGAGCTCTTCTCTGTGAATGGGTCCTGGCTGCACAGTGGGGCCATTCATTTTATTTGGCCCATTTATTGCAAGTACATTCTAAATTTGGCCTTAATTATTTTTCCTTTCACAAAAATATTTTGTGGGATCTTTTTGAACCCTGACTACTTCCTTCTTGCCCCTTAAAACAGAAGCCAGGAGTGTTATTTTTGTTCTCTTCTAATTAAAATAATTACTCGGGTTCCTTTTAACTAGCTTCATGCAGTTATTAGCCTAATACGTGGATGGGTGCCATGGGGTGCTTGAGGAGTGAAATGAAAAGTGATCACGCAGCTTCACATGAGAAACAGTCGTCCGTGGTGCCAGGGAGAAAGGTTTTCTTTCAGCCGGCCTTTCAGAAGGGCCTTTCGTAAACCTTCCCTCCCACACCCACACGGAAGACTATTGAGCGAAAGAATGGTTCTGTCTCTTTCTGAAGGTGTACAGCTGGCACCGTCCGATCTGAAGAGGACCACTTGATATGCTGAGCACAGCACAAAGACCTGGGCCTGGCTTTAATCTCTACCCCTGCTTTGTCTTTCAGAATAACTGCCGTGGAAGGATGGTCCTCTTGCCAATTGGCACTTATCAAAGGACGTTGAGGGAGAGGGACAAAGTGCCTAGATATGAGCCTTCATCAAGCCTTATGAAGACCCTTCTCTAACAGGAAGTTCTCGGATGAAGAAAGGATGCTTTGGATAGGATTTTCCTCCAAGTTGGTGCTATCCAGGGGTTGGCAAGAAGGGTCCCTGGGACGTGTCTTCCCCATTGCTTATTCCAATCAATAAAGTTCGGTTGGATGTAGACCTGCACATTGATTTCTGTATTGTTTATGGTGCTAGTGCACACAGCACCAAGTGGCTGTGGCAGAGACTGTATGGCCTAAGAAACCTAGTGGCTCTTTACAGAAAAAGTTTTGGCTCCTAATATCTGTCATTTTAATTCAGTATCTATTAATATCTATTAAACACAGCCAAAGAAATAGATGTGTCAGGATTTTTGTCTTTTTTTCCTTTGTTGTTTTTCTGGAGATGGTATTCTGGACTGAGCACACGCGAAGCAATGTTCTGTTTCTGTGCTACCTGCTTCTCATATGTATTTTTATAAAGGTATTCACTAAAAAAAAAATGCTCCCGAACCTTGGCGACTCAGTAATTTTATGAGTAGAAATGGCATGGAGAAACAAGGAAGCAAAGATTTAGGGTAAGAAGTCAAGTTTAGAGAGAAGGCTCTGCCATGGTTAGTCAGCTCAGTGGCAGACACAGATAACGCCAGACATTTGCTCTGTCTGCAACCCAAGGAGAGCAGGACATGACAGGAACTTGAGGATGGGTGGCATCTTTATTAATGATGTCAGTGCTCTGAGGCTGGTATTGTACAGCTATGCTTCTAGGCCAAGCAGTAGCTATCCTTGCTGAATGTGGTGGAATACATCTGAAACCCCAGCATTCCGGATGCCAGGGTACCAAACCGTTGGCTAGTTTAAGCAACATGATGTGATGCTATCTTAAAATCTGAACACTCTTTGCCCCCAGCTTGGTGAGAGAACTAAGTGAGTCATTACAATGGAAACATCTATTTTCTAAATCACAAGCTATTGTATTGGTGGTTGACGTTATCTATAAAGATAAAATCATGTTATCCTCTAAGTCATCTGAGGGTTAAGGTTGCATGTCCAACATCAGTTGGCTGGCCAGTGCAAGAGCTGGAAGGCCAGTCTCAGGCTTTATGTCGCTGTTCTTTCCAGTGTACTGTATGCTCATTTATATCATGTGTCTTTTAGAAATGTCCTGTCCTGAGCTGGGATGCTCAGTGCTAGAGCTCTTGCCTAGCAAGTGGGAACTCTTTGGTTTGATTCCTAGCCCTGGAGGAAACCCCCACAGCTCCACAACATTTCTTTCAGCCCTTAGTTTGCTCACTCACAGGTTCATTCATTGTTTGTCGTCCTTTAAGAGCTGATTATGAGCTGGAAAACACAAATGTTTTCAGGCCTCCTGATGCTATGCAGAGGAGAACTGGAAGGCTCCACAAATCATTTGATCTTGTGTTCATGTCTAGAGTCTTCTAGAAGCACCTGAGGTTCTCCTGTGGGTGTTTCCTGGCTGGCATTGGCTCTTCTCTCTGTTGTAGAGTAGGGGAAAACATTGAGATGTGAGGGGAGCAATTCTAGCTGCTAGAACTTGACCTGGACTGTGCTCCCAAAGCCCTGGTAGGAAAGCCTGGGTCCCAAGGGTGGCACTAGCTGGAGGTGGTGGAAACATTTCAGAGTTAGCGCCTAATGGGTAGTCAGTGTTCCAGCTGTTTATTGGGAATGACTTCGAAGGCGGGTGTGTTGGGACCACAGGCTCTTTCTCCTTCTAACACTCCAGCTCTGAGACAAAAGATTCTGCTTTGTCCTGTAATCCCCACCAGAAGGTGCTGCTTCACGATAAGGTCCAAAGCAGCAGGATTGGCCAGTCATAGACTGAAAACTAAACCTTCCTTCCCTCTTTTAAAGTTGACCATCTCAAGCGCTTTGCCACAGTAGCAAGTGCTGGCCCAATACATTGCCACTGCGAAAAATGTTGTCCTGACACTTTGTTCATTTTGTGTGTGTGTCTTCACCTCTTTGTGTGTGTTCAAGCCAAAGGAGGAAAGAGAAAGAACGCTGGAGCGTGGGGAGCTGATCACTGTAGCTACAAACGGATGAAGACAACATAGGCTTGGGAGGTTGAAAATACATGGCCCAGGGGAATCTTTCCGAGAGAAATGATCCAGCTGTGCCGCTCAATAAACACCTGTTAAACACGGCTGTGCCAGAGGTAGGTGCTCCCAGCTGTGCGGCTATACACATTCGGTTACACTCCTCTATCTTGCCAGTTTGGGGATAGTAGTAGAGTACTCAGAAAAAAAAAAACTCCACTAAAGTGCGTACTTTATACTTTCCTTGTGTTGGTAGAAGACAGACGTGTGAGTGATAGCTTCTGTTTTGGGTATTTATCCTTTGATTTCCCTCATGTTCGGTGTGATTGTTTGCCTGTTCTTTGCAGAACCTAAAAGTTACATGAGTCTCTGAAACAAAGGAACCAACAAACTTGCCTGATGGAAAAATTGCATGCGTGCCACCTCTGAGGACTGTAGTAGAAAGTTCTACCCTATTACCCCATTGGCTCTTCTCTCCACCTATGTAGGCAGGCACAGCTCCACAGCCTGCACAGATTTGCTGATGTGCTGTATTGCTTCCTAGACACGCCCAGGACATAAGACACATTGCCCATTGGAGGAATGCAGGTTGCTTCACACATCGAAAGCATATTCAGAGTCACACCTAGTATTGTGGCAGATAACACTCACCGCTCTGCAGGGAACTCGGGCTTGTTCATCAGCCTGTGTAAGTCCCTCTTAGCAGAATGAATTCCGTTTCGTCTTGGTTACTTTCTTTACTGCTGTTGTAAAATATCATGACCAAAGGCAACTTAGAAAGAATTTAATTTGGGACTCATGGTTCCAGAGGGGAGTAGAGTCTATGACCATTGTGGCAAGGAGCATGGCAGCAGGCAGATGGGCACTGTGCTGCCGCAGTAGCTGAGAGCTCAGTCTGATCCCCAAGCACCAGGTGGGGAGAGCTAACTGCGAGTGGAATGGGCTTTTGAAACCCCAAAGCTGTCTCCAGTGACACACCTCCCAAGAAGCCAGGACTCCTAATCCTTCAAAACAACTCTACCAACTGGTGACCAAATCTCCAAACTTAGGAGCCCATAGGGGTCATTCTCATTTAGACCACTACACTTTCTGTTTACTTCCTGATCGTGTCCACCTTGATATTCTAATTTTGCCCCATTGTAAATGTTTTTCAGGATGAAAATAAACTTTTTGTCACAGTGTAAATCCCACTACTGAAGATGCGTGTTTTTTTTTTTTTAAAGGCACCCACTTTCTTGGTGTATCAGCCTCTCTTTTTACTATTCCTCCTTGTAAACTCGGAGAATTCTTGTATCATGGGTCCTATCATCATGCCCACTGTTAGCATGGGTACTGGTACTCCTGATTTAGGCATATTAGTTTGAGTTACCAGAAAAAGAGAGCTTGAGGAAAACCTCATGTGCTGCCTCTCTGATGGAGAAGTCGGTCCCAGAGTAGGAAGGGTTTGGGGCACAGTGGCTGTGGCTAGAAGAAGAGGAGCAAACAAGGGTGTTTTATTGATGTGGCCCTGACCTGGCATGGGGCATAATTGTCTTAGTTTTCTATTACTGTAATAGACATGTGTTGTAATCAACGTAAAAAGAGAAAAATGTTCATGTTGGGTGATGATTTTATTCCAGGATCTCCTGAACCTGATCAATTTGGGCTGTGAGAGGCAGCATAGCATGGTGGGAGTATGTGGTAGAGCAGAGCACTTGCATCATAGCCAGGATGCCAAGGGGAGGAAAGGAAGGGTGCTGGAGTCTTACAATTCCCAACCTCTTTCAAGGTCACATCCTTAATGACCTACTGATCTTCCACTAGGCCGCATCTCCTAAGTTTCCAATAGTGTCACCCTAAGAGTCAAGCCTATAATACACAAGACTTTGGAGGCCACTAAGCTTCAGCCTCAGGCATAACTGGCTGCTGGATCATTTGTCACTGATCCCTGGAATGAGAGGAACTGACGTCACAGGGTATAGACTTTGAAGATATGGAAGGAGCCTGAGACTGCCTTGGATTTCCTGTGTGGATGTTAATTACCAACCCCAGTGTCCACATGGGAGGGAGATAAGCCTTGTGGGACACCCAGCGGGGAGGAAGGACAGGATGGCCAAGGAAACAGGTAGAATGACATGACCCTGGCAATCTGATGTAGCCATCAACAGTTGGGGTTCCCCTGGAGCTTGTGGGGGGACACTGCTGGCATCCTGCTTCAAGAAGAAGGACATGAATTTCAGAACCCAGGCCCCCAGAACTGCAAAAGGATACTTTTCTCTCGTGATTTATTTTTCATTTATTTTTAGTTTTCTTTTTAGACAGCTGTCAATCTATAACCCTGGATGACCTGGAACTCACTGTGTAACTATATGCCCCAGCCTAGCCTCAAACCCCTGACAATCCTTCTGCCTCAGCCTCTTGAATGTTTGGATCCCAGGTATGTGGCAACCTCACTGGCTTGTTTTAATGGCAGTGTTAGAAGACCACTCTTCCAGAGCATAAACTGACTCAAGCTAGACTGATGGAGTTTGGGGTGGGAAGACTTATCTGTTAGTCCCAATACTTCTCATTTCATGGAACATGATTTCCTCTTCTTCCTAGGGATTAAGTGAAACTGGATGTAGATAGACTTTGATCGTGGTGGGGTCTCATATTCTGGTGACACAAAGGGACCAGAATAGGAGGGGAGGGGCCAGTCATAGAATCCAAAGAGAGATTCTGTTCTGTATATTCTGTGAAATCCATTACTGGGAAGAAAGTGATCAACCATTCTAAGCACCATGGTGAATTTGGCATTGGGCTGATGTGGGAAATCTGTCTGTGTTGCTTTTATTGGTTAATAAACAAAGAAGCTGCTTGGGCCTATGACAGGGCAGGTTAGAGGCAGAAGGGAAAACTAAACTGAATGTTGGGAGAAAGAAGGTGGAATCAGAGAGATGCCATGTAGCTGCTGAAGGAGACAGAAGTTCCAGAATTTTACCGGTAGGCCACAGCCACGTGGTAATACATAGAATAAAGGAAATGGGTTAATTTAAGATATAAGCGCTAGCTAGAAATATGCTTAAGCTCTTGGCCAAACAACGCTGTAATTAATATAGTTTCTGTGTGATTATTTCAGGCCTAGGAGCCGGGAACAAACAAGCAGCCTCTGCCTACACTGGGCAGGCAGTGCCGATGGGAGTCTTAACTTTTCATTGACTTTGTTCTTCACCACAACAGTGTTGGCAGACGTGCCAGGCCATCTTTGCTGCCAGATTTAGGTGCACGCCTTCCTCTGATTAGCTACAATTTTAGTTCTTGATGCATATCAAGCAAGATCCATTCTTACTCACGAAAGTTGGTTACAGATAGTTGAGGATTATTATTATTTTTTTAAATTATTATTCTGTTATTGCCTTTTATATTTAGGTTGGCCGAGGAGACTCTATGGATAGTAGCCATACCAGCCATCACTTCTGAATAAGCTGCAATTGTCTTTCTTAACCCAGGATCAGAGAATGTACCAGGAATTCAGGTAAGGTCTGCTCAATCAGGATGATGGGCATTTCACCTGTGCAACCAGAGACCGGCTTAACTTTGTTTTGTTTTTAGGTCAGCAGGTAGTTTTTATTTGCATTATGCTGATTGTTGGTCAGAATTTTCCCTCACACTCAGGTATAAATGTCTCTGCAGAAGTGCACGGTTCACAGGTCATCAGAAGAACCCCACAGAGGAAGTCTGTTTGCAGATAGTGCCACTGTGGGTGAGAAAGCCATGCCCCTCCTTCAGCACACCTGAATACCCACAGTTTTATGTAGCATTGAGGTCTGCCGTCAGTTCCCACAGACTATGACCAGTCAGCTGTGACAGGTGTGCCCTGAGCCTGCTTCCCCACTGCTACACCATCTTTCACCTTCAAAGCCCATGGAGAGGAGTTTTGCCCAGGTGGAAGGGTGTCTCTTTGTGTCTCTTGCAGGCAGCACTGATTTGGATTTGATCGCTGGTCTGTGAAGCCTTAGTATTTTCTATGAGAAGCGCTATCATGACCCCAGAAAAGCCCTGTGTGGACAAGCACTGCCTGGCAACCGCCTTGCTTCTCAGCAAGCCTGTGAGGTATGTCGCACTGTCTTCATTTACAGATAGGGAAATGAAGCATGGGGTCAAAACATATTTTCTGCAGACATAGGAAAGCATCCAGCTTCTTGAACTTTTTCTACTTGGGACTATGTTTTTACCAAATAAATTTTTATATGTCTCCAGGTACATATATTTCTATCAGTATCTATCTTCTATCTGTCTGTCTGTCTGTCTGTCTATCTATCTATCATCTATCTGTCTATGTATCTATCATCTATCTTTCTATTTATATATTGTGTAGAAACTAAACATTTACTGATAATAAATCATAAAGAAATATAATTTTACATCCCCAGTGTTTCTCAATATTGACTGATATTTTTATTTCATGATTGCCAATGCCAGGAATGTCGCAGAACATAAATATGTGGTACAAAATGAAAGAAGCACACTTAGGGCCATTTCAGAAATTGTTGCAAATTCTGTCCCTATACCTGCACTCATTTAATGATTTTAATTAAACTCTAGCAGTTTGCAATCCAAAGATAAACTGATTTGACTCATGCTGAAGAATGACAGTAGGAAAATACCAAAAGTCTTTGTTTTCCATAGTTAAATCATTATGTTTCTATAAGAACAGAAAACTTGGCATATCCAGTAAAAACGATAGTTCATAACATTCAAATCACCACACCTAGTCACCATGAGATCCTAGGAAAGTCATCTCATATCCTCCTATACATCTCTGGAAGGACTGGAAAATCATGACCCATGCCACATGGTGGTGAGGGACAAACCCCTTGAATCAGGACTGATTTATGAGTAGACAAAGGTACAAACATCAGCTTCCTAAGTACTACTGTAGGCAATGGTACTTCTAGGAAGTCCCCTCAGTAATCCTACTAGTTCCTAGAAGATAACAGGTGATGTCAGCATCACCATGATAGAGCTCCATTACCAGGAATGATTTCAAGGTATCTAGCTAGGAATAGGTTGCCTTGTGTGGTTTACTTGAGCAGTCCTGAAACTGAGTGAATTAACTTTCTGCATTTGTGTTTGAGGAGGATCTTGGTTCTAATTCTTTCTCCTTATACTTCATTGAAAGGTTATTTATCACTCCTTTCTTCCTCCCCTAGAGAAGGGAACCCCTGCTCCACCATCAGGTCTTCCAAAACTTGGTAAGTGTGTGCCAGGGCAGAATTGTTCATTGGAAAGTTAAGTAAACTTTGAATAGATCTTTCAAGACAAAAGCCAAATTTCCCTTTTTGTTTTTTCCTTGTCTCTAAAGGTTTACCTGTCTATGAAGATGAAGCCTGAGGTGGGCCTTGGCCCATCCCCAACCCCTGCCTCCCTGTGCTGGCTAGTTTTATGTCAACTAGACCCAAGCTAGAGTCATTTTGGAAGAAGAAACTTTAGTTGAGGAAAATGCAGGACAAGCCTGTGTTGCATTTTTTTGGATAGATGATCACCATGGGAGAGTCCATCCCATTGTGGGTTGTGCCTGCCATCCCTGGATGGGTGGTCCTAAGTACTATAAGAAAGCAGGCAGAGAAAGGCATGGTGAGCCAGCCTTACTTGCCTCTGTATCAACTCCTGCCTCCCAGTTCCTGCCTTACTTTCTGCCCTGATCTCCCTGGATGGTGGACTGCATGCTATAAGATGAAATAAAGCCTTTCCCCCACAAGTTTTTGGTCATAGTGTTTTATCACAGCAATAGACGTCCTACAACACTCCCCAGGGAAAGACCTCTGATGATAGCTGAATTTACTCATTCAGAGATGTATTCCAAAGAACTTCTTCCCTTCATTCATTATCCCCCAATCATATTGCTGGGGATAGAGATGAATGTTGTGTACTTATCTGATTAAACTGCCATTTTAAATCTATTTCACAGAGACTTCTTCCTCTGGTAGACATCTCATGACATACCACATTAAACATTATATCCATATCAGAGACTTCCTCTGCTGTGCTTCTGAGCATGGTATGTGTATGTTTGTATGTACTTGCACACATGTGCATGTGTGCACTGCCCCAATGTGACTAACAGATATTTCACAATTATGAAACAATTGCAGTGTTTAGAAAAGCAAGATTGGACATATATCTTTTTTACCAGTTTTCCAGAAAACTCAGTTATGTGAATCACCAAAAGTATGAACTGCCTGAACACGAAAAAGTCTAGCTACAAAAGGCTGTGCATAGCAGTGATCCCACCACTGGGGAGACAGAGGCAGGGGAATCTTGAGCTACATTGTAAGATCCTGTCTCAAAAGGCAGAAAGACTAAACCAAACCAAACCAAACCAAAACTAAACTAAAAAACCCAAACAAACAAACAAGAAATCAAGGGCACACTTTACTTGTCAATGCTGTTCTGTCTGAATGACAGACTTTCAGGCTGGGGGCAGTTCAACAGGCCTCACCTCCAATCCCATTGCCTCCTGGTTTTGCCTTTTTTGCAGGGTCAGGATTGCGAATGCCTCAACACTGGTTGGCTGCTGTCATCAGAGCCTCTATTAACTGTTGAGTTCCTTGTCCCCATTTTGTCAAGAGTCATGCCTCCCCAGAATTACACAAAAATCACTGGCAAAGTTAATTGAAACCCGCGTCTCTGAATGTTTCTCTCTTCGTAAGTGATGGCTTGGTTTCTGAACAGTGAGGGTGAACTCACAGAACAGCTTTAATTGTAGGATGAGTGGAGAGGCGCGTGCGTGAGAGAGCGGAGGTAGATAATTTTCCAGGGGACAGGGACAGTGTTTACATCAGGATTTCATTTCCTTTTAAGTCTTACATTGGTGCATAGGGAACATCAGCAGATGAGAACGACCAGGGCATTTTCGCAGCACAGTTCCCAGCTCTGTTGTCTCCATAAAGATTGATGAGGCTCTGAAAGCAGTAGGCCTGGCCCCTTTCTTCCCAGGAGGCCAGAGGGCTTAGAAGGAAACACAGAATGGGCAGATGGGCCACTGCCAGACCACTGGAAAGTACCCAGCTTCTCATCTTAATACTGTATCTGATTCCCTTTTAGCAACTGTGATATTCATATGTCAGACACTCGGGCCTTTAATTTGGCTCCATACTAGCAACATGCTTTATATTGTCAACTATTTACAACACCAATTAAACACAACTTCACTGGATTCTCCCATCTATGTGCCAAGGCAAATGGGATAGATGTGTTCACCTTTGTAAGAATTGTACAGCAATTAAGGGAGGCTCCAGTGGGCTGTAGATTATTCAGCACAGCTGGGCCAGAGGTGAGGGTCGGGGTTACAGGTCTTCAGAGGCTTAGAGGAAGAAATAGGGGTTGTAGAGTCACAAGCTTACCTTGACGGGGCTCCTGAGAGCAGAAAAGCAAGGTACATCCTCCATCAGTTGGGACTCATTAGGAAGACCCTGGAACACAGTTGGCTTGCTGAGCTCACATCCAGACACCGGGTGCTGCTGTTCACAACAGGTTCTAACGCTGCTCCGTAGCTCCTAAAAATCCAGACAAAGGACCCCGAAGGGCATCTGGTCAAGCTTTGTGCATGGAGGAAACTTATCCTCCAATTCCCCAAGTCCTGAAGTCAGGGATTTGATTATGCTTATCATGATCTCAGCTTCCACTGCTCCAAAATGTGATTAGTTTTCTAATTAGTTAATGTCATTACCTGTCATCAAATCCAGACAGCACTGGTCTCCAGAAAGCTCCCGTGGTTAAAAAAAAAAGGCCCACATCTTTCCGCTGTTGCCATCTTTCCACGGTTGAGCACAGCCTGTTGAGCAATCCTGACAACAGTTGCCTTACTCTTTTAGTTCTGGGGTCTGGGAAATTTGGAGAATGCCGTAGTTACTGTATTAAAGACAATTTGAAATGCTGTAGTCGCCTGACTTTTCTTCATTCCAACTAAAGCATACATAGACTCTTGGTGCATCTGTTTTAGCCTATTCTATGTCTATTTATCTATTTTTTATTTTTTTACTTTTTTTGGGGGGGGCAGTTTCAAGACAGGGTTTGCCTGTAGCTTTGGAGCCTGTCCTGGAACTCACTCTGTAGACCAGGCTGGCCTCG
>LOEQ01000213.1:113446-132192 GCA_001685075.1 Bramus lutescens | reverse complement strand
TGCAGGCATACACACAAACAAAATATTGTATACATAATAAATAAATAAATATTTAAAAAAAGGAAAAAAAGAATGTTAAGTACTTTGGTCAAGAACTCATAGAAAAAGACCCTCAAGCTGGGACTCTCTTGGGAACATGGAAGGATATTGTCTTTCTCTCTCCCTCACTACACTCAATTGCCTTTCCTGAATTTTTCCTAAAAGTCTGAGTGGGGGAATGTAGCTGTTGAACTAGCAATACATCTGGCTGTATTGTCAGCTTCAGAGTCAAGAGAGGGAGAGGATTGGGTATATTGGAGTCTTTACATAGGGAAGTAGAGATTATTTGTATTTCCCTATGTTGAGTTGCCTCCTCAATTGCCACAAGATTTATAGGGTGGTGGCGGGGCTAGGAAAAAGTAGCAGATTAGCTGTCCAATCTGTCTTTCCTTTATTCCTGGGCATACAGTCACACAGCTGGAGATAATCTTTACCAACCTCCTACGCAAAATGTGAGATCAACTTCTCAACTGGGAAACATGAGCCCAAGTGGTATGAACAACTCTGCGCGACTTCAATGGATGTCACTGTTTACTAGACTATTGCTTTCTCCCTCCAATGTGCTGGCATCTCATTATGCTGGCATCTCCACTGGACCAAGCAATGTCCGGTGACTTCAGGAGCTGTTCCAGAGCCTGGATCTCATCATTATCCTCCGAAACAGAGCATCTTGCTTGCCTGGACTGTGCAATAATACCACAGTGCTGTGTAGAAGGAGAATTGATTTCATTTTATGACTTGATGAATTTCAAGTCCTGGTTAATATATGATCTTAGATTTGACCTTGAAGAATTCAGATCATTCCTAGACTGACAAGTTAACATTGTCTTCAGTTACTTGTACTGAATATATATAGTATGAACGCTACTCAATTACTACTGGACTCAAGTTAATACCTTGTTTTCTTCAATTCTTTCCTTCTTTTCATCATTCCAAAATATAGATTATAGATTCTGAGACTGTTACATGGTATGTGTTATCTGTTACATATGATGCCAACAAAAGAAACTTGACCTAACCTTCTAATGGCATGATCAGATAAAGTTACTGTGAGGAGTTGATGTTTTAGCTGAGCCCAAAACAAAGAGAAGAAGCTAAGTATGCAAGGGGGTGGTGTGCCATTCCAAGTCCAGAGCAATACATGCAGAATCCCTGGGGCAAGGAAAAATTATTGGACACAAGGAATGGAAAACAAGAATAAAGAAGGCGGAGGGACACTGTACAGGAGACACTACTTGTTCTTCACTAGATATGAAGCTACTGAAAAGTTTTAAGTCAGACATAGGGTGGAAGAAGGGTAAGTCACTTAATGAATATCTTAACAATGTTAACTGCTTTGTGGGAAAAGCATCATGGAAAGGTACGTTTCTGCAGTTGCCACTGATCACGGTGCATTGGCCCCTGTGGTTTGAACAATTGGGTCTTCATTTGGTGGTGCTGTTTGAAAAGGTGAGGACATTCAGGAAGTAGAGTGAGAGTTGAATTCAGGTCCCCACTTCTTTATTTTCTGTTGCTGGATGATGCACTGTGAGGCAATGACCTTGAGCTCTAGCTGCCATGATGAACTAGTATCCTCTCTGGAACTGTAAGCCCCAATAAGCCTTTCTTCCCCTAAACTGCTTTGTCACAGCTACAGAGAGGAAATTCATATAGCACTGCAGGCTGCAAGGGTTGTAGGAAAAATCATGGAAAAGTTTTCTAACCATATAGTTTAATTAAAAAATAAGCAGAAGCTGGTTTTTGTGCTTATGGGTTAAATTGGAAGAAGGATTTCTTAAGCAGCATGCTATCCAATTCCAAATGGCTGGAGTAGCTGCTTGGGAACTCAGTGGTGATGTCAGCTTGTCAATGCGCCTACTTCAGTGGTGTGGATGAGGTTGATGAAAAGACTTCCCCAGAGGTGTTGAGTGCTGCTGTTTCTGAAGGATGTGAGAGCTGTTGCCATGAGGATTAGAAAGCTTCTCAGGGGCCTGGACTTTGGACGTTCTACAGGTTTGGAAGACAGTAAAGAAGCGGAAATATTGTAATTTGAAATTAGATAGTTAAGTATATTGCAACATGTACCTAATAGCAACATATATTTAAATTAAACCTAATCAAAACAAATACTTTAAATTACAAATTAAACCTTCCCAGATCATTAAAGCGACCTATTTTTACAAGCAAATGATACCTGTATTTAAGAGCTCCCATTTTTTTTCAAATATTAATTGTTTTCTTTCAATGTTATGGATGGAACCTAGGTCTCAGTCATCGTAGTCAGGAAGTTTACCATTGAGTTACATCTTCAACCCAAAATATTAATTTTAAGGCATATTTCCCTCTTAAAAGGGCAGTATTGGGATTGGAAATATGGCTCAAAAGTTAGGAACATTTGTTTCTAAATCACGAAGACGGAGTTCAGATCCCTGCAGCCACGTCAAGTAGCTTACAAATGTGTATAACCACAGCTCTGAGGGATCCAATGGCCTCTTCTGGTGTCTGTGGGGACCTTCACACAGATGTGTATATACACTTACCCAGACAAGTGCACATAATACATATAAATTACATTTAAAAAGCAACAGTGTATCTCTTTTGACATGATTATGAGCAAGAAAGGAAAGGGCTCGGTGTTCAGGTTCATAGTTTGATGAAGTCAGTACTAGGATTTTCTTTCTCAGGTTTTTAACACATTCAGAAATAAAAAAAAAAGATTATAAAAACTACTGAAAGTGATGTCAGGGTCTGACTCCATCCAGGTAAAGTCTATTTAAAGCAGTGGTTCTCAACCTCCTTAATGCTGCGACCCTTTAATACAGTTCCTCATGCTGTGCTGACCCCTCAACCATAAAATTATTTTTGTTGCTACTTCATAACTGTAATTTTGCTACTGTTATGAATTGTGAGGTAAATATCCGTATTTTCTGATGGTCTTAGGCGACCCCTGTGAAAGGGTTGTTTGACTCCCAAAGGGATTGTGACCCACAGGTTGAGAACCACTGAATTAGACACTTCTATGGGGTTAGATTTTTTTCTGCTGTCTAAGAAATCTATCTATCTATCTATCTATCTAAAGAAGTCTAGTGTCAGCGTTTGCACAGGAGGAAGTGTTTAGAAGCTCCCAGTTTGGCCTTATAGACCTGCTGAGGAGGAAGGCCTTCTGCTCCCCCCAGTCCTCCCTCTTTGCCTAAAGCCTTCTGGAGGGGGGGACTCTGCCTAAGGTGCTGCATGCTTGACCGACCCCAGAGAAAGGCAAGCATCATCAGCTCAGCTCCCCCTACTCTAAGGACTGGGGACTGGGAAACACTGGCAAGAGGAGGGAGGGGAGGCAGCCTGGAGTCACACATGGCTGCATTTTGTATGGCAAGGCTCCCTTGTTTGTGCTTTCTTCCTATGGAAAAAAAAAAAAANNNAAGCCTCTGGAAGGGGCCTGGGGAGCCAGATCAAATGTTCAAATGTACTGGCAGGGAGCCAAAGCTTGACTTGTTTGCCAGGAACTCCACGTTCTCAAGTCTTCACTGCTGTTGAAACTGATAGGGAAGGTTAATGAGATTAATATGGCCAAACACTGTGGACTTCTGGGAAGCAAACAGGCAGGTAGTGATGCCCAGTGTTGGACCAACGGTCAGTCCGTGGTGGCTGGGAGCACGGAATGGAGTTGGCTCCTAGTAAAACTTGATTGTTTTTACTGCACAATTCAGAAAGTGCTGTGTCCAGGGCTGGTGGAGGGAGTCAGACAGACCTCTACATCGATGCTGAAAATGAATTGAATACTTTAGTCAGTTTGCATCTTACCAGCTCTGCCTAGCACTTGGCACCTGCGTGGCTCGGTGGTGTTATTTTTTAGGTCTTCTCTATTCAGAAAAGAATTTGAGAGTTTGATGAAAAATGATAAAATAACATAGTTATGGGGGAGACAAAATCCAACAAGGCATGAAACAGAAGGACAAAATGTTCTGTCGCTGGACATGTCTTGAATGGAAGACTTCTGAGCAAAGAGAAGATGGATCTGGGTGTGTGTGCACACGTGCGAGCATGTGCATATGAGTGTGTATTTATGAGTGTTTTTTTAAATGATATATAAATGGAAGGAAGAAGAAGTTTTGGTGAATCTATAAAATCGCAACAATTTATGAGAGTTTAAAAGGCAATTTCTTTTAAAGGGACAAATTCCTAATTTCCCACATAAAAGTATGGGAATTGAATGGTAAATCCTTCTCGGCCGACAAGTCCCCCTGAAAGAGGCATGAAAAAGAGTTACTGTTCCCGTCCATTCATGCCTCCTGAAAGCCGTGGATGCGACGCTGCCCTGGAGCCCACAGCCCATGGTTTCAAAGCTGCCGGATGACTTTTCAGAAATGATCTATTGTGGCGCTTTGTTTCGTGCGGGTCACCCTCGTTTTGTTCTGCTTGGGCTGTATTACTCTTCTGCCTCTGCCATTAATTCACCCTGTCTACTCCTCTCCATTCAGAGGCACCTTTCACTGCGCGTCCCACACAGAGCAGGGATGAAGGAGGCCTAGGCTGTCTGCATTGCTGCTGAGAACGACCCAGGAAGAAAGAATGAAGGAGAGGGCCACTTGGGGATGCAGGCTGCAGGGGTTTACCTGGGGGTGAGGGGGCTCAGCAGGAGAGAGAGGGCTAGCAGTCTATGAGGGGAGCCAAGGTGAAAATGGGAGTGTTGAGTGGTGGCAGGAAAGGGGCTTGAGCTACCCAGCTGAGCAGCTTTTGGGACTCTGGTGGGGCGGGGCATCCTGGCCTAGCCCTCATAGGATAATGCCATTAATCTCTCCGCTTTGGTTTTATCCACCCACTCATAGTTAGACAAGTACAGACTATGTGTAGCTCAAGGATTGGCAGGCTGGAACAAACTGTAAAAGATACAATAATTATTTTAAAGGAAAAAGATTAAGAAGGAGAATTAAACCTCAAACCTGTCATTTGGTTAGTAACGCAGATTGTGTACGTACCCTCCCATCTCCTTGGAAACCTCATCCTATCTGATTTTATCCTAAAAGTTTCTTCTCTTCCGCCTGTCTTCCAGGCCAAGTACTTTTAAGAAAATGGGGAGGGACTATCTGGGGGTCTTGAAAGATACCAGGGTATACTGGGTTGCAACGTGGTCACAAATATCTCCCAATCAGTGGTTTAATGACATCTGTCTTTTGTCCCCCATGACCAGGAGCTGCAGGTGTCCTGTCCATCATCTCGTGCAGGAACGACAGACAAAGGAGCATCTGAACTGAAGAGGGTCCTCCGAGGGCTCTTTAGTCATGTAATTTCCTTTACAACTGGTCCAGTGGCTTCCCACTTACCTGGGACTCAGATGCTCAGCTCTGATGTCCTAGAGAGGACAAGAAGCAGCCACCCCCACAGGTCCTGTGCCATGTGCTTGCCGTGGATAAGCAGTAGGCAGAATGACAAACTGGAGACCAATATGGGCTCGAAACTCCAGCAGAAGAACGTCACCAGCTCGCACAGTTGGCCGAATTTTCCCTAAACTGTGAATTTAAAGTTAACATTTAAGGTTTTAAGCTGCGGAGCTCAGTGAAAAAGAGCACTTGGTTGGCAAGCATGAGTACCTGAGTTCGATGCCTAGCACCCACTTAAAAAGTCAGGCACGGCGAGCTTCTGGTTCAGAGGCAGATGCTGACTGAAGGCAATAAGATGGAGAGAGCTACAGAGGCGACACCAGACATCCTGCTTGGGCCTCCATATGTGTGCATATTGGCATACACACTGGCACACTTACATGCTTGTAACACACACACATGGACACACGGACACAACACAGAATAAAGTTACATGTACTTTAAGAAAACTGAAAAAAAAAAGAACCATCAACCTCAGTGTCCACTCTCATCTGAGCTTTGTGCCCTCAGTTAGGCACATGGCTAGGATGGACCCCCAGTACTATCACAGGGAAGGTGGGTCTGTCTGTGGGCTTACTGTAGTGGCTGCTAGACCTGGAAAGGTCTTAGAGTGATGGCAAGCACTTTCTCAACCTCACTGCACGGTCTTAGCCCAAAGATACAGGCATACTGGGTGGAGGGATTCAAGATGCTGCATACCTAACCAGTCAGCAGCACTGCTGAGGGCTCAGAAGCAAACTGTGAGTTGGTTTGTCTGGGAACTCTAGAGCCGCATCTGGCGGGATGACTCAGTTTTTTCCTAGAGTGGATGAGATGGAGCAAGGTTGTCCAGCAGAGACAGTGCAGTCCTCCCGACGAAATTTGAAGAGGACACATCGTGTCACCAGTCCTTGACCTTTCCTGAGAGTGCACAGGCGCACTGGGCTGACTCATAGAGCTTAAAGATGCATCTCAATTACAAGATGTGGTCTAGACAGCTGCCCTTATGGGGAGGGAGCCTGACACTAAAGTCGGAGCAATTACTTAAAATTAGACTTGTCAAATTTGTTTAGGGCGGCCAGGCAAGTACCTACATTGACCCAATGTCACTCTTCCTGGAGAGATGTTGTAATGATTTTGTGTATCAGTCAGACTATTTAAATACGAATGCTGCCTTCATGCCACGATCAACATTCTAGTCAGATGTCACTTTTAGAAGCCTTTGGGGAATTTGCATGCCTTAATTATTCTTCAATATCCAAGCCAAGCATTCTTTAATTGGTGTAAATTGAACAGTGTTCCAATGCAAGCAAGAAGAGGACACAGTGATCAATGATTCTGGGCATGTCTATCGAAAATTCATTGCCATTAGACCAGCTAACAAATCCTTCATCCCTTCGCTTCAGGAGAAACAGAAGTTCATGGAGCTGAGAGATACTCTACTTAAGTCTCCGTGGCTGTGAAGCACGGAACAGTGTCATTCCAAAATTTCCACATCTGAGGGAAGGTTAAAAAAAATAGAAAGGATGCTTTGTGTTCATGTTAGACATTTCGCAGGGTTCTTTTATGAGAATTTAACCAGAAACAAAATGTTTCTGCCTTGGGCTATTCTCTCTCTCAACTGGAAACAATATAAAATTTTGTTAACCAGTCAGGCCATTTTACTCTGTGATATTTTTTGGGGAGGGGCAGTTCTAATAGTGTTCAGCCCTTTTAATAACACACCTGAGAGTGAGGGCATTTTCTGCCACTTCTAACAGGATTGGAAAAAACCAAGCAAGGCATAATTCTTAAGAAGCCTCAGAAAACTCTTCATGCATGCATCATGCTGGCTTTTTACTCTTTCTATCGACTCTCTCAAACTGATTATTTCTTACCGAGGTGGCAAGAGAAGGAAATAACTGGCCCATCATGCATTCTGGGCCCAGATCTGTCAGGCTGGCCCCAGGAAACTGTATTCTGTTGTTACTTGGGGAATAGTGGGTGCATGGAATTAGAATTGTTTTAATCTCTGCTTTGTGATAAAATATGCTGGTTTGGAGAAAGACTCTTTCAAGTTGATCTAGGTTTGGATTTTAAAGCAGACCAGGGCAGAATTCTTAAAATGAAAGAAGCGGAGGGGTGGTGGTAAGAGCTGTCAGATTCCTTGACAATCTTTCTTCAATAGCTAAGACATAGTTCTATGGTGGGTAGGATTCTTTGAGTGGCTTGTCTCCACTATCCATGCTGTCACTCACGGACACACGACATTAGTGATCTAGTCACGGGACAAACCTTACCATAGGTGTTTCTTTTGGGGTTCACTTATGAAATCTATGTGGGGGCAGTCACAAGCAGAATGGTATCCTAAATCATCTTCCTGTTTGTGTCCCAGATAGGACTGACCTTAGCCTTTCAATCCTCCCATTCCTGGTGGTGACTCAGATGTGTAAAACCATACTTAGTTAAGAACACACACATTTAAGATGAGAAGTTAAAGGACACACACACACACACACACACATGCACACACACTGGTTTGAATTTGAATGGGTTTTAGAAATGACTAGCTCCCATTCTGAGTCTGCAGAGGTATGGCATTGTCAAACAATCTCTTCTTTCTTGTCATTTTTTTCTGTTACAGATGCTGCTACCCAGCCTCCTTGGTCTTCGGGAGCCCTTTGAGGTCTGCAGGAAGATTTGCATGAAGCAGGTACATTCAGCTGGATAGTAATAGCTTTGATCTTTGACATCACACTTTCTTCCTGGGCTTCGTGTTCATCACGAGTGGAACGAGAGAGAGACGAATGGAGTGACTCTAAGATGCCCGGGAGATCTAATAGCCAAAGTTATGCCCTTTCTCATGAAATATCTTAGAGATGGTGAGGCCAACAGTGCCCCTGCACCCGTGTGTATTGTTCTTGCTGATATTCACCCACAACAATGCTCATCCGAATCCCATGCGTCTGAGCAGCCCTGGAGACGGTCACTATGCATACCCTGGCTTCCTCTCTCTGGACAGGGCCACAGAACTCAGGTAATGGAGCTAGGCTTACAGGAGGGTGAGAAAGCATCGAACTGTGAGTAAAGAGATTCCAGGCTGGTCTCTGGCTCAGTGTGGTTGGAGCCTAGACTGATTCAGAGAGTACAGCTCTGCTGTGTTTGAAGGGGCCAAGGCTACTCACTGAGAAGAAGAGCAGCCATCACTGTGTATCCCATGGTCAGCTCTCTTATACTCTACCCTGTGGACACTCAAATGAGGAGCTTCTAGAAGCACCTTGCCCTTGTACCACACCATGGAGCTCTGGGTTACAGAAGGGTATTAAGCCAGAGACTTAGGAAGCCACAAGGTAGGTAGTTTGTCCTGCTCACTCTAGTCCTGGGTGGTAGCTCCTGTCCCCTCCCAAGAGTACAGGCTGACCAAGCTGAGACCCGCCACTCTAAGTCTCTCACTGATGTCCGTTTCAACTGACAAAAACAGTCTGCGCAAATACCAGTTTGAGTCCTTACCGTGTGACTGCAGAATTGCAAGCTTGTTGGAAGAGTTCGGTGCATGGCCCTTACCTGGCATGGACTTGGGGAGTGGACGACAGCCAGGCAAATGCTCTGAATCCTGCCTGTTAGGAATGTTAGCCATTGGGAGAAGGGAGACGTTTTAATTTAACAGTATACCCATGGCAAATCAACCACTCTCCAGCGGACAGATACACATCCAAGAATATTTGGGCAGTACAAATTGATCTTGAAGGATTAAAAACAAACAAAAGAACAAACAAACAAAATGACTCAAAGTTGGGCAGGTAGGGAAGGAATGGAATATCAGGGAAGAGTTAAGGGAGTGGGTGGATATGATCAAATGCTGTGTGGGTCAATATTATCAAACACAAGATTTCAAAGAACGAATACAAATATTTTTTAAGAAAGGAAAAGAAATATTTACCCAGTCTATCACGAGAGGGTGAATTTTTGGCAGATACTCTTTGCACCATGACCTTGAGGTTTGTCCTTGCTGTACAAAGCCCGGAGGCTGTGTCTTAAGCATCTTTTCTACTGCCCACTCTTGCTATATGAATAGAGTCCTTCTTGTTCTCTCTGCCCCCTCTTCCCCACCTCCCTCTCAGAAATGCTTGCTCCCTCTGCTAAATATTTTTAATGTGGGGCTCTCCAGTACTTACTAATAAGAATAAGGTGACCCCTGTCAACTCCCAGCACCCCACACGAAGCTGTCAAGTTTGGAGCCACAGCCTCACAGTGTGGAGCTCCTGTGCTTTTTTTGCTGAGTCAGCAGGTCTGGGACCTGAACCAATTTCCTTAAACTCTATCTCTTTCACTTTCTCCTAAAAGACTCCAGGCAATTCTGATTTCAGGGATGTGTGAGGGTACAGTGCTTGGCTCAGAAGCTCTTAGGGCCACCCAGGAAGTTTTCCAAAGTCCCTGTGTCCAGGTTTCATCTAGGCATGGGGCAGCTATTATAGTGCCTATTGAATACACCTTGGGAACCCTGTGTGAAGACAGGGTTAGACTTCGGATGCTTCCCAGCCAACTCTGTTACCCAAGGAAGAAGTCTCTAGCTTGTGACTCCCTATCTTGGCGGCATGGTAGTGTTCACTTCACATTGATTGTGGTAGTGTTAACTTTACATGAATTGCTGCAGTTTGGCTTTTGTGCTTAATTTTGTTGGAATTTTATAAATTGTGGATATTAGTTACCTGTCTGAAGTATTGCTGGCAAAGTTTTCCCCATTTTTGCGGGCTGTCTGTTTGCACTGCTGAGTGTGTTCTTTGATGTTTAGAAAACTTTTCATTTCTTGTCAACCCATTTGTTAATTCTTCAGGCTTTTTCCCGGGCTGCCAGCGTCTTGCCAGAAAGTTCTTGCCATACCTATTTCTTGAAGTGTATCCTACAGGCTTTCCTTTAGAAGTTTCCGGAGTTCAGGTTTTAAATTAAGGTCTTTGATCCACTTTGAGTTGATTTTTATGCAGGGTGAGAGATGTGGATCTGTTCTTATTCTTGTACAGGTAGGTGTCCAGTTTTGCCAGCACCATTGGCTAGGCTAGCCTTTTTATTTTTCTCTTTTCCAGTTTTATTTCAACACTTGTCAAAACAGAGGTAGCCACAGCTGTTAGTATTCTGGCATCTGTGCTGATCTGCGCTGAGGTCCTGACAGGATAAGTCCCCAGCTGTAACCACTAAGAGCACCGTGCTCATTTGCTACATTCCCTTTTAAAAGGTGAGCCTTGCCTACTTCTCCTCCCTCCCTCCCTCTCCCTCTCTCTCTCCCCCTCTCTCCCTCTCTCTCTCCCCCTCTCTCCCTCTCTCTCTCTCCTTTTCTTTTCTGCCACTTTTGTCCCTAGGGAACCAGTCTCTGTTCCTCTCTCTGCCCCTTCTTTCTCCTCTTTCAATAAACCTCCCATGTGAGCCCTGTTTCATGGCATGATTTCCCTTCATGGCGTTTTTTAAATCACAACATTGGTTCCTTGACCAGGAAGGTCTCCTGGCGCTTCCTCCTGCCCACCAGCAGTTTGAGGCATGCCAGACCCCTGGAATCTGTTCTACACACAACAGCCTTGCTTCTCCAAGGAACGGATAAGGATCTCTGGACCCCTCCATCCAACACCAGGGTGATTGGTGAGACCCCTCTTCTTTACCTCTGGCCATTTTCTTTGAGTGAGGACTCATCTCTCAAGCGTGTTTTCTCAACTTTTGGCCCTGTTAAGCCCTGGTACCAGGCAATCATGGCTGTCTCAGGCTCGGAGCCCTTGGCCCCTGCTCTGTGTTTGATGGTCACTGAGCAGCCTTTGCCTTCTCGAAATCGACCCTCTCTGAATTTTTGGGGTGCTAGGAATTACAGACCTTTGGCTGTCACTTTCCTGCCTCACTCATGGTATCTTTGGGATTATCTATACCTCCAACGTTTACACCCAGTGTCTGATTTAAGGACATCGCTGGCATCTGCCACTCTTGTTTAGTCATTCACCTTCTAAGTGATATTGGGTGCTTCTGTCTCTGGGTTCTTGAAAATAATACCCAGTGACCATGGGAGTGAAATTATTCCCTTTAGGCCATGCTTCCAGCTCTTGCATGTGTATCTGGAAGTGAGATTCAGGTCTTAGAATAGTTTAGTTTTGAATCTTTTGAGTAGATGCTGTCCTACGGAGGTGCCAACTATTTTACAGTCATATTGATGGTCCAAGGGCCCCAGTTTCTTTACATCCTTGTCAATACTGGATAGTTCCTGCTTTCATTTTTCTTTATGGGGTCACTGTGTCTATGCAACTCTGGTTTCTATTTGCATGTCTGTAATGACTACTGACATGAGTATCTTTTCATGTGTTCATTAATCATCAGCATAGAACTATCAACCCAAGATTTTGACTTATTTCTCAGTTGTAGTGAATTAGGGGAGCGGGCCCTGCTTTTCGTCCAGCCCAGCTCCCGCACGGCTAGCTTATACCCCGACCATAGACTCAAGTCTGGCTACTTCCTGTGGGCACGGGGTGATGTTGGGAGGGGAGAGCTGGGTGTTGGTGGGTCCACATTCAGTGAGTGGTGTGGCTGGAAAGGCATCCTGTTTATTGTTATCCCAGAGACACCAGGCATTTGTTTCTTGAGGTAGGTAAGAAGGCAGGTGTCTAGGAGAAAAAAATATTGTTATTATTGGACCTATTAAATGGGGCTAGCCATGGGATGAGACACAATAGCAGATGAAACCAGATTTTAGTNTAGGTAAGAAGGCAGGTGTCTAGGAGAAAAAAATATTGTTATTATTGGACCTATTAAATGGGGCTAGCCATGGGATGAGACACAATAGCAGATGAAACCAGATTTTAGTTGGCAGGTGTCCATGATCCAGAAGAGCTGGTACAGGTGCTTTTGGTGTTGTCCTGGGAGCACTTTGTAGGTTGGTCTTGGCTTAGGCAGCCGGAGTAACCAAGTGAAGCCGTACTTGCCTGGCGGAGCGCATGTGCAGGAAGGCCCATTTTCCAGCGTGGCCCTGGACCCCGAGCCCTGAGGCCTGGGCCCCGCAGGAAAAACTAAGGCCCCTTAGTGGGAAACCTCCATATATTAAGAAAAAATAAACAAAAAAGACAGCTCCGCCAGCGCAAAGAAATCCAATTAGGTCAAATCAAACCAAATCAAAATGCCCATCGTTTTATTAAGCATGGCGCTCTTGTGTGACACAGCACATGGTGGGGAGACAGGAAAGCAGGGAGCACATGCAAACCTGGAACCAGTTGAGTCGTCGTTTTTATGTACTTGATAATAACTTACGAAATATCTGACTTGAAGATCTTTTTTTCCCCCCAACCAGTCTACATATTGTCACTTTGCTCTCTGTTGACCACTTTCTGTGTTGTGCCGAAGCTTTGTATGGTGTGATCCCACTTGTCTATTTTCGCTCTTATTGTCTGTGCTTTTGGGGTCATAGCCAAGAAACCGCTGCTCATTTCAATTCCCCAACATTTCCTCTTGTATTTTTCCTAGTTCTGAGTACTTATGTTTAGCCCTCCTATGCACTTTGTGTCAGTTTTTGCGCAAGAAGGCAACGGTCTATACATGGTTGCACGTGGATGTTTACTTTTCTTCTGCACCGTCTTTGAATGAAGCTGTCCTTGCTCCCATTGTGTGGTCTTGACACCTTTGCTGACCATGGCCTCTTCTTGTTTGAATCAAAAATTCATTGTCTTTGTTGTTGAAGGAACATCCTTACCCTCCCAGGGAGCACTAGCCCCTTTAGCTAGTGTCTCTTGGATTCCACCCACAGAAACCTTGGATCCATTTCTCTTCAGTTTCTTACATGGTACTCAGTTGCTATTTCCTCATCTTTGGGTCTTCCCTTGAAACCCTGCTTTTAAAAAACTATCTATGGATCAACTTGCCTTGTCTTGCTTAAGCTAATTTTTTTTATAAACAAGTCAAACAAAGCAATAAAAATATTCTAAAGTCCTTCATTTATTATAATATGTAGCTTCACCATGTAATTTTATTTATATTTTTGCATAGTAAAAGGTCTAATTTGCACTTCTTTAGGATTGCATAACTCTGAAAAGGTCATATTTTGATAGGATATCCAAAAATCCTGCTTGTCTCACTGTTATCTTTGAATGTATGGTTTGCCTTCTGCATACATGGGCTCTCTGGCTTTCAATTCAACAGCCAAAAGTAAAATTTTTTGAGAAAAACTGTGTCAGTGCAAAACACATGTAGTCTTTCCCACATCACTGTTTCCTTGGTAACAGACTTTCCCACATCACCTTCCCTTAGGTAACACGTTTCACCCATCATTTGCACAGTGTTTATTTGTACTGAGCATCATAAGTCATCTAGAAATGATTCAAGTATTCAGGAGGATGTATAGAGATTCCACACCATTCCATTTTATGTTAGGGGCCAAAGCATGGTTGGGTTTTTACATTTGTAGAGGAAGGTGTGGTGGTCCTGATATCAACTGCCTCTTGAATGGTGAGTGGCAGCTGAATTTGGAGTATGTATAGTAAAGACTTTAACTGTGTACCCCAGTTGGTTCTTCCTTCCTATAGTAGAGCCATTCAGCTGTTTTCCTTCTATTAAGGAGACCATGAAGATGGGCAGAGTGAATGTAGAAGGAAATGCATCACAAGGCTGTGCTTCAAAGAATAGCAGATGTGTCTACTCCTTGCCGTCTTCTGTACCTGGCAATACTCTCTTAGCCAGCTGGTCACTCAAGGAATTGTCCTCAGACCAAAGGTATTGATACTGGATGCTTCTGGTCAGAGATGTACAGTCTCAGGTCCCATGCAGACCTTCTGAGTAATTTTCTGCCTTTATAACAATATTCAATGTAAAATTTGAAATAGGCAATGTTGAAGTTAGTTTCCCAATGGAAAGATTTGGGTTCCTGAAATATGAATTCCTGTGCAGTACTGTGAGATGAAAAAGAACCAAATTCCTTTGTGCGGATTCTTCAAAATAGGAGACTTTGTTACTCAGTCTAGCCTCTTCTAACTGATGCACCCTTGTATTTGGTTGCTAATTTGTTTAATTTTTCATGATGCTTGTAAAACAGACTTCACATGTGTGAGGAATATTCTTGACTGTCAGTTTGACTGAATCTAAAATGAACTACAATCCAGAAATGGAGGGCACACTTGTGGTCTGGATCTTGAAACTGGAAGACACATGTCTTTAATTCATTTATTTTATTATATGAGTACTATATCTGCATCTGCATGTACATCTGAACACCAGAAGAGGGCATCAGGTCATACTCTAGGTGGTTGTGAGCCACCATGTAGTTGCTGGGAATTGAACTCAGGACCTCTGGAAGAGAAGTCCATGCTCTTTATTGCTGAGCCCTCTCTGCAGGCCTTTAATTCAGACCTCGAGACAGGAAGGCCCACATTTAAGGTGGGAAGGTCACACCTCCTGCTGGAAGTCTGTATAAGAACAATGGAAGAAGGCAGGGTCCTTTCAATCTTCTGCTTGCTCTCACCTTGCCAGCACATCCATTCCTGCACTGGCATTGGAGCCTGCTTCTTCTGGATTGCAGCATATGCAGAAGTTCATATAGCATACCATCAAGAAGTCCAGACAAGAGCAGTTTTCTTGCCCAAATGGCTAGCCTTGTCACATTTGAAGACAAATTCTATAATGAATTTCTTCAATGCCCATCAACCTCTCTGAAATAAGTGGTGTTGCCAGAAGCAGACATGCCTTACTGTCGATAAAAACCTAAGTTCTTAAAACATTTTAAATGCCATATACTGTAGGTCTTTGAAGTGTTGAAGATTATCTAGCTGAAATATATCTTTGTATAGTTAGAAAATCTAACTAAAGTGATTAAAAGTTTGATTAAAGCAGATGACTATCTATTAACCTATATTTCTTAATTATACATTACATTTTTAAATGAGCTGTAGAAACATAGTACCTTAAACAAGAGTAGAAATATATGTATAACAAAATTGACCTTAAATTTGTATCAATAAATCAAGTCCATATCAATGTATTCATTTCTATATATAATATCTCCCTTACTTATGTTTTTGAAATTGACTGTGACCATTAATCACTTATAATCAACCCCCTTTAAATTAAAACAAACATTTATAAACAATCGTTTTGGGAATTTGGGCAGATTGCTTCCTGCTGTTTGTTGGGTAAAATATTGATAGGGTTCCCAGAGACCTTTCATGGGTTTTGTTCAATCAAACCACATTAGGCTGGAAGGAATCTACACATTCTCATCTTCTGTGGAAACAAAATCAGAACTTCTTTTTCAGAGTAACATATCCTTAGACTCAAGTTTTGAAATCAAGCTACCTTTAAAATATATATTTTGGTTTAGCTTAGCAGCCCATACAATGAAATTTTTCTCTGTAATTAGTTCATTCATAGTCAAAAAATTCAAAGAAAATATACTAATATGCATAATCCAGACTCTCTGTATATTTTCCATCTTTACATGGCTTATTTTTTTAATTTGTTAATTCTTAATATTTATTTTATTATCTTTAATTTATGACTGTCTGTACTCTTTTATATTACTTTTATTGTCTCTTAACTCTTTTTCCTTTCTCTCCCAAGCCTATGTATATTTTTTAAACACACTGTGACCTGTTCAGAGGTTTATTTTTGTTTGAATCTGTCTTTAATATATACTTGTAATCATTTTCTGACCAGGAGTATCTTTTTTTATGCTAAGCAGGTGTGGCTAGGACCAACTCTGCAGCCCTGTCTGTTGGCTCCACCCCATCCAACATGGCAGAGGTATGTTCACCACCTTTGCTAGCCACACTCAGCACCCCAGCTCCAGAGATGCAGCATGTCTATGTTGCCATTAAGCAACTAGTAGCACACTGTTCACAAACTCCATTTAAGTGCAGAACTTCCCAAAAGATCCAGTTTGTACTGCCAACACAAACCAGGAAGCTGTCTTTTAAAGAAGCCAGTACAATTTTTGTTGCTAATGCGGAGTCAGAAAGCCTTCTCTCAAAGAAGCCATACCTCTGCTTGTGGCCAGCAAACAGAGAACCTATCTGAGAAAAGTTTGACTACTAAGAAGCTGTGCTTGGCTCCCATTTTTCTTTTGTGGGTCTAGAAGCCCTCTTTTTTAAAAGCTTTTTTCTTAGGTCTGATGTGGATCCATGCCCCAGACAGTGGGCACCATTTGTAAGTGGAATTACAAAAAAGACTGCTCTTTCATTTCCTGGCTGCCCTGACCCAAATAATCACACAGAAACTAAATTAATTACAACACTGTTTGACCTATTATCTCAGGCTTCTTATTAACTAACTCTCATATCTTAAATTAACCCATTTCTATTAAGCTATGTATCACTATGAGGCTGTGACTTTCTGGTAAGGTTCCAACGTATCCTTTTCCTTTGGCAGCTACATGGCATCTCCTTGACTCTGCCTAGTCTCTCTCTATGTCTCTTTGACCCTGGCTGTATTCCGCCCTACCATAGGCCAAAGCAGCTTTATTCATTAACCAATAAGAGCTACAGATACAGAAGGACATTCCACATCACAACTTCGATACGATTAGTAGTTTTTGCTTATCTAATTATATTCTATTTGTCATGTTTGATTGTTATCTCTTATAAGCCTGTTATTTTCTGCTGAGAGACAGAAATGGAATGGATCTAGAGGGAGGAGGGGGTGTGAAGGAACTGAGAGGAGTAGAGGGAGGGGAAACTGTATTCAGATTATATTGTATGAGAAAAGAATCCATTTTTAATTTAAAAAAGAAACAAAAAGAATGCTTGCTTCAGATTGTGTTTTCTAGAAGTTACACTATGAAACCCCAACAATGTGACTGCTTAAACAAGACCCAAACAATGACAACACCGTTTGAGCATGCCAATGTGGGTGGGGGAAATCTCATGAGGCCCCATCCCTGATGAAGAACTATGGGCAATTATCAACTGCTGAGAAAGGAAGAATTATTGTTCTCCGGAGATGAGAACTCTAACTGGTTTTTCAGTACCAAATAGTCAATCCTTAAAACATATACATAGGAGCAACACTAAACGAACTCAGCATATTTCACTTATATATTTATTTACATA
The DNA here is from genome assembly GCA_001685075.1 of Bramus lutescens. Taxonomy (NCBI): domain Eukaryota; kingdom Metazoa; phylum Chordata; class Mammalia; order Rodentia; family Cricetidae; genus Bramus; species Bramus lutescens. Next base: position 114,788 of record LOEQ01000213.1, on the reverse strand, counting down.
TGTGTAATAATGAAAATTATAAAAGCCATGAATTTTAGAGAGAGCTAAGGAGGGGATGATTGGTAAGGGTTACAGGGAGAAGAGTTCATGATGGAAATGAGGTAATGATATTTAATTAATTGAGTAGTAATAAAAGCTTGCTTATTTTTACTAGCAGAAGATATTATAGTTATAGGAATAGGCTTGAAGTTATCATGTTCCATGCCAGATTGTGTGCGTGTGTGCATGCGTGTGCCTGGGTATGCATGTGTTTGTATGTCTATGTGTGAACTACAGCGTAAGGCTTCTGGATATCCTAACACCAGCTGAGGCTGCAGCCACTTTCAGCCCCCCCAAAACTTACTGCTTGCTTTGTTTTCTCATGATTCTCCTGTACCTTGTGTGGGTCCTTTCTCATGACAAGTAGACTAGAGGTGGATATCAAGGTCTTTGTCTCTTCTCAAGAGCAAGGTTTCTATTCGAGTCATCTTCCCCAGTCTAACTGTTTCCATGTGTTCCTAAGAACCTTGGGGCATGTGATATTTCTGTGAATACCTTAGCAGGTTTTCTATTGCTTTTTAGTCCATGCTCTGTACTGTTCTACTTCTCCTCTCTCTTGCCACAGTCTACCCTTGTGTTTGTGCTCTTATGTACTCTGTGTTTCTTGGTGTGTGAGAATTTAGTCATGGCTGACTAAGTGCTGAATGGACTCCATGGCATCCTCTGTTATTTTTAGTTTGGTCTTCTTATCCACAAATATGCGAACTGCTTGCTTATTGCTAATGAAAGAAAAACCACATACCAAGCCATTTACTAACTCCTAACAGAAAAACAAGGGTATTGGAGGTTCACAAGCTGGGATGTATGTACACACCAAAAACACGTAAGGAACAAAGCACACTTGGTGGGTGTCTGGGAGATGCCAGTTTCTCAGGGCCAATTTGTACCAAGTCCCTTAGGCGAGGCTCCTACAACAGTGAGCACAGAGGGACAGCCCACTGAATGGATGAGTGACACATGACCTACGGTGGATTTGGCAAGATGTCTCTTTGGTTTGCTTTGGTGTGGGATCTGGTCAGGCATTGGGTTGCTTTCCTTCCAAGTGGGACACTATCCCGGGAAGCCAAGGCTCAGTTTTCATGGGAAAACTCATTACTTGACTTGGTTTAAAGCTGGACTACTGGACAAGAGACAAGCTTATGTCATCTCTAGCAGTTTCTCCCAAGATGGGCTTGGAGCCCTGCTAATCCTGTGTAGTGATAGGGGAGTGGGCCTGTTTTTTGTCCAGCTCAGCTCCTGCACAGCTAGATTATGCCCCGAAATAACAACACACAAATTGTATTCATTTAAGCACTGCCTGGCC
>LOEQ01000213.1:86232-106845 GCA_001685075.1 Bramus lutescens | reverse complement strand
CTCTCTCTCTCTCTCTCTCTCTCTCTCTCTCTCTCTCTGTCTGTCTCTCTCTCTTTCCTTTGGTTTTTTGAGACAGAGTCTCTCTGTGTAACCATGGCTGTTCTGGAGCTTGCTCTGTAGACCAGGCTGGCCTCAAAACCACAGAGGTCAGCCTGCCTCTGCCACCTGAATGCTGGGGTAAACATGCCCATGACTATAAACTTCCTTCCTGGCATCCAGTTGTCATTCGGATAGATCACCCACACAGCCTGAGGCAGATGATGGGCTCTGTCTGTACTTCAGGCTTTTATTTCTATTAAATTCTGTGCCATATGATCTCGAACAAACATTTGTTGTCAATATTTGACAAAAAGTCTGATTCAATCAAGTAAATAAAGCATTAGAAAAAATAATTTCATTCCTTTGCTTAACTAAATCCATTAAGACTCTAACAGAAGTAGCAGTGAGGACAGAGGGTATCCAAGACAAAAGAGGGAGACCCGCTGCACATTTGCATTTCAAAATTAATTCCTGCCCCAATTATTCATCAGTGGAGCATAAATTAAATAAATACAACTTAGAGTAAGCTTTTAGACACTCACAGGATTCTCCCCTCCAGAGTTAATTGTCACCATGCCTCACGAGGTTCTTCGCTTTTGCTGTCTTTCCAGAACTGAAGGGAGCCGGGTGCTGAAGCTAGAGCCCTGTGGGAATGAGTCAGACTCAAGGCGAAGGCTGAACACAGGTGGGGGGTTAGTTTTCACCTCAAATGGCCCCCAGGGACTCAGATTTCAAACGCGGTTCCCCAGCTGATGGGTGGGGGGGATTTTAGGAACTGTGGAACTTTGAGAAGGTGGGGTCTGGTTTTCAGGAGTCTGTTCCTAGCAGGTGGCCTTTGACAATCCAGCCCTGACCCTTTGTCTCTGCGCCCTTCTCAACTCCCAGTGTCCTCCTGGCAGCACAGACTAAGTTATCTATCTTACTTTGCCATCCTCACTGGCATGGTTTCCTGCAACTGGGAGTCCAAGCACTTTTTCTTTTTTTTCTCTCTGTCAGACATTTTGGTCCCAACAATGAAAAGGCGAATAATATCACCTGTGAGAGGGAGGAAGGTCACTGGAGAGTGTGGGGACCCATGAGTCGGCTGGGAAGTCTTACTAAAGCTGCCTCTACTCCATGTCTCCAAAGTGGAACAAGAAAAGCAGTAAACGTCATTCAGAATGATGTTAGTTACCCACCGTTCAACACAATAGGTTGAATTTCGTATTTGTCTTATCTGGTTTCTCTTCTTTAGTTCAGGATGCAATAAATATACTGTAGAACAGGAAGTTCAACCAACAACCCGTTTCTCAAAGTTTTGCTGGCTAAGCAGTCCAAGGCCAAGGTACCCTTTGATTAAAGTTCCGGGTGAGGGTTTTCTTCCCGATTTGTCTATGGCTGGCTTCCTTTGTCCTTACATGGTAGGGAGACCAAATCATTTCCTTAATGCTCCGCAAGAAACTGCCCTGCTGGCAGTTAGGGCTTTAACTTGAATTTCAAGGAGGCACATATTCAGTCAACAGCAGCCTCAATCTGTGTCCGCAGAACAGCAGGAGGCATTGAGCACAGCTGGAATCATTTCTTTGTCACGTAATCAAGCACACATTGTTGGCGATCTCCATCAACAGCTTATGAAACAACACAATGAGACTGAATAGCAAACAACCCCAAATCTCAGGGACTTCAATTAGGCATCATCTCTGCTCATGCTTCCTGGGCTGCAGGTCAGCTGCTGTCTGGTGGAGGGAGGCTGGGCTCAGCAAGGCAGCCTTCTTCCCAGGATGCACTGCTGTGCACATGCTCAGTATGGACGACTTTGGCCCTGCAGGTTTGAGTTTAGGTCTGTTTCACCTGCTTCCCCATTCTATAAGAATCTTCAGAGGGTCTAGAGCTGCCTGGCTTATAAGTGTGTGTGTGTGTGTGTGTGTGTGTGTGTATGCATGTATGTGTGTGTTTGCATGTGTTTATGTATGTATGTTGTATACATGTGTATATGTTGATGTGTGTGGATATATGTGCCCATGTGTACGTGTGTGGAACTCAGAGGTTCTGGCATCTGGCATCTTCCTTGACCATTTCCTATCTTACTTTCTTTTCTTTCTTTCTTTCTTTCTTTCTTTCTTTCTTTCTTTCTTTCTTTCTTATAAATGTATGTGCTTATGTATTTTACATCTCAACTGCAGTTTCCCCCTCCTCCTGTCCTCCCAGTCCTCACCCTACCCTCCCTCTGTTCCCAACCCCCAATCCACTCCTCCTCCATTTCTGCTTAGGAACAGGCAGGTCTCCCATGAGTATCAATAACTTGGCATATCAAGTTACAGTATGACTAAGTACCTCTCCATGTAGTAAGACTGGGCAATGTGACCTAGCATGGAAAGTAGGGTCCCAAAAGCCAGAAAAAGAGTCAGCGACAGTATCTGTTCCCATTGTTAGGAGTCCCACAAGAGAACCAAGGCACACAACTGTAACATATGTATAGAGTGTCTCATGCAGGCTCCCTGGTTGTTGGTTCAGTCTCTGTGAGGCACTCTGAATGCAGGTTAGTTGATTCTGTGAATTTTCTGGTGGCATCCTTCCCCCCTTTGGCCCCTGCAATCCTTTCTTGCCCTCTTCCACAGGTTTCCCTGAGCATAATGTTGTTTGGCTGTGGGTCTGTATCTGTTTCCATCAGTTGCTGGATGAAGTCTTTCTGATGTCTGTTGGGCTGGGCACCAGTCTCATCACAGGAGATGGTCAGTTTAAGCCAATGTTTTTCTTTTTAAGAGAGTGTCTGTCACTGAACCTGGAGCTCACCAACTAACCAGTAAGCCTTATAGATTTTCCTGTCTCTGCCCTCTCCAGTACAGAGATTACAAGTATGATCTCCACACCTGGCATTTTGCATGCTTGGTGGGGATCTGAATTCAGGTTTGTGATTCTTTTTCCTCATGCAGCTCTCCCAGCTGCTGGCTTATGATATTTTGAAGTGCAAGTATAAGCCCACAGTGGGGTGAGGATCAAGGCTCCATATTGGCGCTGAACCATCTGCTCTTTTGTTGGCAGAATAAGGATCAGACTCAAGGTTAACTACAATGGGCCAAACCCTTCCCACGGAGGTCTATGATTATGTGTCAAAATATGAGCCTTGAATATTTGCTGAAATATAATTCAATCTATTGTGATTATCAATATTTAATGGAAGTCCTTTATTTACAAATCTAAGCATTTACACATGAATTATTTAGTGTGCCTTTCCCTTTATTTCTTTCGTTTTCTCTTGAGTTTGTTAATTATCAGTATGCTAGATTAGCTAAAAAATGTTTTCTCAGTAAGACAGCTATGTAGACTTTTTAGAAGAACTTGACTTTGAATGAACCTTTTGCAGAACAGCCTGAGTGGGCCAGCCTAGTCCTCACCCTGCTGTTTGAGGAAGGGTTTCATGGGATGTGGGTCTGAGGGTCTTATTTGGTTTTGAGACCGTGTGCTGTGCCACCTGGTATCGGCCAGACGTGCAAGCACCCCACCTCCCCAGATGTGTGCATGACTCCAGTGCTCTGATTACAGCGTCACCTCTCCCCTGTCACCAACTGGCAACTTGAGGCAAAGGATGTTTTTCTGATCATTTTGCACTCATTAAGTGCAGCTGTCACAACAGTGGAAGCTGGGATGCATGCAAAACTTTTCTGCTATGTCAAAATAAGCCCAGGCGCCTTAAAAAAAAGATACAAAACCTTTGAAGCTTATTCTCCAAGAGTATTAAAGATTTCACCTTTTGTTGTTGACAGTGGAGATGGTTCCATGTAACCTAAATTAAATCTTGGCCCAGTCTAAAGGAGTATCATCCACCACAGATATGGAGCAGAAGCATTTGGCTAAGCATTTTAGGCTCCATCATTCGATTCCTGGGTCCCAGAGACCGGTTTTCATTGGTTTGACTAATTCCTGCTAAGTTGATAAGGTGAGACTCACAAGGAAATGCTATCTGGATCAAATAAATGAGTATCTACTACATATCCTATTAGGTAATCCAAACAAAGGAGAAAAATTCTGGAGTCCCAAGCAGACCCACTGTGTAAGCTCTCAGGTGATTTTGATGTGGGCCTCACAGGCATTTTCACTCATATCCAGGCCCTCATGAGAGCCACTGATAAGGATTATGGATGTTACTGATACACCTGCTGATGGAGTCCTCCTAAATATTCCTGTGACTTACTCTGGACCAAATCAAAAGTTGGCTCTGGCCTTTTAATCTCTGGGAAACTGATGTGGGATTCCCTTCTGTATGCTGTGAATGTTTTATTACCATTGGTTAGTAAAGAAGTTGCTTTGGCTGATGGCAGTCCAGAAGAATATAGCATGGTGGGAAATCTAAGCAGAGATAGAGGAGGAAAGAAGGCAGAGTCAAGGAAACACCATATAGCTGCCAAAAGAAAAAGATGCTAAAACCTTACTGATAAGTCACAGCTTTGTGGTGATGCATAGATTAATAGAAATGGGTGAATTTAAGATGTAAGAGCTAACTAGAAACTTGTCTAAGCCTTGAGCCAAACAGTGCTGCAATTTGTACAGTTTCTATGTGATTATTTGGGTCTGGGTGGCCAGGAAACAAAAGTACCTTCTCCGATTACAGGGAAAGCTTCACAACACAACCCTATGCTGGGTGAAAGGACCATCTTTTGTTTTTCCTCCATCTTTTTTTTTTGACTAATTGTTCTGGAACCTCTGTCTCATGGATCCATTCCAGGCTTAGATTTTGAGAGTAAGGTCTGCCAGATTCAGCATTACCTATGACCCACAGAACTAGTGATGGAGGACAAAGACAAGAAAGAAAGGAAGGGGTAAGGAAGGGAGAGAGAAGAGAGAGTAGAACCAGGTGATTGCAAGGAGGGGTGGTACATCTTTCAGGCTCATGCTGCTGTGTACATCAGTGAAAACTGGAATGACTTATGAGGACCATATCAAAATCGTGATAAACCCACCATATTCTTGTTTCTATCTGTCTCTTCTCCATTTGTGAGAGTCACAGCATGGGGTCCTAGGCATTTTGGAAGCAGTTCTGGTTAAACAACAGAAGCTCTCATCCCTGGGCAAGGCCTCAAGAACTGCCCCCACCTACAGTATTTGCAGAAGTACTTCCTATTTTGTGACTGGCAACCAAGGATCCCTGTCCCCATGGACAGATCCCAGCCGAGAACTGGGAGAATGCAGAATCCTGGCAGCAAGAGCCAAGTGGCTTATCCATCTGGATGTCCCCACTCTTTGGTCACAAGGTGGGACACTCATTTCCGTGACCCAAAGACAGCTTCCGGCATGAGCTTTGCTTCCCGCTTGTTCTTCCTTCCTGGGACAACTGATGCTACTTCAAGGGAAATGAGCAAGAATCTGAGATGTGGTTTCTACTGTGATGCCATGCTGGTGAGAAAAATCTGCAGACTAGATAGAAACAGTAAAATAGATGGAGTTACAGATGAGAGCCTGGATCCTTTTGTGGTTCTGTTGCCTTCTCAGTGTGTACTGGGGGCAGGAATGAGATGAAATGGAGCAGGGTCCTTGTAGGGAGGGTGCAGCTGAGCTTGACGTGTTTCAGGGTCTTGGAGGAGCCACCATGAAAGGTGTTCTTTGCCTTCCCTTGACTCTTCCACCCTGTGGGAAGTGAGAAACGTATTTGCTTTATTTCCACACAAGTCTACTTTGACTGTGGGCTCTTCCTACTAGTTGAGTAGCTCTTATCTAAAATTCCTGGGAGTAGAAGCATTGTAGCTCTGTAAGAATTCTAGAACATTTGCAGGTACATATGAAATGACTTGCGGATGGCACCCAAGCCCCGAAACTATAAAATTTGCCTATACTTCATGTACACTTTATAGAGGTAAGCTGAAGGGTCTTTTTGTGCGGTATTTTTAGTTGACCTATGAGGCCAGGGGTGGAATTTTCCACCTACGGTACCACGTCTGCACTTAAAACATTTTGGGTTTTGGAGCATTTATGGCTTTGGGTTTTTGAAACAGGCATAGTCAACCTATAAATTGAAATTACTAAATCACATGAAAGTTAATCTGATAAGCTGGGAATTATCTGTCTTTCAAACTTGGGAAAGGCACGCACACAGACGGCAATGTCCCAAGACATTGTTGCGAGATGAGTGTCTTTGAGATTGTGCTCTCAGGCCTACAGCAGGCACAGGGTATTTCCTTGACTTCCCTGAGGTAGAGGAGGAAGAGGAAGAGGCATCAGAGGAGACACAGAGAAGCAGAGTGGACTGAGGTGGAAGCACGACCAGCATCCATGGCTTCCTGAATTATGTTCTCTCTACCCATGCTGGGCTTTGGGACTCAGGTTGGCTGTGAATGTCCATGTCTTTCCCGACCTGGCAGGAAATATGGAGATGATGGAAGAATCAGCTTGTGGGCAGGGAGTCATGCTGGCTGTATCCTGGTCCGTCTCTTTCTCCTTCCTTTGCTGTTCCTACTCCTTCAGAGTGTCGAGCTGACTGCTATGTCCCCAAACGGTGGCCACCCGTATGTCATCCCTTAGGCATCACAGCTAGTTATTTCAATTATGTTGCTCATGCCTGTCTTAAAAGTAGAGTCTATGCCTTTTCTATTCAATACAGAGGATTCACTATTCAATATAATTGGAAATATTTTCTGAGTCTTGTTTGAAAACTCTCAAGTATTACTTAGGAAGCCCCAAGGTAAAAAGTTGCCGGGAAAGGGACCCTGAAGACTGCAGCTCACTTGAAGTCAATGGCCAACACCCCCCCCCACTACCACCAAATCAGGGCAAGCATCGGCCTAGTGTGCGGAGGACCACTCCACACTCGGGAGATTTTTAGAATTTATCTTTTCATTAACGAACGCTTTGGAAAGTGCACTGTCCCTAATTCCCTGCGTTGAAAGATGGAAACTTTAATGTTCAGTTAATTAAATGTTGTGTTGATTCACAAGCCCTGAGCTCTGTGAGGCCTCGGGGAGGTGGAAGCAGGTTTAGAAATCAAACAACTGGAGGGCTGGCTGGCCCCATCTGACCACAGAGCAGGCAGCACTGTTTGCTGTACATGCCCTGAGGCCTTGGAGCCATCTCCGTGGCCAGGACTGAGTTCCAAGGCCCGCGATTCCCTCTGGTCTGCTCTGTTGACTGGAGAGAGAAGTGGGGTTGAGGCAACAGGTCTGGGCTTTGGGAGAGGAGAGCCGGCGCGGCCTCCCTCTCTCTGGCGGCATGACTTTCAGACGAGCTCTTTTCTCTCCCCTCTCCCTTTTCTGCTGCACCAGCCATCTTTCTGCTGAGTGGAGCTCAGTCCCCCACACTGGAGTTCTTTCTGCAACAAACCGAAGACCCCAGCTGTGGTGCAGGCTGCAGCCCACAGACATGCTGGCTTTTTGTGCACTGTCGTTGACTGGGGGAGTGGGAAGTTGCTGAGGTGAGCTGTGTGGGAAACACAGTGACAGCCAGCCTAGGTTAGGGGACATGGACTGGGGTGGCGCTGGGTGGGGGAGGGTGGAGTGCACAAATAATAAAAACCTAGAGACAGATTTTGGGGTTCAAGCTGAAAGATCTGGGAAGCAAAGCAGTCAACCACTAGACAGTTCTCACCTCTACAAAATCTTCGGACTGAAAAGAGAGCAAATTCCTGCCCCCTCCCACCTTATGTTCCTCTCTAGTGCTGAGATTAAAGGCGCCTGATACCACTGTCTGGACTCTAAGGCTAACTAGTGTGGCTACTGGGATTAAAGATGTGGCCACCACTGCCTGGCTTGTGCGGCTGACTAGTGTGGCTAGCTTTGCACTCTGATCTTCAGGCAAATTTTATTTTTTAAAACACAAATAAAATATCACTCTAGGGGTACTTGAGAGAAACGCAAAAGTCTTTATGATAGAAGGCTTAGCGGGGAGATACTTCCCTCCCTCACCCTCCTTTTGTTCTTTAAGGGAAAAAATTGACTGACATATAACTCTGCTACTTTGGAATGGGGTAGCATGATAATTCTAAACAGCTTACAATGATCACATCACGCAATTCACATTTCCATTTGCTTGAACATGGACTGTTCAGAGTTCCGTGGAGTCTGGTCCTCTCCCTTCTATTCTCTGGTACAACCCATGATAAGATGCTGTGGACTATGATCACCCTTCTGTGATGCAGGGCACTGATACCCTTCTCTTAGCTAATGGAGTTCTGAGACACAGAAAGGAAAGTTCTGTGCATGGGAAAGGAGTGGCTCTCTTTTGAAGAGAGAGTATAGCTCGCTCCAAGTATGGAGCACTTGTGAACAGCGACAAACTTCTCCTCCGTTTGGCCCCAACTAAAGGCACAACTTGTGTAGCTACCAAATGACAACCTGCAGGGTTATCTGCCACCAGAGCCTGCCTCCCTCAGCCCCACGCACCTGGTTCAAGTGAGCTTGCTTGCCATTATGACACCATATTCCTCCCTCTGGTCATCTTAGTTAATATGCTCCCAGAAGAACTGGGCAGAGATGTGAGGGCTGAAGGCTCAATGGTGCTACTATCTTTCTTATTATGAATAAAAAATTGAAACCCAAGCTGATAAACATATTTTTTTTCACACTGAATTCATCAGGAATACATTAACATTTTCTAAAAGGTAAAGAGAGGGAAAAAATGAAAGAATTGAAAGGAGAACACTGGGATGCATTTGCCAGATAGCATCTTTGTTTCCCTCAGCCCCTGATCCTGAGCCAGGGCGTCACCCCCATAACTAACACACCGGGAAGGAACCTATGGACCCATGATCACTCCTCCTGAGCAGAATGCATTCCTGGGAGCGCAGCTTCGCTCATCCCTGGGAAGAGGCATGGAGGAGTAAGAGCGTGCAGTGTGCTTTGCATAGGCTCCATGAAAGGATCCAGGCAGAGCAGGCTTTGCAGCGTTAGCTATGATCATATATGGAAAAAGCAGTTACTTTCTGGGGTAACATATGGCTGAGTTGGTGTGATGCCCAGGAATCTCAATGTCCCTCCCAGGAGGGTGAGCCCTGGCTCCATTCTTCACCCATGACATCCTGGGGACAGACCTGCACAAGCTCACCAGTGAAGAAAATCGCATCCACCTGTGCCAAGACCAAAGCTGCTTTGGGTCCTGGTGCTTGGCAATTGCTGAGTTCCCTTCTGTGGTGATGACTTTTCCTAAATCGAAGGAATTATGAATGGAGCCCGAACCCATCTGTCTGAAACCCAAGCATGGTGAGAGTCTACGGTAAACAGCAGTAGTTACTGGGACAATAGCACAGAGTGCTTTTTACCAAAGGTGCTGTTACCTGCAAATGAGGAAGCATTCAGCTTGTTCTGATACTGCAGTGTAGCCTCAGAGAGTCACCACAGGTGCATTCAGTTCCAGCCAAGAAGTCATAACACCTGTCCCCACTCAAGAGTTGTGAGATTTGTCGCTTTGTCTGTTTATTCACTTAGCTGACCCTGAATATACTCAATGAGCCCTCTTGACATCAGCCCTATGCTCAGAATAGGGACACAGGACAAGGCTTGCCAAGGAAGGACTCAACACTTCTAGGTGGCTTTGAGAACTGAGTGGAGCTGGAAGGTGCTGTCGCTCTGGACTAGCTTCTACTTAGGATCCTGCTGAGGGCCATTCCTAGTTGTCCACATTTCACAGTCCTGGGACTCCCTGTACCATAGGCGGAGGTGCAGCTCCCCCTCAGGCTGCTGCTGTGGCTGTCAAGATTGGATAGAAACTTTGTGAGAGAATCAAGCAGGTTCCTGGGGCTCCGAATGCTCAGAAGGTGCTTCTGGACGAGAACTTGGGAGGAGTAAGATAGCTCTAGAGCTGGGCTGTGAAGTATTAAGTTGTAACATGAGGGCCTGTTTGTTGGGGTTTCTGTCCTGCCCAGTTCCCACAGCCATTAGCCCCAAAGAAACCACACAGAGGTCTATATTAATGATAAACTGATTGCCCATTAGCTCAGGCTTCTTATTAACTCTTATAAGTTATATTAACCCAGTATTCTTATCTGTGTTAGCCACATGGTTCAGTACCTTTTTCATCGGGCCAGGTCACATCTTCCTTCCGTGTCTGGACAGGACTGAGGAAGAATGGGCTTCCTCCTTCCAAGAATTCTCCTGTTCTCATTGACCTGCCTCTACTTCCTGTCTGGTTGTCCCACCTATACTTCCTGCCTGGCTACTGGCCAATTAGCATTTATTTAAAACATAATTGACAAAATCTAGACAATTGTTTCGCACCATTAAGTCATGTTCAGCAGCCTCTCCAGTGCAATGTTCTCCCATGTGAGCTATTGTGGCCGGCCTGGGGTGGAGATTTACTTTGGACTAGAGTTCTAAAAAGAGTCCTCTGGGGGTCATTTTGGTAAGTGAACTGGAAGAAGGAAAAGTGCATGGCCTTGCAGGCTGTGGATCCATGAGGAGCTGAGAGGTCTGCTCTGTGATGGAGAGAGGGAAAGGCGTGCTGGAGACAAGAGCAGGGATGAGAAAAGAAGGGAAGCCAGGAGGGAGGGAGGGAAGGAGAGTGGGAGAGGGGAGAAGGAGGAGGGGGAGAAGGAGGAGGTAAGAAAAGGGCAGAGTGAGATGGTGACGACTTTGTGTGAACAAAAATAAGGGAAATTGATGCGACAGAGACTTCCCACAGAAGCAGAATCACCTCCGTGATGAGGACAAACGCACTGAAGTAATGTTGTAATTTCCATGCAGCGTGGGACACCTAGAATTGGCCCTGTTTCCCAAGTCCCCACCACTTTGGAGCCTGTCAACACACACCCAGTGGTGTGTGTTTTTCTGTCACATGCCCAAGTCAGAGAAACATGGGAAGGAGGCGGCTTGTCTCCTCTGTCCATCACACAGAAGCCTGTGTGGTTGAGGCTGACCTAAGTATGGACAAGAAAGAATCTTGTGGCTTTAGTTGGTACTTTGGCTGGGCCTGCCTGCCCATCATGTGGCAGAGGAGGTGGAAAGATGGGGCTGCTGGGCTGGCTGTGGGCCATAACGTGAGGCACACAGAGCAGGTCTTTGGTGCCAGGAGCTCTGTGGCTGGAGGCCATTGAGACCTTTTTCCCTCCACCTCCCTAGCCAGTTCCTTCTGAGCAGTTGCATTATGGGATCTTGGTGGCTTCCATTGCACTGGCTTTTCATCAGTGCCCTGGGGCAGGCACATGCCTCCCTGACTTGCTTTTTTGGATTTAATCATCAGTAAGTCCTTAGCAAATGGTTCATCATGCCATGTTTTGGTTCAGATCAGGAAATCAGAGATGTTATCAAGAGCAGGGACCCTGTCCCACCTGTGTTGGGTTAAGGAGACTCCCAGTTCTATCCCTTGCCTTGGTGTGGCCCTGAGGGGGCTGAACCTCTTCCCAACAGCTTTCTAGGAAAGCAGCAGGTTCAGCTCCGAGGACAATGAACCCCTCCACTTTAGAGTCATGGTTTCCCTGCCCTTTGAAAGTGCTTGTCTTAGCCCCTGGCTTAAGATGTGGCTGGCTACTGATTTCAGGCTAATTCTGCCATTCTCAAGAACCATGTTCTGGGGCTACGCAGTGGACGTAACCTGTACTCAGAGCCAAAGATGCATAACGTCTTCTCTTGTGGTTCTGTACAGACACTTCAATGGTCCAAACCTGATTTCTGTAATCTTAGGAATTTGTGATCAATCTTCTCTGAGCACTGTGCACAGTGCCTGTGCCTGGGGTTTGGAATTGCCAGACCAATTCTTCAAGTCTTATCATGTGATCTTAGGAATCCTTGTTCTCTGCTGAGACATCCAATGGCTAGTTCAGTCCCTTGGCTAATTGTGGTTTTAGAAGTCTCATTTTGGGGTTCTAAGTTGAGCACATTTATAAGAGGCTTATGACCTCTTCCATAGTTTTGGTTCCCATGGCTTAATCTGCCACACTGAAGGCACTGTGGCAGAAGAGCATTTTGGTAATATTCCAGAAGGAAGTAGAAAGAGGGGGCACTGCCGGTTTCTTGGCTTATTGTAAAGCAATCATTACATAACTAAGCAGACTATGCCATGTATATGAGATAGCTTTTCTTCAAAACAATAATGAGCAATATGGAGCCTTAAGCTTCAGGAACAGCCCTTGATCTAAGAGCAAAAGGCGTAGTTCAGAAATGGGAGGCTCTTGAACACATACACAGTCCAGTTCAAGCCCTAGCGGGGCCTCCAGCTGTGAGTGACTTGCTGTATTGAGCCTGAGGAGTTGGCCGTCAGCCTGGCAAGAACAGAGGATGACCTAGCGATGTGGCATCAGAGGGCAGGTACCTGTCACTAGTGTCTCGAATTAAAGAGAAAAGGGCACGTTCTCTGCCCTTCTCACTCATCCTCAAAAAGGAGAGATAAAAGGCTGACTACCTTTTCGTTTTTTTTCATGAGGGGCTAGCAATGGATGAAATTATTTCTAGAAGGAATTTTGCAAATTTTCCTGTCCATGGGCTTGAGGTATTTTGTATACGTGTTTTATTCTAATTTGTAAAATACATAGGCCATTGTTGTGTGGCAGATTTTCATGGGAAGGTGCAACACACACACATACACACAGATACACACACAGACATACATGTAGATACACACATGCAGATATACACATGCAGACCTCCTCCTCACATCTACTCAAACCACAGAAGGAGTCTACTACAGACCAAAGTACAGATTCTACTAGTAAAGTCCAATTTGGTGAACCTATGCGTTTTACTGGAGTTACTTGCAGGAGGAGTGTGGGTTACTAATGGAAGCAGGAATATTCAAGGACAACTGTATTACTAAAGTCCACCCCAGGATGGGTGACAACTCACAAATGCTGGAAACCGGGAGCACGCTGCACAGCCTGAAGGCAGGGCAGTGAGTTGGAAAGACTCCTTTCCAAGTAATTCAGTTGAGTCTTCCTTGCTGCTTGGCTTGTCAGAGAGTAGCTCTCAGCTGTCATTATTATTTACTCTTGGGAGGAAGGGCCTTAGGGAATCTAGTCAGTTTCAGGACCTTCCTGAAGCCATTTTGATTTGTTTACCGTCTGCCTCTAGGAGCTTCGGTGCTGGTACTGCAGGTGCTCCTTCTGCTCCTTCAGCCAGTAGCCTTTAAGATACCAGCCCACTGGGGCGTGGTCTCTTATACTTTAAAAAGCAGCGGGAACCGGTGCTGTCTCTCTTGCTTCTGGCTCCCTTTCAGGAGGCAAGACTCTCTGTTTCCTGCTTGCAAGCAGAGGACTGTTGTTTGGGATGGTGATCTGTAAGTTTTCCCCCTCATATAAGTATCCCTAATTCTTAACTGGTGTGGGGTTGTTTTGCGGCTTCACTTCCCCATGGGATGGAATATTTTAATCTCAGAGGAAACTCCTGTACAACAGGCTTAAACATGTGAAACCCTTTATTTTCAGGAAGGTATGTTAGCTGTGCACTTAATGGGACTCAGTTTGATAATTCAACTCATGAACATTAGCATTTTTCCTGAATCATGTTTATGCCAAGAAAGACATACTTTGAACCCAGAGTGATAAGAATGAAAGAAAATGCCATTTTAATTGGCCACTAGCTTTGGCAGATACTGCAGGATGCACCATCCAGCTTTCCCTCACCATTATGGTAGAGTTGGAGCCCAAGGTTACCTCCAATTTTGTCCCCAAATCTGTGACTACTCAAGTCTCTTCTCTTACATAAAATGATGTGATACTTGCATATAACATACACCCATTTTCTAATGTACTTTGATGTTTTATTTAGAAATTTGAACCCTGTGAAGAAAGCTCAGCTAGTAAAGTGTTGACCTTTTAAGCACAAGACCTGAGTTTGATACTTGGAAATCACGTGGCAAAAGCTGACACAGTATTCTTTATCTGTGTAGTGAATTAAATAATAATAGAGCCTAAATCTCATATTATTTGAATGCTTAGTCCCTAGTTGGTGGACTGTTTGGAAAGGATTAAGAGGTGTGGCCTTGTTGGAGGAGGGGCATCACTAGGGGTGGGCTTTGAGGTTTCAAAAGCCCACACTAGATCCAGTTCAGCTGTCTGTCTCCTACTTGCTGATCAGGCGGTAAGTCCCAGCTACTGCTCTAGCACCAAGCCTGTCTCCCTGCCACTATGCTCCCCACCATGACAAGAATGGACTCACCCTTTGAAACTGTAATCAAGCCATAATGAAATGCTTTCTTTTATTAGCAGCCTTGGTCATGGTGTTTCTTCCCATCAATAGAGCAATGATTAAGAAAGACTGGAAGCCTGTCATCCCAGACTGGCTGTGTGGAGACTGGAATATTCCTGGGGCTCACTGGCTGACTGACTTATACTAGTCAGTGAGTTCCAGGTCCATGAGAGACCTTGTTCAAAACTTAGTGGGGGTTGGAGGGATGACTTAGTAGTTAAGAGCACTCACTGCTCTTGCAGAAGACCTGTATTCAGTTCCCAGCACCCAGGTCATGTGGCTCATAACTGCCTATAACACCACCTCCCAGGGAATCTGACACAGCATCCACTGTATTCACATGCACATATTGTGCCCATGTTCCCATAATTTTAAATAATATAAATAAAAATCTTAAAAGGAAACCAAGGTGGACGGCACTCAAGGAATGATACCTGAGGTGGGAATCCTCTGGCCTCTACAGGAGTGTGTGTACTTGTGCATGGTCATTCACTCATACATGTGCACATACATACCCAGAAATAAAAATACAAAGCATCAATTCACCCATATATTTTAAATCAGCTTTAGATTACTGAAGTGCACAAGTCCTGTGTTTTACTTCAGCATTTGCTTAGAAGATATAGACAAGACTTATCTTCCAGATTCTTGACTCTCAGGTTATAGTCCCTGAAAATATCTTGATGTGACTTTTACCACTTTCTATAACCTCTCCCAGCTTAACATAATTACACAGGCTTGATATTAAGTCAACTTTGAGGGTGGTGAAATAGCCAGCTCCACCAAGATCGTATTTCCACGGCGACAGTGGCTTTGGTGAGTCAACCTCAGCATTGAGCGGAAACAGGAAATGCACTGAAAGAACAAGCTGGCTGGCAAATGAATGAAAGCCCAAATGTTGGCAGTGCTTTCTCAGGAGTTCTGCGTGCTGGCTTGGCTTGGCCGTAGGTTGTTGTGTCAGCATTACCACGGGAGCCAAAAGCTCATGAAGCCTCATCCTGTCCAGGCATGAAGATTGTAGTGAGTCTGTCAGCAATTCCCTGAAGACATGAGACTCATGGAATAAATGGCATCATGGGACCCTTGACCCTTGGCACGGGCCAACACTGGTCTCTGGGATATATTAGTAAGGAAATGGGTGGAAGGAACTCTGTGAACTCTCTTGTCATTAAGGATGGCCCTTTCTTTGACCTTTGAACTGCTTCTATATTCAAGTTGCCACATTTCTTGCATGTGGGGGGAAATCCCTGCAATGTAAATTCAACTCAAAGGTGACATTACTATCTCTGTAGCATTTGAATTTCATGCAGCACCTCAGGGGGACCCAGGCTTGTAACAGGAAGCACCCCAGCTGGCCCTTCCATAGCCTCCACTCCCCTTTGCAACAAGCTTGGAAGGAGTACAGGTCATCATTATGTTTAGTTTGTAGCTGTAAACTTGAGCCTATTTGTGAGTTACCCAAGATCCTGTGATGGCCAGTGCAGAGCTGGCCTCCAACTTGGAGCATGCTACCTCTGTTATCCTGCTCATGAAGTCAATGTATTCCAGGGAAGAAGTGGACGACTGAATTTAGGAAGCTGTGTGGCTGCTTTACTTCTTTTATACTTATTTATTTTCTGTGTACATGCAATACTATAACAAAAATAGTAGATAGAGGTCAGCAGAACACTTGCAGGAGTTAATTTTCTTCTTCTACTATATGGGTTCTGGCAATCAAATTCACATCATCAGGCTTGGTGGTAAGTGCCTTTACCGGGAAGGAGAACGCCAAAGCCATCAGGGAAGACTGCCCCATCCTATTTTGCAACCTGTCCCACTATCCTAATGATATTTATAGCCAAGAAATCTTGGTTCACATTGCTTTGATTGATGTGTGTGTGTGTGTGTGTTAGTGTGCGTGCACGGGCATGCACATACATGCATGCATATGTGAAAGCCACAGAACCACTGGCAGAAATTGGCTCTCTCCTTCCACTATGTGGGGCCTGGGGCTTGAACTCAGGTCATCACACTTGGTGGCAAGTACTCCTCCCTGCTGAGGCACCTCACTAGCCTACTGCTTTTAAATCTCTTTTACTCCAGTTTAAGGCATGAACTTCCCGCTGCATAAAAGAGAGAGGAAGAACAGATGGTTGCACAATTCTACATACAAATCCTTAGTTCTTTGGGGACAAACACACATATGTGTGTGTGTGCCCCAAAACACACTCCCACATTTAGATAACTCTGGCTGTGTGCATCCCTTCGCTGTGGCATAGTGAAAAGTTCAACATTTCTTACCTTTTGGATTTTTTTTAATGTGTTGTTTGCCCCTCTCCAAAACTGCACAGAAGGAACTTATAGTTGGTGCTGTCAACCTGGTCTAAGTCCATGACTACAGAGATCTGAGGGAGGTGGGCAGGCAGGGGTAAGTCAACTACTGTCGTTTTGCTAAGTGGACATGCTGCTTAACTACTCCTCTATCTGTACACTTACAGATTACACCCTTGGTTAGAGATGCATCTGCTTGCATTGCTATATAGCTGGTCCATGTACTGAGAGCAAGTGAGTGCTGAGTATTCAACCGTAAATGGGACATTTGTATTACCCTCCCCCAAAGCTTAGCGAGCATCATGAAGAAATATGGGAGCTACTGCTGCAGAGCTTTCTTATGGGCAAGACAGGGATTATGGACCCATAAACTCACAGCAGCAGTGGCTACCTGCTCAGGACCTTCCCAAGACTGGGCCATCAACATTCTCACCTGAATGGAGGAGGGGATTATCAGGCCCCATCCTCCCAGAGGGGCAACAGGCAATTAAAACTTGCTCAGGGAGGGAGAGTCATTTTCCTTAACTAGTCCACCAGTACATTGCCCCCACCAAAATAAATAGCCCCCATGTATGCTTATTCAGGAAACCCCAACTAAATATGGTAAGTCATCATTAAATAAACAGACCAGAGACATCAAGTCAGAAAATTTGGAAAGAAGGGGTTAATTGGGAGGTGATAAGAGAAGATAATGAGACTTTGATCAAAGAATACTATTTATGTATAAAATTGCAAAAAGGAAATATATGAGATACAGAGAAATAAAGACAAGTATCCTGCAGATTAACTAGAAACTGACTTTTAATTCCACAGAGGTAACGTCTTCTAGCAATGTGCACTGTGCTTCTTACAGAAAGTGAAATAGATGCTGTTTGCTGACTGAGTTTAGGAGTCCTGGGCTGCCGCTTTAAAGTTTAAAGTCAGACTCTCCTCTGGTAGTCATGCATACTGCATATAACAAACTCTTGGAAAGATAGCGTTCAGGAGCAGCATGGTTGTACAGAGTTGTCTTCCCAAACCTTAAAACACCAAGACCTCGCTTTAAAATCTGGCACAAGCCAGAGGGCATGAAGGTGTGTTTGTGCCTTTAGTCACAGTATTTGGTAGACAGAGGTAGGGCTTGAAACTAAGTTAGGGTTGAACTTCTCTTTGAGTTCCAATCTCATCTACATAGCGAGTTCTGGTGAGACCCCAGCGTAAAAACCAACCGATCAAGCAAACAAAGTCTGGCACCATGTATACATACACCAAGAGTTAGTGCCACACAATGGTGAAGCTGTTGTGCTGTGCGTTGCTCTGTTCTATTTTTCTTATTATTATGGATGACTGTGTATTTTCGTGAGATCTTATTTAGAATGTAATGAGAACGTCCCAAGTTAATGATTTCCAGTTGGTCAACATGTTGGAATCAGGACCTAATATGTGGGCGACTCAAAGATGGGAGGCAACAAGGAATCCAGAGAGACAGGAGAAACTGTCTCCAGGTGCTTCGGTGCCTCTTAGCCCCCTCTCTCCCACACTCGCCTACACTGTGACATCCGTCAGCCGAAATCAGGAAGGTAAGGGAAACCGAAGAGGCAAGGAGAGGCCCCGAATTGGACAGTCTTTGGTCAGGAGAGGATCACATTTGATTTTGCGCCAGGGAGAAACGATAAGAATGCTGAAAGGGAGAAAAGAAAGGGAGAGAAGAGAGAGTCTAGAGAGGAAGGACAGGGATGCAATAAAGTGCAGAGGGAGAACCATCTTGGATGGGGGTTTTGGCCCCTCAGCCTTCTGGTTCAGTCCTGCTGCTCACTTTGTAGGGAGCCTGAGCACTGAAAAGACCGGATGGGGGAGTACCAACCCCCCGAATTTTCCTGTGCTCCCCGCTAACCAGCCTTCCCACGCTGACCCCCATATTTTTACCAGTTCTTTCTCCTCTTGCCTCCTCCCTCCACAACATCATCTCTCTGCCTGCCCCCAGCATTCCCCAATGCAGCCACGCCCATCTGGTCCACTGCCCCTGTCCGGAATCCTGTGATTAGCTGCTCAGGAGGCTCTGCAGTCCCTCTAGACAGTGCGCACACATCTGCTGTGCAGTGCACGTGTGATTTCCCTAACATGAAAGAAGAGAAACAGCCATAACTCCGTTCGTGCATGTGCATCTTGTGCAAGGACTCAGCCCCTGACCTTTGAAAGCTCTGCCATTGGCCACAGTAGCATCGCTGTTTTCCAAAGAAGCACACTGAAGCCTGACCCTAGAGCTGTCTCCTGTGTGGGCAGATGCACTCAATTAAGGAAGAGTGGGAACACAAATGAATGTCTAGCACATGTAGCATCTCCTAGGCACCAGGCTATGATCAGCATGAATGTACCTTGCAGATCTAAGGCGCTGTGATTTTTATGCCAGGTTGTCATATTTTTTTCCCCTAGAAAAGCAGATTTTGATCAATGTTTAGTCAAGGGGACTGGCGTTCTGTATTTCACAAATTTTCTTCTCTAAGCCACAGTGTTTTCCAGTCTGATGAAGTAAAAGCGTGTCTCTCACCTGTCTCCTTTCCATTGTCAGTCTTCTGTTTTGTTCTTCGGCTTGCAGATGTTTTCTGCTTTTGCCTCACACAGAACCACTGGCAAGAAGAGCTCTAGAGAATTAGCGAAGAACGGAGAGGGAGGAGAGACAAAAGGTGCCTTTCCCCCCCCAAGAAGCAGAGGAACACGAGGAAAGGAAGGTGTTAGGAACGAGGCGCAGGCTTGTCAGGGAGCACGCCTACAGGCGCCTTCCCTCCCCGTCCCTCTGGCCCAGCCAGCTCTTCATCATTTCTCGGCATCTCTTCGGAGACAGAGACATGAAAGCGAACTGCAGGTCAAAGGCAGGGATGAGGGCTCTGGGCTTCTTTGTCCGCAGCCTCACACCGCCTTTGTGCCCCGGTTTCCCCAGGAGCAGGTTCCTCACTGCTCTCTATGCCACTCACATCGTCCTCCTGGATGACAGCATCACACCTTCGCCATCCCATTTACATTTCAAACTGCCACTCGCCTGCTCTTGATTAATTATTTAGGAACCCAACTACTCTTGTGTGTGAGTGTTTCTGTGTGTGAGCTCATATTTCACGTAAAAGGTCCAACTTTATTTTTGTTTTGTCTAAACTTTCCTTCCTTGGATCTCATGTAGCTTTTGAAATGAAACACACAGTCTGCCTTCTACAGCCCTGGTGCTACATTGGACCATGGTTCCCCTTCTTGGAGGCAGAATCCACTGTCTTAGTGCTCCCCTACCTATCTAGATTTGACCCATCCCATTTTAACTAGGTAAATAACAGTGTGTAAGAGGCAAAGCCTCAGGTTTCTTATTTTTAATTATTGGTAGCATATAGATAGAGAAGGAAAGGATGCGGACTTCACAGCTCAAGGGAGTTGGTGCCATCCCAGACTTAAGCACTGTTTGCTGTAACAGATAAAGACTCTGTAAGCTTTGCCTGAATATTGTTTCTGTTATCTCTTCAATGGGTGTGAAAGTGTGTGTGCGCACACGTGCCAGCTTGCATGTGTATGTGCCTGTCACAGTTGTCAGAGAAACACATGGCATAGAAAGGGACAATACTGCCTGAAACTCTGAGACATAATCACTCTTTCTCAGTGGGAATAAAAGTTAGCCTTGAGGCATCCTCATGAGCAAGTGGAGAGTTTATTATGTGGATGCATTTATCCTGTGAAAATTATTCTTACCAGTGCTGGAGTGAGGTGGCCAAAATTAGTGGGAACTTGGCCTGTACCCTTTGAGGTTCTGAATTCATGTTCTGAGGCTTATTCATCAAATCTAGAAAGTGATTTTTCTGGACCTCAGTTCACTCACCTGAGATACTGGGGGAAAATCTGATTGTCTGGGGTCGATATGCTTTTGCCACATACTAGGTGGACAGCAAATGATTTTGTTCTTTTTAAACCCGGATGGATTAATGTTTGTTTGTAACTAAGCTCAGGTCAGCTTTCAAAGGAACAAATGACGGTTTTAGTTTTTGTAGTTTTCTTCCTCAGTGGATAATCAGTCCTTAAAGAACACAGGAACAAACACATCCTCTACCACAGGAGGAGAAGGAATTTACTTTTCATATCTATATCTATATAGCTACATATCTATCTCTATCATCTATTTATGTCTCTATATCATCTATCTATCTATCTATCTATCTATCTATCTATCTATCTATCT